>JBAIAA010000033.1:0-403498 GCA_037893245.1 Crossaster papposus | reverse complement strand
TGAGTAGGTGCCCTCGAGTATAACGGAAATTAGAGTATAACTGTATTTATTTGATGTATGTATAGTGGCACTCAGTGCATGTACATCAAATGAATACAGATTACAGTCCTATAGAAATTTACCTCCACCCATAAACATGGTATAGCCTGTCGTGCAATTTTGCATCCAACAAGATAAGAATAGCTTCGTAGGCCGTTTGGCCTGGTATTTAGACTCCGTATTATTATGTATTATATTTGGCAAGAATTTAGAAGATGATTCACTATGTCAATCACAGTCAATACCATACACAAGGCATTCACATTCATGACATATCTGCAACGACTATTGAGGCCACCATGATCGTTCTTTTCTCAGCGCAATATTCATTTTAGGCATGTGCTGCAAATTAGCATTAACAAATATAGGACCGATAATCAAATTTTATCTTGCTTCTTTTGCAGCCTACCCAAGATGACGGCCATCCAAGTTCTTCCAAATCAAGAACCGGAAAAGCCAATTTCCGATCTGGTTGGGAACGACGAGACCACTACGATTGTGGGACTGTGCAGTTCACTGGAAATCCTGGCCCAACTGGCGACTTCGGAACACTCTCGGCAGTGGAGATCTTCAAGCTGTATTTTTGCCAACTCGTGTGGGATTTGCTCGTCGACGAGACTAATCGCTATGCACAGCAAACAATAGACTCAAATCCTGAACAACAGTTCTCCTGGTACCCAACCAACGTTCCCGAAATGATGGCATTTGTAGCACTTATCATTGCTATGGGCATAAACAAATCGCCTCAATATAGGATGTATTGGTCAACGTCAGAAATTTTGAAAATTCCCTTTTATCCGTCGATAATGTCGAGAAATCGTTTCAGTTCAATTCTTCGGTTTCTCCACATCTCCAATAACCAAATTCCTCGTGAATCCTCGGCTAAACAAGACAAACTTTCCAAAGTTCGGCCCTTGATAGAAGTCATTATCCCGAAGTTTCTTAACCTGTATAAACCTGCGCAGAATCTGTCTCCAGACGAGAGTATGTTGAAATTTAAGGGACGCTTAAGTTTTATTCAGTACATGCCCAACAAACCAGTAAAACGTGGGATGAAAGCATTTTCATTAAATTGTAGTAAATCCGGATACACGTGCAATTGGGAACTGTACACAGGTGCTGACAACACAAAAACTGTAAAGGATAAGGTACATGTAGATTCCGAGTCATCGGACTGCCATCCACCAAACCTGACAGTCCCTGGAAAAGTGGTTATAGAATTAGTCAAACCACTTCAGAATAAGGGACACGTCATATACTGTGATAATTACTATACAAGTCCGTCGCTGATAGCAAAACTGTCTGAACAAGGCTTTGGATGTTGCGGAACTGCTCGATATACTGCTAAGGGAATACCCGAGGTCGCAAATCCAAAAAATCATAAAATGAAGAAAGGTAGCAACCCAATCTTTTTGGTGAAAGATGGGCAATTGTGCATGGTTTGGCAAGACAAAAAATCTGTAACATTTTTAACTAATGTCGGCAGCACTGCAGTGTCAAAAAAGCAAACTCGATGTAAAAAGAGCACTTCTGGATTTCGTGAAGTTATGAAGCCCGAATGTATTTCATCTTACAATTTAAATATGGGAGGCACAGATTTAGCAGACCAGTGTTTTCAGTACTACAATCATACCCACAGAAGCTTGAAATGGTGGAAACGAGTTTTTTACCATCTTCTCAATATATGTATTGTCAATAGCAGAGTAATATTTAACAGCACAGCAGGGAGCAAAAATGTCAGTAACCTTGATTTTCGTATAGGGATTGTACAAGGCTTGCTATTAGGTTGGAAACGTAATGCAACAAGTCAGTTGAGATACCATATTCCTATTGATTTGGCAAGACAACAGCACTTTCCTGGCAAAAACCGCAATGGAAAGAAACGCGACTGCATTGTTTGCAGTAACCGCAAATTAGGCCGGCGAAAACAAACGGTGATTATATGTAAGCAATGTATGAAGCCTATGTGCATAGTTCCTTGCTTTGAGAATTACCATACCACTTGATTGTACTACATGTATTTGCCCCCCCCCCCCCCCCCCCCCAAATCAATGTTGAGAAAATGAGGCGTTGGACACACTTCAGGTTACACTCCAAACCAACATTGATTTCGGGGGGGGGGGGGGGGGGTATAATTACTTATGATGTATGTCTGTACAGTAAATACATGTACAAGTAAATAGTTTGTTCCCAGCCAAATTGTTTTTATAATGGCTTTTGATGCATGTGTATGCACCGAATACAAGTAAATGGTTCATTTTCAAGAAAATAACAAAGGAATTAAAAACAAAAATTCTCATACAAGTTATTGTTTTTCCACATGTAAACAAAATCTGAAACATGTGCCGATTTATCACATGTTCTGAATTATTACCCGTTTGTATTACTTTTCCCCCCGAGTGTAAATACGTATCTAATTATTTCATTATTGTGCTTTTACACTTACAAAATAAATAGATGCACACAATTTGTTTTCCTTGTACACTCAATCAGTTTTACATACAAATATCTCAGCAAGTGTATATGTACAGTATGCATGTAAACAGTGAGGGCGCTCTTCAATGAAATTGCTTAAAATCCAATGGGGCCAGAGTCACACTGAGCTCCTAATTGCTGTGGTAAACAAGGGTAATCTCTTGCATAGTGGCTGGGAGTGAAAGGGTTAAAGTTGACTGAAGTTTGTTTAATGCATGTGTATGAATTGCTTTCTATTGGGGATTTAAGACATATTTCGGAAAGGTTTTGCATTTTATAACAATTGCTAAGCTTTTGAATAAATTTGGCATTTAGCATGTACTGCATAAGTCAACTCACAAATGAATATGTGTGTCCTACCTCAAGACATGATGCACTTACAGTCTCTATGCACTAAACCCCGGGGGGGGGGGGGGGGGGGGTAGGTAAACAGGTTATTGACAGTTTTATACAATTTGTTTTTCTCATAATGGCACCCTGCAACTATCATCTCTATGGCGAGTTTTGTTTGTTTCAAAACAAGTGGTTCTTTTAAAAGCCTGCACAATTTGCGAAATATATTTTAGTCACATGGTGCCAATGCCATCTTTCTTGTATCATTGAAAAGGTCAGACTTATGTATGAATCGGATTACTCTGTATTTCGTGCTAAAAAATAAACAATGCATGAATAAAACAAGTCAAACCATAGTTTATCGTGCACATAGTATTTTATTTTTTAGTCAATTTATTTGTTTGCTTGACATCTCCATTTATGACCATCTGAAACAAGTCATATTTTGCCGAAATTGATTTTTTTTGTAAAGCTGGTACGAGGGCACGTTTAGCTTTAATTAGACACCACAATTATTGTGTTAATTGTAGTATGGGTGGTTTTCTTCAGCTAAAGAATAATAACCACTTTTGAAAGAAACACATTTGAAATTTCAGAATTTTTATCAGTGTTTTTCATAGTTTACAAACAAATTCTACAATTTCACCACAAGACCAATATTGGTCTAGTTAAATACATAAAAATAGCCGTTCGACATCTCCATATTGACGACCTGCTCCCACAAAACCAGAAATAAGTCATATTCATGAGTTTTTGGTATAGATGGTATTGCGACAGTTTTAGCTTTAATTCAACACTATATTTAGTAAATGTTAATTTTAATACGGGTGGTTTCCTTCAGCTGAAACGAACACCACTTTTGAAAGAAAACATTTGCAATTTAAGCCTTTTTCGGTTTGTTTTTTATACTCCAAAGTCAGCCTGCACCCCATATAAATATTATACTTTCAACTATACACTCCAAAATTAAATTTAATCCCCCCCCCCCCCTGTACTTTTGGTTCTAATTCCAAAACTACTGAACACTTTTCGGTAAACAACCACCCTTCCATATCGAAAGCCTTTTTGGAATCCAGCCAGATTATTTAACTACAAGGAATGTTTTCATGAACGAAATAAGGCAATTTTTGTCAGAGACTGCTGAAACAATTTGCAATTTTGGGTAATCACAAGAAAGTGGACCAACACGTTATTAAACATTACGTTAAAACAATCCATTTGTTCTTAAAACTTTTAAGAACAGGGCAATTATGCACACCAAATGGGGAGAACAGATAAACAACAACTTGTGCACTCATTTTATAACAAAAATATAATGTTCTCTCCATTTGGTGTGCATACGTTATCATGTTATTCAAAAGTTTAGTGATATTTACGTATAGGTAGTATACATCATTTGCAAACATCGCACAACCAAAAACTAGTTTTTTAGTATAAAATACCTTTAGTGTAAATGAATAACAGCCTCAAGCATCTTGTAAAATCACGGCACCTGGGGTGCTGTGGTTCGCAAGAAAGAAGTGAAATTTGGTATCAATTTCCAATAATTGCCGGCCGGCAATCTTTGGAGGAAAAAACAACATATTAAAATACTGACCACAAGACTACCAGACCAGTGTTTTTGTTTTTGTTTTTTAATATACAATGAATAATATGAATAATATGAATTCCCTAATCCACCCATTTTTTAAAAAAATACAGCAATAGCAAATGGTGTGTACTACCTTGAAACTGCCTTGCAGTGAGAACACTTGTGAGACGTTCCTTCAAAATGGAGGCAAAACTGGGCATGAGAAAAATGTTAAATAAACAATTATTTAATGAACAAGTTTTGAGTGAAACAAAATTGCAACATTGACATCTTTAATGTTCATGAATAAATAACTCAAGAAATACAATGACTTCTCTCATTATTTCACTTTTTTAACCAGTTCGCGCCGGGATTATTTTAACATCGCTGAGCCCACGGGCGGGATTGTTTTTAACGAAACTCGATCCGAAGCGGGTTCAGGCTGATAGTGCCGGGAAGCACACCCACGCATTTCCGACCTTGCTCGCTGCTGACATACATTTACGAACTTGAACTTGGCGTGTTTATGCGTCATCAGTTTTGAATTTGGGGAAATGTTTGCGTCTATATACGTCATCCGGCGCGAACTGGTTAAACATGTGAATTAAAAGCAATCTTTAAACACAATAACTTGTCAATGAAATTTTCAACTTTCAACCTTAGGGGGGGGGGGGGGTTAGAGTTAGAGGGGGAGGGGGAGGATTGGAGTTAGGGGGGGGGGAATTGGAGTTAGGGGGGGGGGGGAATTGGAGTTAGGGGGGGGGGGGGGAATTGGAGTTAGGGGGGGGGGAATTGGAGTTAGGGGGGGAGGAATTGGAGTTAGGGGGGGAGGAATTGGAGTTAGGGGGGGAGGTGGGGGTCTATACACAGTCAAATAGTGGACGTGGAACAATAGTCTATTTGTCAAGTAGTTTCATCAAGTGGACCCAATAATAATAATAAGTGTTTTTACCACAAGTTAGATCTCTTGCATAATGACTCTTGGGTGCTGGTAAATAGACTATTTGACCTTCATGTTATTTGTAAATTTACTTATCTTAATGGGTTTTTTTCAATCAGTATTTCTAGAGCACAGTCCAGCCACACTTCATTGCAATTACAGCTAGCTGGTGAAGCTGTAACTTGGTGGAATAACTTCAAACCTTGTGAGAGAAGACCATTAGAGCTGTTTTGGCACTCCGTGTAGATCCCAGGCATTCTGTAAAAACATAAATGAAGACAGTCCTAATATTATACGACTGATATCAATGTTTGGTTGATAATTTAAGGTGGAGGGGGGAGGGGGGACTGGTGGGGGGAGTTAAGAAGGGGAAGGAGTTAGGGAGAGAGAGGGGGGGGGGGGGGGGGGAGTGAGTTAGTGGGGGGGGGGGGGGGGGGGGGGGGGGGGGGGGTGAGTTAGTGGGGGGGAGTTAGGGGGGGGAGTTAGGGGGGAGTTGAGTTAGGGGGAGGTGAGTTAGGGGGGTGGTGAGTTAGGGGGGGTGGTGAGTTAGGGGGGGTGGTGAATTAGGGGGTGGTGAATTAGGGGGTGGTGAATTAGGGGGGTGGTGAGTTAGGGGGGTGGTGAGTTAGGGGGGTGGTGAGTTAGGGGGGTGCCTGAGTTAGGGGGGTGGTGAGTTAGGGGGTGGTGAGTTAGGGGGGTGGTGAGTTAGGGGGGTGGTGAGTTAGGGGGGTGGTGAGTTAGGGGGGTGGTGAGTTAGGGGGGTGGTGAGTTAGGGGGTGGTGAGTTAGGGGGGTGGTGAGTTAGGGGGGTGGTGAGTTAGGGGGGTGGTGAGTTAGGGGGGTGGTGAGTTAGGGGGTGGTGAGTTAGGGGGTGGTGAGTTAGGGGGGGGGTGAGTTAGGGGGGGTGGTGAGTTAGGGGGGTGGTGAGTTAGGGGGGGGGGTGGAGTTAGGGGGGTTGGATTTAGGGAGGGGTTGGATTTAGGGAGGGGTTGGAGTTGGGGAGGGAGGGGGATGGGGAGAGGGTGGGGGTCTATACACAGTCAAATAATGGACGTGGAACAATAGTCTATTGTTTGTCAAGTAGTTTCATTAAGTGGACCCAATAATAATACTAAATGACAATTAGGTCCATTGAGATTCGCGTACAAAACATATGGGGGGGGGGGGTCTTTCCAAAAAGTGAAACTGCAATTTGCTAATTCCAGCCTATGTCAAAATCTCAACCTTCATGACCATAATAAATACAATATTTACAATAAATACAATACTTGCAGTTGGTGAAACTCTATATCGTGCTCCAGAGACTATATTTGGCAAGAAAACAAAAAACACGCAATTTCTGTAAACTATAATGCAACATTTGTATTCAGAATTTATTAAAAGATCGTCACTGCAGCAGACGTCTCAATCTCTTGCATAATTATGTTATGTCTGCCGCCAGCAGCTAGCTAGCTAGCAGCATGCAGTGTGCCGAAAAGAGTTGACATGCGAGGCGCCCTCTTGCGTTATCAACAAATACATGCAAACGTTTTCTAAAACAAGGAGGCGACTATAGGAGAGAGGGGGGGGGGGGGGGGGTGGGGGGGGGGGGGGGGTATTACGTCGGCGGATATTGCTTGGCGTGACGGAAAGTGTAAATTTATGTCATACACCCGGGATAAATACTTGCGAATTTGGACTTTATGTCTTCGTTTCTTGTTTTTTACACATATCGTTTTTCGCCATCTATATGCGATTCTCGACAACATGCCCACTGATTCACTTTTGCCACACCACACAAATTGAAAGCATCAACTATTTCACTTTTAGAGTTCTCACGAGTTGGAAATATTGCCAAATTTGCTTGGGTAGAAGTTATCAAATACAAAACGTGACGAACCTGCCGAGCACCCAACTTGGTAGACATGAATAGGCCTGGAAACGGGCGGACGGACCAGGACGGACAATCAGCACGGACGGCTTTGCAACATGTCCAAATGTGTTTTGACTACGGCCTGATTCGACTGCCCTATTTATGTGTAAAAGTAGCCGAGCATGGCATTTATTCAAATTGGACCAACAGGCAAGAATAATTGCACAGGTATTCTTCCCGTACAGTAATCTGGTCCAAATGCCACACACACAAAAATAGGTTATTGTTCTGCCTAATTCCAAGTCTTTTCTTCCTAAATGTTCAATAGTGAACTGACAAACTCTACCAACATGACCAATAATCCATGAATTGGGTTAAGTTCTGGATTCACTTCATTCATTGTCCTAACAGTCTGACATCGAAACACCTTCAATGTGATTGGATGTCACCCGGGGCAACGGAGTACACAACGGTTTACCATTTTGTTAACCAAAGAAAGAGTTTTTTTTCTTAAACAATCTTCTCCCATTCGGTTTACAAAATGGTAATCCGTCAGCACAGTTTTCTTATGTAACAGAGAGAATCTGCGGGTGTACGTCATTGTAAACCGATGACGTAGCAGCACCAGACTAAGGCCTGAGTCCGGGTTTGATGGATAATTGAAATGTCTGTAACATATGTTGTGCAATGAAGCTTATCCAAAAATACCTATATTTACCTGGAGCGCGCAAAATCGTTGTCCACTATTCGGTGTCACTAACAGCTAACACATCGCCTATTCACACACTTATTTAGAATGGCTATAGATTTAAACTTGCGCCAGTACAGTGCGTAAAGTTTCCCTCGTTAACCCTTTCAATCCCACGGGCTCCAAAAAGAGCCTTTGTTGTGATATGCTTGGAACCCGTGGGCGACAAAAAGTCCCACGATTTGCCATGAGCTTGGGGACCAAGGCAACTTATCTCACCAGCGAAAACACTGCTTGAGAGTTATTGGTTTGGCGCCCTCTGCTGACAGAAATAAAGTTTTTGAAGTTAGCGCGCCATCCCATTATATGCATTGCATGCAGGCATGAATGTACGTGTACGTGAATAGGTTAGCTACCGGTCACGTGACTGACGCGACATTATAGCGTCGCGTCCCATGCATATCCATTGCGGTCGAAGTAGGTTATACGTATCGCTGTGTTTTTGCAATCGGAATGGAACAAATCCCCAATGATGACATTTTGGCCGAGATTTTAGCAGATAGTGATTCCGGATCTGACTTAAATGATGACACTGAAGAGTCTTCGGACGACGAGAGCATGCTTGGCGAAAACACAGCAGAATTTCAAGAGGTAAGCGCATGATACAGGCTTGAGTAGGTGCCCTCGAGTATAACGGAAATTAGAGTATAACTGTATTTATTTGATGTATGTATAGTGGCACTCAGTGCATGTACATCAAATGAATACAGATTACAGTCCTATAGAAATTTACCTCCACCCATAAACATGGTATAGCCTGTCGTGCAATTTTGCATCCAACAAGATAAGAATAGCTTCGTAGGCCGTTTGGCCTGGTATTTAGACTCCGTATTATTATGTATTATATTTGGCAAGAATTTAGAAGATGATTCACTATGTCAATCACAGTCAATACCATACACAAGGCATTCACATTCATGACATATCTGCAACGACTATTGAGGCCACCATGATCGTTCTTTTCTCAGCGCAATATTCATTTTAGGCATGTGCTGCAAATTAGCATTAACAAATATAGGACCGATAATCAAATTTTATCTTGCTTCTTTTGCAGCCTACCCAAGATGACGGCCATCCAAGTTCTTCCAAATCAAGAACCGGAAAAGCCAATTTCCGATCTGGTTGGGAACGACGAGACCACTACGATTGTGGGACTGTGCAGTTCACTGGAAATCCTGGCCCAACTGGCGACTTCGGAACACTCTCGGCAGTGGAGATCTTCAAGCTGTATTTTTGCCAACTCGTGTGGGATTTGCTCGTCGACGAGACTAATCGCTATGCACAGCAAACAATAGACTCAAATCCTGAACAACAGTTCTCCTGGTACCCAACCAACGTTCCCGAAATGATGGCATTTGTAGCACTTATCATTGCTATGGGCATAAACAAATCGCCTCAATATAGGATGTATTGGTCAACGTCAGAAATTTTGAAAATTCCCTTTTATCCGTCGATAATGTCGAGAAATCGTTTCAGTTCAATTCTTCGGTTTCTCCACATCTCCAATAACCAAATTCCTCGTGAATCCTCGGCTAAACAAGACAAACTTTCCAAAGTTCGGCCCTTGATAGAAGTCATTATCCCGAAGTTTCTTAACCTGTATAAACCTGCGCAGAATCTGTCTCCAGACGAGAGTATGTTGAAATTTAAGGGACGCTTAAGTTTTATTCAGTACATGCCCAACAAACCAGTAAAACGTGGGATGAAAGCATTTTCATTAAATTGTAGTAAATCCGGATACACGTGCAATTGGGAACTGTACACAGGTGCTGACAACACAAAAACTGTAAAGGATAAGGTACATGTAGATTCCGAGTCATCGGACTGCCATCCACCAAACCTGACAGTCCCTGGAAAAGTGGTTATAGAATTAGTCAAACCACTTCAGAATAAGGGACACGTCATATACTGTGATAATTACTATACAAGTCCGTCGCTGATAGCAAAACTGTCTGAACAAGGCTTTGGATGTTGCGGAACTGCTCGATATACTGCTAAGGGAATACCCGAGGTCGCAAATCCAAAAAATCATAAAATGAAGAAAGGTAGCAACCCAATCTTTTTGGTGAAAGATGGGCAATTGTGCATGGTTTGGCAAGACAAAAAATCTGTAACATTTTTAACTAATGTCGGCAGCACTGCAGTGTCAAAAAAGCAAACTCGATGTAAAAAGAGCACTTCTGGATTTCGTGAAGTTATGAAGCCCGAATGTATTTCATCTTACAATTTAAATATGGGAGGCACAGATTTAGCAGACCAGTGTTTTCAGTACTACAATCATACCCACAGAAGCTTGAAATGGTGGAAACGAGTTTTTTACCATCTTCTCAATATATGTATTGTCAATAGCAGAGTAATATTTAACAGCACAGCAGGGAGCAAAAATGTCAGTAACCTTGATTTTCGTATAGGGATTGTACAAGGCTTGCTATTAGGTTGGAAACGTAATGCAACAAGTCAGTTGAGATACCATATTCCTATTGATTTGGCAAGACAACAGCACTTTCCTGGCAAAAACCGCAATGGAAAGAAACGCGACTGCATTGTTTGCAGTAACCGCAAATTAGGCCGGCGAAAACAAACGGTGATTATATGTAAGCAATGTATGAAGCCTATGTGCATAGTTCCTTGCTTTGAGAATTACCATACCACTTGATTGTACTACATGTATTTGCCCCCCCCCCCCCCCCCCCCCAAATCAATGTTGAGAAAATGAGGCGTTGGACACACTTCAGGTTACACTCCAAACCAACATTGATTTCGGGGGGGGGGGGGGGGGGGTATAATTACTTATGATGTATGTCTGTACAGTAAATACATGTACAAGTAAATAGTTTGTTCCCAGCCAAATTGTTTTTATAATGGCTTTTGATGCATGTGTATGCACCGAATACAAGTAAATGGTTCATTTTCAAGAAAATAACAAAGGAATTAAAAACAAAAATTCTCATACAAGTTATTGTTTTTCCACATGTAAACAAAATCTGAAACATGTGCCGATTTATCACATGTTCTGAATTATTACCCGTTTGTATTACTTTTCCCCCCGAGTGTAAATACGTATCTAATTATTTCATTATTGTGCTTTTACACTTACAAAATAAATAGATGCACACAATTTGTTTTCCTTGTACACTCAATCAGTTTTACATACAAATATCTCAGCAAGTGTATATGTACAGTATGCATGTAAACAGTGAGGGCGCTCTTCAATGAAATTGCTTAAAATCCAATGGGGCCAGAGTCACACTGAGCTCCTAATTGCTGTGGTAAACAAGGGTAATCTCTTGCATAGTGGCTGGGAGTGAAAGGGTTAAAGTTGACTGAAGTTTGTTTAATGCATGTGTATGAATTGCTTTCTATTGGGGATTTAAGACATATTTCGGAAAGGTTTTGCATTTTATAACAATTGCTAAGCTTTTGAATAAATTTGGCATTTAGCATGTACTGCATAAGTCAACTCACAAATGAATATGTGTGTCCTACCTCAAGACATGATGCACTTACAGTCTCTATGCACTAAACCCCGGGGGGGGGGGGGGGGGGGGTAGGTAAACAGGTTATTGACAGTTTTATACAATTTGTTTTTCTCATAATGGCACCCTGCAACTATCATCTCTATGGCGAGTTTTGTTTGTTTCAAAACAAGTGGTTCTTTTAAAAGCCTGCACAATTTGCGAAATATATTTTAGTCACATGGTGCCAATGCCATCTTTCTTGTATCATTGAAAAGGTCAGACTTATGTATGAATCGGATTACTCTGTATTTCGTGCTAAAAAATAAACAATGCATGAATAAAACAAGTCAAACCATAGTTTATCGTGCACATAGTATTTTATTTTTTAGTCAATTTATTTGTTTGCTTGACATCTCCATTTATGACCATCTGAAACAAGTCATATTTTGCCGAAATTGATTTTTTTTGTAAAGCTGGTACGAGGGCACGTTTAGCTTTAATTAGACACCACAATTATTGTGTTAATTGTAGTATGGGTGGTTTTCTTCAGCTAAAGAATAATAACCACTTTTGAAAGAAACACATTTGAAATTTCAGAATTTTTATCAGTGTTTTTCATAGTTTACAAACAAATTCTACAATTTCACCACAAGACCAATATTGGTCTAGTTAAATACATAAAAATAGCCGTTCGACATCTCCATATTGACGACCTGCTCCCACAAAACCAGAAATAAGTCATATTCATGAGTTTTTGGTATAGATGGTATTGCGACAGTTTTAGCTTTAATTCAACACTATATTTAGTAAATGTTAATTTTAATACGGGTGGTTTCCTTCAGCTGAAACGAACACCACTTTTGAAAGAAAACATTTGCAATTTAAGCCTTTTTCGGTTTGTTTTTTATACTCCAAAGTCAGCCTGCACCCCATATAAATATTATACTTTCAACTATACACTCCAAAATTAAATTTAATCCCCCCCCCCCCCTGTACTTTTGGTTCTAATTCCAAAACTACTGAACACTTTTCGGTAAACAACCACCCTTCCATATCGAAAGCCTTTTTGGAATCCAGCCAGATTATTTAACTACAAGGAATGTTTTCATGAACGAAATAAGGCAATTTTTGTCAGAGACTGCTGAAACAATTTGCAATTTTGGGTAATCACAAGAAAGTGGACCAACACGTTATTAAACATTACGTTAAAACAATCCATTTGTTCTTAAAACTTTTAAGAACAGGGCAATTATGCACACCAAATGGGGAGAACAGATAAACAACAACTTGTGCACTCATTTTATAACAAAAATATAATGTTCTCTCCATTTGGTGTGCATACGTTATCATGTTATTCAAAAGTTTAGTGATATTTACGTATAGGTAGTATACATCATTTGCAAACATCGCACAACCAAAAACTAGTTTTTTAGTATAAAATACCTTTAGTGTAAATGAATAACAGCCTCAAGCATCTTGTAAAATCACGGCACCTGGGGTGCTGTGGTTCGCAAGAAAGAAGTGAAATTTGGTATCAATTTCCAATAATTGCCGGCCGGCAATCTTTGGAGGAAAAAACAACATATTAAAATACTGACCACAAGACTACCAGACCAGTGTTTTTGTTTTTGTTTTTTAATATACAATGAATAATATGAATAATATGAATTCCCTAATCCACCCATTTTTTAAAAAAATACAGCAATAGCAAATGGTGTGTACTACCTTGAAACTGCCTTGCAGTGAGAACACTTGTGAGACGTTCCTTCAAAATGGAGGCAAAACTGGGCATGAGAAAAATGTTAAATAAACAATTATTTAATGAACAAGTTTTGAGTGAAACAAAATTGCAACATTGACATCTTTAATGTTCATGAATAAATAACTCAAGAAATACAATGACTTCTCTCATTATTTCACTTTTTTAACCAGTTCGCGCCGGGATTATTTTAACATCGCTGAGCCCACGGGCGGGATTGTTTTTAACGAAACTCGATCCGAAGCGGGTTCAGGCTGATAGTGCCGGGAAGCACACCCACGCATTTCCGACCTTGCTCGCTGCTGACATACATTTACGAACTTGAACTTGGCGTGTTTATGCGTCATCAGTTTTGAATTTGGGGAAATGTTTGCGTCTATATACGTCATCCGGCGCGAACTGGTTAAACATGTGAATTAAAAGCAATCTTTAAACACAATAACTTGTCAATGAAATTTTCAACTTTCAACCTTAGGGGGGGGGGGGGGTTAGAGTTAGAGGGGGAGGGGGAGGATTGGAGTTAGGGGGGGGGGAATTGGAGTTAGGGGGGGGGGGGAATTGGAGTTAGGGGGGGGGGGGGGAATTGGAGTTAGGGGGGGGGGAATTGGAGTTAGGGGGGGAGGAATTGGAGTTAGGGGGGGAGGAATTGGAGTTAGGGGGGGAGGTGGGGGTCTATACACAGTCAAATAGTGGACGTGGAACAATAGTCTATTTGTCAAGTAGTTTCATCAAGTGGACCCAATAATAATAATAAGTGTTTTTACCACAAGTTAGATCTCTTGCATAATGACTCTTGGGTGCTGGTAAATAGACTATTTGACCTTCATGTTATTTGTAAATTTACTTATCTTAATGGGTTTTTTTCAATCAGTATTTCTAGAGCACAGTCCAGCCACACTTCATTGCAATTACAGCTAGCTGGTGAAGCTGTAACTTGGTGGAATAACTTCAAACCTTGTGAGAGAAGACCATTAGAGCTGTTTTGGCACTCCGTGTAGATCCCAGGCATTCTGTAAAAACATAAATGAAGACAGTCCTAATATTATACGACTGATATCAATGTTTGGTTGATAATTTAAGGTGGAGGGGGGAGGGGGGACTGGTGGGGGGAGTTAAGAAGGGGAAGGAGTTAGGGAGAGAGAGGGGGGGGGGGGGGGGGGAGTGAGTTAGTGGGGGGGGGGGGGGGGGGGGGGGGGGGGGGGTGAGTTAGTGGGGGGGAGTTAGGGGGGGGAGTTAGGGGGGAGTTGAGTTAGGGGGAGGTGAGTTAGGGGGGTGGTGAGTTAGGGGGGGTGGTGAGTTAGGGGGGGTGGTGAATTAGGGGGTGGTGAATTAGGGGGTGGTGAATTAGGGGGGTGGTGAGTTAGGGGGGTGGTGAGTTAGGGGGGTGGTGAGTTAGGGGGGTGCCTGAGTTAGGGGGGTGGTGAGTTAGGGGGTGGTGAGTTAGGGGGGTGGTGAGTTAGGGGGGTGGTGAGTTAGGGGGGTGGTGAGTTAGGGGGGTGGTGAGTTAGGGGGGTGGTGAGTTAGGGGGTGGTGAGTTAGGGGGGTGGTGAGTTAGGGGGGTGGTGAGTTAGGGGGGTGGTGAGTTAGGGGGGTGGTGAGTTAGGGGGTGGTGAGTTAGGGGGTGGTGAGTTAGGGGGGGGGTGAGTTAGGGGGGGTGGTGAGTTAGGGGGGTGGTGAGTTAGGGGGGTGGTGAGTTAGGGGGGGGGGTGGAGTTAGGGGGGTTGGATTTAGGGAGGGGTTGGATTTAGGGAGGGGTTGGAGTTGGGGAGGGAGGGGGATGGGGAGAGGGTGGGGGTCTATACACAGTCAAATAATGGACGTGGAACAATAGTCTATTGTTTGTCAAGTAGTTTCATTAAGTGGACCCAATAATAATACTAAATGACAATTAGGTCCATTGAGATTCGCGTACAAAACATATGGGGGGGGGGGGTCTTTCCAAAAAGTGAAACTGCAATTTGCTAATTCCAGCCTATGTCAAAATCTCAACCTTCATGACCATAATAAATACAATATTTACAATAAATACAATACTTGCAGTTGGTGAAACTCTATATCGTGCTCCAGAGACTATATTTGGCAAGAAAACAAAAAACACGCAATTTCTGTAAACTATAATGCAACATTTGTATTCAGAATTTATTAAAAGATCGTCACTGCAGCAGACGTCTCAATCTCTTGCATAATTATGTTATGTCTGCCGCCAGCAGCTAGCTAGCTAGCAGCATGCAGTGTGCCGAAAAGAGTTGACATGCGAGGCGCCCTCTTGCGTTATCAACAAATACATGCAAACGTTTTCTAAAACAAGGAGGCGACTATAGGAGAGAGGGGGGGGGGGGGGGGGTGGGGGGGGGGGGGGGGGGTATTACGTCGGCGGATATTGCTTGGCGTGACGGAAAGTGTAAATTTATGTCATACACCCGGGATAAATACTTGCGAATTTGGACTTTATGTCTTCGTTTCTTGTTTTTTACACATATCGTTTTTCGCCATCTATATGCGATTCTCGACAACATGCCCACTGATTCACTTTTGCCACACCACACAAATTGAAAGCATCAACTATTTCACTTTTAGAGTTCTCACGAGTTGGAAATATTGCCAAATTTGCTTGGGTAGAAGTTATCAAATACAAAACGTGACGAACCTGCCGAGCACCCAACTTGGTAGACATGAATAGGCCTGGAAACGGGCGGACGGACCAGGACGGACAATCAGCACGGACGGCTTTGCAACATGTCCAAATGTGTTTTGACTACGGCCTGATTCGACTGCCCTATTTATGTGTAAAAGTAGCCGAGCATGGCATTTATTCAAATTGGACCAACAGGCAAGAATAATTGCACAGGTATTCTTCCCGTACAGTAATCTGGTCCAAATGCCACACACACAAAAATAGGTTATTGTTCTGCCTAATTCCAAGTCTTTTCTTCCTAAATGTTCAATAGTGAACTGACAAACTCTACCAACATGACCAATAATCCATGAATTGGGTTAAGTTCTGGATTCACTTCATTCATTGTCCTAACAGTCTGACATCGAAACACCTTCAATGTGATTGGATGTCACCCGGGGCAACGGAGTACACAACGGTTTACCATTTTGTTAACCAAAGAAAGAGTTTTTTTTCTTAAACAATCTTCTCCCATTCGGTTTACAAAATGGTAATCCGTCAGCACAGTTTTCTTATGTAACAGAGAGAATCTGCGGGTGTACGTCATTGTAAACCGATGACGTAGCAGCACCAGACTAAGGCCTGAGTCCGGGTTTGATGGATAATTGAAATGTCTGTAACATATGTTGTGCAATGAAGCTTATCCAAAAATACCTATATTTACCTGGAGCGCGCAAAATCGTTGTCCACTATTCGGTGTCACTAACAGCTAACACATCGCCTATTCACACACTTATTTAGAATGGCTATAGATTTAAACTTGCGCCAGTACAGTGCGTAAAGTTTCCCTCGTTAACCCTTTCAATCCCACGGGCTCCAAAAAGAGCCTTTGTTGTGATATGCTTGGAACCCGTGGGCGACAAAAAGTCCCACGATTTGCCATGAGCTTGGGGACCAAGGCAACTTATCTCACCAGCGAAAACACTGCTTGAGAGTTATTGGTTTGGCGCCCTCTGCTGACAGAAATAAAGTTTTTGAAGTTAGCGCGCCATCCCATTATATGCATTGCATGCAGGCATGAATGTACGTGTACGTGAATAGGTTAGCTACCGGTCACGTGACTGACGCGACATTATAGCGTCGCGTCCCATGCATATCCATTGCGGTCGAAGTAGGTTATACGTATCGCTGTGTTTTTGCAATCGGAATGGAACAAATCCCCAATGATGACATTTTGGCCGAGATTTTAGCAGATAGTGATTCCGGATCTGACTTAAATGATGACACTGAAGAGTCTTCGGACGACGAGAGCATGCTTGGCGAAAACACAGCAGAATTTCAAGAGGTAAGCGCATGATACAGGCTTGAGTAGGTGCCCTCGAGTATAACGGAAATTAGAGTATAACTGTATTTATTTGATGTATGTATAGTGGCACTCAGTGCATGTACATCAAATGAATACAGATTACAGTCCTATAGAAATTTACCTCCACCCATAAACATGGTATAGCCTGTCGTGCAATTTTGCATCCAACAAGATAAGAATAGCTTCGTAGGCCGTTTGGCCTGGTATTTAGACTCCGTATTATTATGTATTATATTTGGCAAGAATTTAGAAGATGATTCACTATGTCAATCACAGTCAATACCATACACAAGGCATTCACATTCATGACATATCTGCAACGACTATTGAGGCCACCATGATCGTTCTTTTCTCAGCGCAATATTCATTTTAGGCATGTGCTGCAAATTAGCATTAACAAATATAGGACCGATAATCAAATTTTATCTTGCTTCTTTTGCAGCCTACCCAAGATGACGGCCATCCAAGTTCTTCCAAATCAAGAACCGGAAAAGCCAATTTCCGATCTGGTTGGGAACGACGAGACCACTACGATTGTGGGACTGTGCAGTTCACTGGAAATCCTGGCCCAACTGGCGACTTCGGAACACTCTCGGCAGTGGAGATCTTCAAGCTGTATTTTTGCCAACTCGTGTGGGATTTGCTCGTCGACGAGACTAATCGCTATGCACAGCAAACAATAGACTCAAATCCTGAACAACAGTTCTCCTGGTACCCAACCAACGTTCCCGAAATGATGGCATTTGTAGCACTTATCATTGCTATGGGCATAAACAAATCGCCTCAATATAGGATGTATTGGTCAACGTCAGAAATTTTGAAAATTCCCTTTTATCCGTCGATAATGTCGAGAAATCGTTTCAGTTCAATTCTTCGGTTTCTCCACATCTCCAATAACCAAATTCCTCGTGAATCCTCGGCTAAACAAGACAAACTTTCCAAAGTTCGGCCCTTGATAGAAGTCATTATCCCGAAGTTTCTTAACCTGTATAAACCTGCGCAGAATCTGTCTCCAGACGAGAGTATGTTGAAATTTAAGGGACGCTTAAGTTTTATTCAGTACATGCCCAACAAACCAGTAAAACGTGGGATGAAAGCATTTTCATTAAATTGTAGTAAATCCGGATACACGTGCAATTGGGAACTGTACACAGGTGCTGACAACACAAAAACTGTAAAGGATAAGGTACATGTAGATTCCGAGTCATCGGACTGCCATCCACCAAACCTGACAGTCCCTGGAAAAGTGGTTATAGAATTAGTCAAACCACTTCAGAATAAGGGACACGTCATATACTGTGATAATTACTATACAAGTCCGTCGCTGATAGCAAAACTGTCTGAACAAGGCTTTGGATGTTGCGGAACTGCTCGATATACTGCTAAGGGAATACCCGAGGTCGCAAATCCAAAAAATCATAAAATGAAGAAAGGTAGCAACCCAATCTTTTTGGTGAAAGATGGGCAATTGTGCATGGTTTGGCAAGACAAAAAATCTGTAACATTTTTAACTAATGTCGGCAGCACTGCAGTGTCAAAAAAGCAAACTCGATGTAAAAAGAGCACTTCTGGATTTCGTGAAGTTATGAAGCCCGAATGTATTTCATCTTACAATTTAAATATGGGAGGCACAGATTTAGCAGACCAGTGTTTTCAGTACTACAATCATACCCACAGAAGCTTGAAATGGTGGAAACGAGTTTTTTACCATCTTCTCAATATATGTATTGTCAATAGCAGAGTAATATTTAACAGCACAGCAGGGAGCAAAAATGTCAGTAACCTTGATTTTCGTATAGGGATTGTACAAGGCTTGCTATTAGGTTGGAAACGTAATGCAACAAGTCAGTTGAGATACCATATTCCTATTGATTTGGCAAGACAACAGCACTTTCCTGGCAAAAACCGCAATGGAAAGAAACGCGACTGCATTGTTTGCAGTAACCGCAAATTAGGCCGGCGAAAACAAACGGTGATTATATGTAAGCAATGTATGAAGCCTATGTGCATAGTTCCTTGCTTTGAGAATTACCATACCACTTGATTGTACTACATGTATTTGCCCCCCCCCCCCCCCCCCCCCCAAATCAATGTTGAGAAAATGAGGCGTTGGACACACTTCAGGTTACACTCCAAACCAACATTGATTTCGGGGGGGGGGGGGGGGGGGTATAATTACTTATGATGTATGTCTGTACAGTAAATACATGTACAAGTAAATAGTTTGTTCCCAGCCAAATTGTTTTTATAATGGCTTTTGATGCATGTGTATGCACCGAATACAAGTAAATGGTTCATTTTCAAGAAAATAACAAAGGAATTAAAAACAAAAATTCTCATACAAGTTATTGTTTTTCCACATGTAAACAAAATCTGAAACATGTGCCGATTTATCACATGTTCTGAATTATTACCCGTTTGTATTACTTTTCCCCCCGAGTGTAAATACGTATCTAATTATTTCATTATTGTGCTTTTACACTTACAAAATAAATAGATGCACACAATTTGTTTTCCTTGTACACTCAATCAGTTTTACATACAAATATCTCAGCAAGTGTATATGTACAGTATGCATGTAAACAGTGAGGGCGCTCTTCAATGAAATTGCTTAAAATCCAATGGGGCCAGAGTCACACTGAGCTCCTAATTGCTGTGGTAAACAAGGGTAATCTCTTGCATAGTGGCTGGGAGTGAAAGGGTTAAAGTTGACTGAAGTTTGTTTAATGCATGTGTATGAATTGCTTTCTATTGGGGATTTAAGACATATTTCGGAAAGGTTTTGCATTTTATAACAATTGCTAAGCTTTTGAATAAATTTGGCATTTAGCATGTACTGCATAAGTCAACTCACAAATGAATATGTGTGTCCTACCTCAAGACATGATGCACTTACAGTCTCTATGCACTAAACCCCGGGGGGGGGGGGGGGGGGGGTAGGTAAACAGGTTATTGACAGTTTTATACAATTTGTTTTTCTCATAATGGCACCCTGCAACTATCATCTCTATGGCGAGTTTTGTTTGTTTCAAAACAAGTGGTTCTTTTAAAAGCCTGCACAATTTGCGAAATATATTTTAGTCACATGGTGCCAATGCCATCTTTCTTGTATCATTGAAAAGGTCAGACTTATGTATGAATCGGATTACTCTGTATTTCGTGCTAAAAAATAAACAATGCATGAATAAAACAAGTCAAACCATAGTTTATCGTGCACATAGTATTTTATTTTTTAGTCAATTTATTTGTTTGCTTGACATCTCCATTTATGACCATCTGAAACAAGTCATATTTTGCCGAAATTGATTTTTTTTGTAAAGCTGGTACGAGGGCACGTTTAGCTTTAATTAGACACCACAATTATTGTGTTAATTGTAGTATGGGTGGTTTTCTTCAGCTAAAGAATAATAACCACTTTTGAAAGAAACACATTTGAAATTTCAGAATTTTTATCAGTGTTTTTCATAGTTTACAAACAAATTCTACAATTTCACCACAAGACCAATATTGGTCTAGTTAAATACATAAAAATAGCCGTTCGACATCTCCATATTGACGACCTGCTCCCACAAAACCAGAAATAAGTCATATTCATGAGTTTTTGGTATAGATGGTATTGCGACAGTTTTAGCTTTAATTCAACACTATATTTAGTAAATGTTAATTTTAATACGGGTGGTTTCCTTCAGCTGAAACGAACACCACTTTTGAAAGAAAACATTTGCAATTTAAGCCTTTTTCGGTTTGTTTTTTATACTCCAAAGTCAGCCTGCACCCCATATAAATATTATACTTTCAACTATACACTCCAAAATTAAATTTAATCCCCCCCCCCCCCTGTACTTTTGGTTCTAATTCCAAAACTACTGAACACTTTTCGGTAAACAACCACCCTTCCATATCGAAAGCCTTTTTGGAATCCAGCCAGATTATTTAACTACAAGGAATGTTTTCATGAACGAAATAAGGCAATTTTTGTCAGAGACTGCTGAAACAATTTGCAATTTTGGGTAATCACAAGAAAGTGGACCAACACGTTATTAAACATTACGTTAAAACAATCCATTTGTTCTTAAAACTTTTAAGAACAGGGCAATTATGCACACCAAATGGGGAGAACAGATAAACAACAACTTGTGCACTCATTTTATAACAAAAATATAATGTTCTCTCCATTTGGTGTGCATACGTTATCATGTTATTCAAAAGTTTAGTGATATTTACGTATAGGTAGTATACATCATTTGCAAACATCGCACAACCAAAAACTAGTTTTTTAGTATAAAATACCTTTAGTGTAAATGAATAACAGCCTCAAGCATCTTGTAAAATCACGGCACCTGGGGTGCTGTGGTTCGCAAGAAAGAAGTGAAATTTGGTATCAATTTCCAATAATTGCCGGCCGGCAATCTTTGGAGGAAAAAACAACATATTAAAATACTGACCACAAGACTACCAGACCAGTGTTTTTGTTTTTGTTTTTTAATATACAATGAATAATATGAATAATATGAATTCCCTAATCCACCCATTTTTTAAAAAAATACAGCAATAGCAAATGGTGTGTACTACCTTGAAACTGCCTTGCAGTGAGAACACTTGTGAGACGTTCCTTCAAAATGGAGGCAAAACTGGGCATGAGAAAAATGTTAAATAAACAATTATTTAATGAACAAGTTTTGAGTGAAACAAAATTGCAACATTGACATCTTTAATGTTCATGAATAAATAACTCAAGAAATACAATGACTTCTCTCATTATTTCACTTTTTTAACCAGTTCGCGCCGGGATTATTTTAACATCGCTGAGCCCACGGGCGGGATTGTTTTTAACGAAACTCGATCCGAAGCGGGTTCAGGCTGATAGTGCCGGGAAGCACACCCACGCATTTCCGACCTTGCTCGCTGCTGACATACATTTACGAACTTGAACTTGGCGTGTTTATGCGTCATCAGTTTTGAATTTGGGGAAATGTTTGCGTCTATATACGTCATCCGGCGCGAACTGGTTAAACATGTGAATTAAAAGCAATCTTTAAACACAATAACTTGTCAATGAAATTTTCAACTTTCAACCTTAGGGGGGGGGGGGGGTTAGAGTTAGAGGGGGAGGGGGAGGATTGGAGTTAGGGGGGGGGGAATTGGAGTTAGGGGGGGGGGGGAATTGGAGTTAGGGGGGGGGGGGGGAATTGGAGTTAGGGGGGGGGGAATTGGAGTTAGGGGGGGAGGAATTGGAGTTAGGGGGGGAGGAATTGGAGTTAGGGGGGGAGGTGGGGGTCTATACACAGTCAAATAGTGGACGTGGAACAATAGTCTATTTGTCAAGTAGTTTCATCAAGTGGACCCAATAATAATAATAAGTGTTTTTACCACAAGTTAGATCTCTTGCATAATGACTCTTGGGTGCTGGTAAATAGACTATTTGACCTTCATGTTATTTGTAAATTTACTTATCTTAATGGGTTTTTTTCAATCAGTATTTCTAGAGCACAGTCCAGCCACACTTCATTGCAATTACAGCTAGCTGGTGAAGCTGTAACTTGGTGGAATAACTTCAAACCTTGTGAGAGAAGACCATTAGAGCTGTTTTGGCACTCCGTGTAGATCCCAGGCATTCTGTAAAAACATAAATGAAGACAGTCCTAATATTATACGACTGATATCAATGTTTGGTTGATAATTTAAGGTGGAGGGGGGAGGGGGGACTGGTGGGGGGAGTTAAGAAGGGGAAGGAGTTAGGGAGAGAGAGGGGGGGGGGGGGGGGGGAGTGAGTTAGTGGGGGGGGGGGGGGGGGGGGGGGGGGGGGGGTGAGTTAGTGGGGGGGAGTTAGGGGGGGGAGTTAGGGGGGAGTTGAGTTAGGGGGAGGTGAGTTAGGGGGGTGGTGAGTTAGGGGGGGTGGTGAGTTAGGGGGGGTGGTGAATTAGGGGGTGGTGAATTAGGGGGTGGTGAATTAGGGGGGTGGTGAGTTAGGGGGGTGGTGAGTTAGGGGGGTGGTGAGTTAGGGGGGTGCCTGAGTTAGGGGGGTGGTGAGTTAGGGGGTGGTGAGTTAGGGGGGTGGTGAGTTAGGGGGGTGGTGAGTTAGGGGGGTGGTGAGTTAGGGGGGTGGTGAGTTAGGGGGGTGGTGAGTTAGGGGGTGGTGAGTTAGGGGGGTGGTGAGTTAGGGGGGTGGTGAGTTAGGGGGGTGGTGAGTTAGGGGGGTGGTGAGTTAGGGGGTGGTGAGTTAGGGGGTGGTGAGTTAGGGGGGGGGTGAGTTAGGGGGGGTGGTGAGTTAGGGGGGTGGTGAGTTAGGGGGGTGGTGAGTTAGGGGGGGGGGTGGAGTTAGGGGGGTTGGATTTAGGGAGGGGTTGGATTTAGGGAGGGGTTGGAGTTGGGGAGGGAGGGGGATGGGGAGAGGGTGGGGGTCTATACACAGTCAAATAATGGACGTGGAACAATAGTCTATTGTTTGTCAAGTAGTTTCATTAAGTGGACCCAATAATAATACTAAATGACAATTAGGTCCATTGAGATTCGCGTACAAAACATATGGGGGGGGGGGGTCTTTCCAAAAAGTGAAACTGCAATTTGCTAATTCCAGCCTATGTCAAAATCTCAACCTTCATGACCATAATAAATACAATATTTACAATAAATACAATACTTGCAGTTGGTGAAACTCTATATCGTGCTCCAGAGACTATATTTGGCAAGAAAACAAAAAACACGCAATTTCTGTAAACTATAATGCAACATTTGTATTCAGAATTTATTAAAAGATCGTCACTGCAGCAGACGTCTCAATCTCTTGCATAATTATGTTATGTCTGCCGCCAGCAGCTAGCTAGCTAGCAGCATGCAGTGTGCCGAAAAGAGTTGACATGCGAGGCGCCCTCTTGCGTTATCAACAAATACATGCAAACGTTTTCTAAAACAAGGAGGCGACTATAGGAGAGAGGGGGGGGGGGGGGGGGGGGGGGGGGGGGGGGGGGGGGTATTACGTCGGCGGATATTGCTTGGCGTGACGGAAAGTGTAAATTTATGTCATACACCCGGGATAAATACTTGCGAATTTGGACTTTATGTCTTCGTTTCTTGTTTTTTACACATATCGTTTTTCGCCATCTATATGCGATTCTCGACAACATGCCCACTGATTCACTTTTGCCACACCACACAAATTGAAAGCATCAACTATTTCACTTTTAGAGTTCTCACGAGTTGGAAATATTGCCAAATTTGCTTGGGTAGAAGTTATCAAATACAAAACGTGACGAACCTGCCGAGCACCCAACTTGGTAGACATGAATAGGCCTGGAAACGGGCGGACGGACCAGGACGGACAATCAGCACGGACGGCTTTGCAACATGTCCAAATGTGTTTTGACTACGGCCTGATTCGACTGCCCTATTTATGTGTAAAAGTAGCCGAGCATGGCATTTATTCAAATTGGACCAACAGGCAAGAATAATTGCACAGGTATTCTTCCCGTACAGTAATCTGGTCCAAATGCCACACACACAAAAATAGGTTATTGTTCTGCCTAATTCCAAGTCTTTTCTTCCTAAATGTTCAATAGTGAACTGACAAACTCTACCAACATGACCAATAATCCATGAATTGGGTTAAGTTCTGGATTCACTTCATTCATTGTCCTAACAGTCTGACATCGAAACACCTTCAATGTGATTGGATGTCACCCGGGGCAACGGAGTACACAACGGTTTACCATTTTGTTAACCAAAGAAAGAGTTTTTTTTCTTAAACAATCTTCTCCCATTCGGTTTACAAAATGGTAATCCGTCAGCACAGTTTTCTTATGTAACAGAGAGAATCTGCGGGTGTACGTCATTGTAAACCGATGACGTAGCAGCACCAGACTAAGGCCTGAGTCCGGGTTTGATGGATAATTGAAATGTCTGTAACATATGTTGTGCAATGAAGCTTATCCAAAAATACCTATATTTACCTGGAGCGCGCAAAATCGTTGTCCACTATTCGGTGTCACTAACAGCTAACACATCGCCTATTCACACACTTATTTAGAATGGCTATAGATTTAAACTTGCGCCAGTACAGTGCGTAAAGTTTCCCTCGTTAACCCTTTCAATCCCACGGGCTCCAAAAAGAGCCTTTGTTGTGATATGCTTGGAACCCGTGGGCGACAAAAAGTCCCACGATTTGCCATGAGCTTGGGGACCAAGGCAACTTATCTCACCAGCGAAAACACTGCTTGAGAGTTATTGGTTTGGCGCCATCTGCTGACAGAAATAAAGTTTTTGAAGTTAGCGCGCCATCCCATTATATGCATTGCATGCAGGCATGAATGTACGTGTACGTGAATAGGTTAGCTACCGGTCACGTGACTGACGCGACATTATAGCGTCGCGTCCCATGCATATCCATTGCGGTCGAAGTAGGTTATACGTATCGCTGTGTTTTTGCAATCGGAATGGAACAAATCCCCAATGATGACATTTTGGCCGAGATTTTAGCAGATAGTGATTCCGGATCTGACTTAAATGATGACACTGAAGAGTCTTCGGACGACGAGAGCATGCTTGGCGAAAACACAGCAGAATTTCAAGAGGTAAGCGCATGATACAGGCTTGAGTAGGTGCCCTCGAGTATAACGGAAATTAGAGTATAACTGTATTTATTTGATGTATGTATAGTGGCACTCAGTGCATGTACATCAAATGAATACAGATTACAGTCCTATAGAAATTTACCTCCACCCATAAACATGGTATAGCCTGTCGTGCAATTTTGCATCCAACAAGATAAGAATAGCTTCGTAGGCCGTTTGGCCTGGTATTTAGACTCCGTATTATTATGTATTATATTTGGCAAGAATTTAGAAGATGATTCACTATGTCAATCACAGTCAATACCATACACAAGGCATTCACATTCATGACATATCTGCAACGACTATTGAGGCCACCATGATCGTTCTTTTCTCAGCGCAATATTCATTTTAGGCATGTGCTGCAAATTAGCATTAACAAATATAGGACCGATAATCAAATTTTATCTTGCTTCTTTTGCAGCCTACCCAAGATGACGGCCATCCAAGTTCTTCCAAATCAAGAACCGGAAAAGCCAATTTCCGATCTGGTTGGGAACGACGAGACCACTACGATTGTGGGACTGTGCAGTTCACTGGAAATCCTGGCCCAACTGGCGACTTCGGAACACTCTCGGCAGTGGAGATCTTCAAGCTGTATTTTTGCCAACTCGTGTGGGATTTGCTCGTCGACGAGACTAATCGCTATGCACAGCAAACAATAGACTCAAATCCTGAACAACAGTTCTCCTGGTACCCAACCAACGTTCCCGAAATGATGGCATTTGTAGCACTTATCATTGCTATGGGCATAAACAAATCGCCTCAATATAGGATGTATTGGTCAACGTCAGAAATTTTGAAAATTCCCTTTTATCCGTCGATAATGTCGAGAAATCGTTTCAGTTCAATTCTTCGGTTTCTCCACATCTCCAATAACCAAATTCCTCGTGAATCCTCGGCTAAACAAGACAAACTTTCCAAAGTTCGGCCCTTGATAGAAGTCATTATCCCGAAGTTTCTTAACCTGTATAAACCTGCGCAGAATCTGTCTCCAGACGAGAGTATGTTGAAATTTAAGGGACGCTTAAGTTTTATTCAGTACATGCCCAACAAACCAGTAAAACGTGGGATGAAAGCATTTTCATTAAATTGTAGTAAATCCGGATACACGTGCAATTGGGAACTGTACACAGGTGCTGACAACACAAAAACTGTAAAGGATAAGGTACATGTAGATTCCGAGTCATCGGACTGCCATCCACCAAACCTGACAGTCCCTGGAAAAGTGGTTATAGAATTAGTCAAACCACTTCAGAATAAGGGACACGTCATATACTGTGATAATTACTATACAAGTCCGTCGCTGATAGCAAAACTGTCTGAACAAGGCTTTGGATGTTGCGGAACTGCTCGATATACTGCTAAGGGAATACCCGAGGTCGCAAATCCAAAAAATCATAAAATGAAGAAAGGTAGCAACCCAATCTTTTTGGTGAAAGATGGGCAATTGTGCATGGTTTGGCAAGACAAAAAATCTGTAACATTTTTAACTAATGTCGTCAGCACTGCAGTGTCAAAAAAGCAAACTCGATGTAAAAAGAGCACTTCTGGATTTCGTGAAGTTATGAAGCCCGAATGTATTTCATCTTACAATTTAAATATGGGAGGCACAGATTTAGCAGACCAGTGTTTTCAGTACTACAATCATACCCACAGAAGCTTGAAATGGTGGAAACGAGTTTTTTACCATCTTCTCAATATATGTATTGTCAATAGCAGAGTAATATTTAACAGCACAGCAGGGAGCAAAAATGTCAGTAACCTTGATTTTCGTATAGGGATTGTACAAGGCTTGCTATTAGGTTGGAAACGTAATGCAACAAGTCAGTTGAGATACCATATTCCTATTGATTTGGCAAGACAACAGCACTTTCCTGGCAAAAACCGCAATGGAAAGAAACGCGACTGCATTGTTTGCAGTAACCGCAAATTAGGCCGGCGAAAACAAACGGTGATTATATGTAAGCAATGTATGAAGCCTATGTGCATAGTTCCTTGCTTTGAGAATTACCATACCACTTGATTGTACTACATGTATTTGCCCCCCCCCCCCCCCCCCCCCCAAATCAATGTTGAGAAAATGAGGCGTTGGACACACTTCAGGTTACACTCCAAACCAACATTGATTTCGGGGGGGGGGGGGGGGGGGGTATAATTACTTATGATGTATGTCTGTACAGTAAATACATGTACAAGTAAATAGTTTGTTCCCAGCCAAATTGTTTTTATAATGGCTTTTGATGCATGTGTATGCACCGAATACAAGTAAATGGTTCATTTTCAAGAAAATAACAAAGGAATTAAAAACAAAAATTCTCATACAAGTTATTGTTTTTCCACATGTAAACAAAATCTGAAACATGTGCCGATTTATCACATGTTCTGAATTATTACCCGTTTGTATTACTTTTCCCCCCGAGTGTAAATACGTATCTAATTATTTCATTATTGTGCTTTTACACTTACAAAATAAATAGATGCACACAATTTGTTTTCCTTGTACACTCAATCAGTTTTACATACAAATATCTCAGCAAGTGTATATGTACAGTATGCATGTAAACAGTGAGGGCGCTCTTCAATGAAATTGCTTAAAATCCAATGGGGCCAGAGTCACACTGAGCTCCTAATTGCTGTGGTAAACAAGGGTAATCTCTTGCATAGTGGCTGGGAGTGAAAGGGTTAAAGTTGACTGAAGTTTGTTTAATGCATGTGTATGAATTGCTTTCTATTGGGGATTTAAGACATATTTCGGAAAGGTTTTGCATTTTATAACAATTGCTAAGCTTTTGAATAAATTTGGCATTTAGCATGTACTGCATAAGTCAACTCACAAATGAATATGTGTGTCCTACCTCAAGACATGATGCACTTACAGTCTCTATGCACTAAACCCCGGGGGGGGGGGGGGGGGTAGGTAAACAGGTTATTGACAGTTTTATACAATTTGTTTTTCTCATAATGGCACCCTGCAACTATCATCTCTATGGCGAGTTTTGTTTGTTTCAAAACAAGTGGTTCTTTTAAAAGCCTGCACAATTTGCGAAATATATTTTAGTCACATGGTGCCAATGCCATCTTTCTTGTATCATTGAAAAGGTCAGACTTATGTATGAATCGGATTACTCTGTATTTCGTGCTAAAAAATAAACAATGCATGAATAAAACAAGTCAAACCATAGTTTATCGTGCACATAGTATTTTATTTTTTAGTCAATTTATTTGTTTGCTTGACATCTCCATTTATGACCATCTGAAACAAGTCATATTTTGCCGAAATTGATTTTTTTTGTAAAGCTGGTACGAGGGCACGTTTAGCTTTAATTAGACACCACAATTATTGTGTTAATTGTAGTATGGGTGGTTTTCTTCAGCTAAAGAATAATAACCACTTTTGAAAGAAACACATTTGAAATTTCAGAATTTTTATCAGTGTTTTTCATAGTTTACAAACAAATTCTACAATTTCACCACAAGACCAATATTGGTCTAGTTAAATACATAAAAATAGCCGTTCGACATCTCCATATTGACGACCTGCTCCCACAAAACCAGAAATAAGTCATATTCATGAGTTTTTGGTATAGATGGTATTGCGACAGTTTTAGCTTTAATTCAACACTATATTTAGTAAATGTTAATTTTAATACGGGTGGTTTCCTTCAGCTGAAACGAACACCACTTTTGAAAGAAAACATTTGCAATTTAAGCCTTTTTCGGTTTGTTTTTTATACTCCAAAGTCAGCCTGCACCCCATATAAATATTATACTTTCAACTATACACTCCAAAATTAAATTTAATCCCCCCCCCCCCCTGTACTTTTGGTTCTAATTCCAAAACTACTGAACACTTTTCGGTAAACAACCACCCTTCCATATCGAAAGCCTTTTTGGAATCCAGCCAGATTATTTAACTACAAGGAATGTTTTCATGAACGAAATAAGGCAATTTTTGTCAGAGACTGCTGAAACAATTTGCAATTTTGGGTAATCACAAGAAAGTGGACCAACACGTTATTAAACATTACGTTAAAACAATCCATTTGTTCTTAAAACTTTTAAGAACAGGGCAATTATGCACACCAAATGGGGAGAACAGATAAACAACAACTTGTGCACTCATTTTATAACAAAAATATAATGTTCTCTCCATTTGGTGTGCATACGTTATCATGTTATTCAAAAGTTTAGTGATATTTACGTATAGGTAGTATACATCATTTGCAAACATCGCACAACCAAAAACTAGTTTTTTAGTATAAAATACCTTTAGTGTAAATGAATAACAGCCTCAAGCATCTTGTAAAATCACGGCACCTGGGGTGCTGTGGTTCGCAAGAAAGAAGTGAAATTTGGTATCAATTTCCAATAATTGCCGGCCGGCAATCTTTGGAGGAAAAAACAACATATTAAAATACTGACCACAAGACTACCAGACCAGTGTTTTTGTTTTTGTTTTTTAATATACAATGAATAATATGAATAATATGAATTCCCTAATCCACCCATTTTTTAAAAAAATACAGCAATAGCAAATGGTGTGTACTACCTTGAAACTGCCTTGCAGTGAGAACACTTGTGAGACGTTCCTTCAAAATGGAGGCAAAACTGGGCATGAGAAAAATGTTAAATAAACAATTATTTAATGAACAAGTTTTGAGTGAAACAAAATTGCAACATTGACATCTTTAATGTTCATGAATAAATAACTCAAGAAATACAATGACTTCTCTCATTATTTCACTTTTTTAACCAGTTCGCGCCGGGATTATTTTAACATCGCTGAGCCCACGGGCGGGATTGTTTTTAACGAAACTCGATCCGAAGCGGGTTCAGGCTGATAGTGCCGGGAAGCACACCCACGCATTTCCGACCTTGCTCGCTGCTGACATACATTTACGAACTTGAACTTGGCGTGTTTATGCGTCATCAGTTTTGAATTTGGGGAAATGTTTGCGTCTATATACGTCATCCGGCGCGAACTGGTTAAACATGTGAATTAAAAGCAATCTTTAAACACAATAACTTGTCAATGAAATTTTCAACTTTCAACCTTAGGGGGGGGGGGGGGTTAGAGTTAGAGGGGGAGGGGGAGGATTGGAGTTAGGGGGGGGGGAATTGGAGTTAGGGGGGGGGGGGGAATTGGAGTTAGGGGGGGGGGGGGGGAATTGGAGTTAGGGGGGGGGGAATTGGAGTTAGGGGGGGAGGAATTGGAGTTAGGGGGGGAGGAATTGGAGTTAGGGGGGGAGGTGGGGGTCTATACACAGTCAAATAGTGGACGTGGAACAATAGTCTATTTGTCAAGTAGTTTCATCAAGTGGACCCAATAATAATAATAAGTGTTTTTACCACAAGTTAGATCTCTTGCATAATGACTCTTGGGTGCTGGTAAATAGACTATTTGACCTTCATGTTATTTGTAAATTTACTTATCTTAATGGGTTTTTTTCAATCAGTATTTCTAGAGCACAGTCCAGCCACACTTCATTGCAATTACAGCTAGCTGGTGAAGCTGTAACTTGGTGGAATAACTTCAAACCTTGTGAGAGAAGACCATTAGAGCTGTTTTGGCACTCCGTGTAGATCCCAGGCATTCTGTAAAAACATAAATGAAGACAGTCCTAATATTATACGACTGATATCAATGTTTGGTTGATAATTTAAGGTGGAGGGGGGAGGGGGGACTGGTGGGGGGAGTTAAGAAGGGGAAGGAGTTAGGGAGAGAGAGGGGGGGGGGGGGGGGGGGGGAGTGAGTTAGTGGGGGGGGGGGGGGGGGGGGGGGGGGGGGGGGTGAGTTAGTGGGGGGGAGTTAGGGGGGGGAGTTAGGGGGGAGTTGAGTTAGGGGGAGGTGAGTTAGGGGGGTGGTGAGTTAGGGGGGGTGGTGAGTTAGGGGGGGTGGTGAATTAGGGGGTGGTGAATTAGGGGGTGGTGAATTAGGGGGGTGGTGAGTTAGGGGGGTGGTGAGTTAGGGGGGTGGTGAGTTAGGGGGGTGCCTGAGTTAGGGGGGTGGTGAGTTAGGGGGTGGTGAGTTAGGGGGGTGGTGAGTTAGGGGGGTGGTGAGTTAGGGGGGTGGTGAGTTAGGGGGGTGGTGAGTTAGGGGGGTGGTGAGTTAGGGGGTGGTGAGTTAGGGGGGTGGTGAGTTAGGGGGGTGGTGAGTTAGGGGGGTGGTGAGTTAGGGGGGTGGTGAGTTAGGGGGTGGTGAGTTAGGGGGTGGTGAGTTAGGGGGGGGGTGAGTTAGGGGGGGTGGTGAGTTAGGGGGGTGGTGAGTTAGGGGGGGGGGTGGAGTTAGGGGGGTTGGATTTAGGGAGGGGTTGGATTTAGGGAGGGGTTGGAGTTGGGGAGGGAGGGGGATGGGGAGAGGGTGGGGGTCTATACACAGTCAAATAATGGACGTGGAACAATAGTCTATTGTTTGTCAAGTAGTTTCATTAAGTGGACCCAATAATAATACTAAATGACAATTAGGTCCATTGAGATTCGCGTACAAAACATATGGGGGGGGGGGGGTCTTTCCAAAAAGTGAAACTGCAATTTGCTAATTCCAGCCTATGTCAAAATCTCAACCTTCATGACCATAATAAATACAATATTTACAATAAATACAATACTTGCAGTTGGTGAAACTCTATATCGTGCTCCAGAGACTATATTTGGCAAGAAAACAAAAAACACGCAATTTCTGTAAACTATAATGCAACATTTGTATTCAGAATTTATTAAAAGATCGTCACTGCAGCAGACGTCTCAATCTCTTGCATAATTATGTTATGTCTGCCGCCAGCAGCTAGCTAGCTAGCAGCATGCAGTGTGCCGAAAAGAGTTGACATGCGAGGTGCCCTCTTGCGTTATCAACAAATACATGCAAACGTTTTCTAAAACAAGGAGGCGACTATAGGAGAGAGGGGGGGGGGGGGGGGGGGTGGGGGGGGGGGGGGGTATTACGTCGGCGGATATTGCTTGGCGTGACGGAAAGTGTAAATTTATGTCATACACCCGGGATAAATACTTGCGAATTTGGACTTTATGTCTTCGTTTCTTGTTTTTTACACATATCGTTTTTCGCCATCTATATGCGATTCTCGACAACATGCCCACTGATTCACTTTTGCCACACCACACAAATTGAAAGCATCAACTATTTCACTTTTAGAGTTCTCACGAGTTGGAAATATTGCCAAATTTGCTTGGGTAGAAGTTATCAAATACAAAACGTGACGAACCTGCCGAGCACCCAACTTGGTAGACATGAATAGGCCTGGAAACGGGCGGACGGACCAGGACGGACAATCAGCACGGACGGCTTTGCAACATGTCCAAATGTGTTTTGACTACGGCCTGATTCGACTGCCCTATTTATGTGTAAAAGTAGCCGAGCATGGCATTTATTCAAATTGGACCAACAGGCAAGAATAATTGCACAGGTATTCTTCCCGTACAGTAATCTGGTCCAAATGCCACACACACAAAAATAGGTTATTGTTCTGCCTAATTCCAAGTCTTTTCTTCCTAAATGTTCAATAGTGAACTGACAAACTCTACCAACATGACCAATAATCCATGAATTGGGTTAAGTTCTGGATTCACTTCATTCATTGTCCTAACAGTCTGACATCGAAACACCTTCAATGTGATTGGATGTCACCCGGGGCAACGGAGTACACAACGGTTTACCATTTTGTTAACCAAAGAAAGAGTTTTTTTTCTTAAACAATCTTCTCCCATTCGGTTTACAAAATGGTAATCCGTCAGCACAGTTTTCTTATGTAACAGAGAGAATCTGCGGGTGTACGTCATTGTAAACCGATGACGTAGCAGCACCAGACTAAGGCCTGAGTCCGGGTTTGATGGATAATTGAAATGTCTGTAACATATGTTGTGCAATGAAGCTTATCCAAAAATACCTATATTTACCTGGAGCGCGCAAAATCGTTGTCCACTATTCGGTGTCACTAACAGCTAACACATCGCCTATTCACACACTTATTTAGAATGGCTATAGATTTAAACTTGCGCCAGTACAGTGCGTAAAGTTTCCCTCGTTAACCCTTTCAATCCCACGGGCTCCAAAAAGAGCCTTTGTTGTGATATGCTTGGAACCCGTGGGCGACAAAAAGTCCCACGATTTGCCATGAGCTTGGGGACCAAGGCAACTTATCTCACCAGCGAAAACACTGCTTGAGAGTTATTGGTTTGGCGCCCTCTGCTGACAGAAATAAAGTTTTTGAAGTTAGCGCGCCATCCCATTATATGCATTGCATGCAGGCATGAATGTACGTGTACGTGAATAGGTTAGCTACCGGTCACGTGACTGACGCGACATTATAGCGTCGCGTCCCATGCATATCCATTGCGGTCGAAGTAGGTTATACGTATCGCTGTGTTTTTGCAATCGGAATGGAACAAATCCCCAATGATGACATTTTGGCCGAGATTTTAGCAGATAGTGATTCCGGATCTGACTTAAATGATGACACTGAAGAGTCTTCGGACGACGAGAGCATGCTTGGCGAAAACACAGCAGAATTTCAAGAGGTAAGCGCATGATACAGGCTTGAGTAGGTGCCCTCGAGTATAACGGAAATTAGAGTATAACTGTATTTATTTGATGTATGTATAGTGGCACTCAGTGCATGTACATCAAATGAATACAGATTACAGTCCTATAGAAATTTACCTCCACCCATAAACATGGTATAGCCTGTCGTGCAATTTTGCATCCAACAAGATAAGAATAGCTTCGTAGGCCGTTTGGCCTGGTATTTAGACTCCGTATTATTATGTATTATATTTGGCAAGAATTTAGAAGATGATTCACTATGTCAATCACAGTCAATACCATACACAAGGCATTCACATTCATGACATATCTGCAACGACTATTGAGGCCACCATGATCGTTCTTTTCTCAGCGCAATATTCATTTTAGGCATGTGCTGCAAATTAGCATTAACAAATATAGGACCGATAATCAAATTTTATCTTGCTTCTTTTGCAGCCTACCCAAGATGACGGCCATCCAAGTTCTTCCAAATCAAGAACCGGAAAAGCCAATTTCCGATCTGGTTGGGAACGACGAGACCACTACGATTGTGGGACTGTGCAGTTCACTGGAAATCCTGGCCCAACTGGCGACTTCGGAACACTCTCGGCAGTGGAGATCTTCAAGCTGTATTTTTGCCAACTCGTGTGGGATTTGCTCGTCGACGAGACTAATCGCTATGCACAGCAAACAATAGACTCAAATCCTGAACAACAGTTCTCCTGGTACCCAACCAACGTTCCCGAAATGATGGCATTTGTAGCACTTATCATTGCTATGGGCATAAACAAATCGCCTCAATATAGGATGTATTGGTCAACGTCAGAAATTTTGAAAATTCCCTTTTATCCGTCGATAATGTCGAGAAATCGTTTCAGTTCAATTCTTCGGTTTCTCCACATCTCCAATAACCAAATTCCTCGTGAATCCTCGGCTAAACAAGACAAACTTTCCAAAGTTCGGCCCTTGATAGAAGTCATTATCCCGAAGTTTCTTAACCTGTATAAACCTGCGCAGAATCTGTCTCCAGACGAGAGTATGTTGAAATTTAAGGGACGCTTAAGTTTTATTCAGTACATGCCCAACAAACCAGTAAAACGTGGGATGAAAGCATTTTCATTAAATTGTAGTAAATCCGGATACACGTGCAATTGGGAACTGTACACAGGTGCTGACAACACAAAAACTGTAAAGGATAAGGTACATGTAGATTCCGAGTCATCGGACTGCCATCCACCAAACCTGACAGTCCCTGGAAAAGTGGTTATAGAATTAGTCAAACCACTTCAGAATAAGGGACACGTCATATACTGTGATAATTACTATACAAGTCCGTCGCTGATAGCAAAACTGTCTGAACAAGGCTTTGGATGTTGCGGAACTGCTCGATATACTGCTAAGGGAATACCCGAGGTCGCAAATCCAAAAAATCATAAAATGAAGAAAGGTAGCAACCCAATCTTTTTGGTGAAAGATGGGCAATTGTGCATGGTTTGGCAAGACAAAAAATCTGTAACATTTTTAACTAATGTCGTCAGCACTGCAGTGTCAAAAAAGCAAACTCGATGTAAAAAGAGCACTTCTGGATTTCGTGAAGTTATGAAGCCCGAATGTATTTCATCTTACAATTTAAATATGGGAGGCACAGATTTAGCAGACCAGTGTTTTCAGTACTACAATCATACCCACAGAAGCTTGAAATGGTGGAAACGAGTTTTTTACCATCTTCTCAATATATGTATTGTCAATAGCAGAGTAATATTTAACAGCACAGCAGGGAGCAAAAATGTCAGTAACCTTGATTTTCGTATAGGGATTGTACAAGGCTTGCTATTAGGTTGGAAACGTAATGCAACAAGTCAGTTGAGATACCATATTCCTATTGATTTGGCAAGACAACAGCACTTTCCTGGCAAAAACCGCAATGGAAAGAAACGCGACTGCATTGTTTGCAGTAACCGCAAATTAGGCCGGCGAAAACAAACGGTGATTATATGTAAGCAATGTATGAAGCCTATGTGCATAGTTCCTTGCTTTGAGAATTACCATACCACTTGATTGTACTACATGTATTTGCCCCCCCCCCCCCCCCCCCCCCAAATCAATGTTGAGAAAATGAGGCGTTGGACACACTTCAGGTTACACTCCAAACCAACATTGATTTCGGGGGGGGGGGGGGGGGGGGTATAATTACTTATGATGTATGTCTGTACAGTAAATACATGTACAAGTAAATAGTTTGTTCCCAGCCAAATTGTTTTTATAATGGCTTTTGATGCATGTGTATGCACCGAATACAAGTAAATGGTTCATTTTCAAGAAAATAACAAAGGAATTAAAAACAAAAATTCTCATACAAGTTATTGTTTTTCCACATGTAAACAAAATCTGAAACATGTGCCGATTTATCACATGTTCTGAATTATTACCCGTTTGTATTACTTTTCCCCCCGAGTGTAAATACGTATCTAATTATTTCATTATTGTGCTTTTACACTTACAAAATAAATAGATGCACACAATTTGTTTTCCTTGTACACTCAATCAGTTTTACATACAAATATCTCAGCAAGTGTATATGTACAGTATGCATGTAAACAGTGAGGGCGCTCTTCAATGAAATTGCTTAAAATCCAATGGGGCCAGAGTCACACTGAGCTCCTAATTGCTGTGGTAAACAAGGGTAATCTCTTGCATAGTGGCTGGGAGTGAAAGGGTTAAAGTTGACTGAAGTTTGTTTAATGCATGTGTATGAATTGCTTTCTATTGGGGATTTAAGACATATTTCGGAAAGGTTTTGCATTTTATAACAATTGCTAAGCTTTTGAATAAATTTGGCATTTAGCATGTACTGCATAAGTCAACTCACAAATGAATATGTGTGTCCTACCTCAAGACATGATGCACTTACAGTCTCTATGCACTAAACCCCGGGGGGGGGGGGGGGGGGTAGGTAAACAGGTTATTGACAGTTTTATACAATTTGTTTTTCTCATAATGGCACCCTGCAACTATCATCTCTATGGCGAGTTTTGTTTGTTTCAAAACAAGTGGTTCTTTTAAAAGCCTGCACAATTTGCGAAATATATTTTAGTCACATGGTGCCAATGCCATCTTTCTTGTATCATTGAAAAGGTCAGACTTATGTATGAATCGGATTACTCTGTATTTCGTGCTAAAAAATAAACAATGCATGAATAAAACAAGTCAAACCATAGTTTATCGTGCACATAGTATTTTATTTTTTAGTCAATTTATTTGTTTGCTTGACATCTCCATTTATGACCATCTGAAACAAGTCATATTTTGCCGAAATTGATTTTTTTTGTAAAGCTGGTACGAGGGCACGTTTAGCTTTAATTAGACACCACAATTATTGTGTTAATTGTAGTATGGGTGGTTTTCTTCAGCTAAAGAATAATAACCACTTTTGAAAGAAACACATTTGAAATTTCAGAATTTTTATCAGTGTTTTTCATAGTTTACAAACAAATTCTACAATTTCACCACAAGACCAATATTGGTCTAGTTAAATACATAAAAATAGCCGTTCGACATCTCCATATTGACGACCTGCTCCCACAAAACCAGAAATAAGTCATATTCATGAGTTTTTGGTATAGATGGTATTGCGACAGTTTTAGCTTTAATTCAACACTATATTTAGTAAATGTTAATTTTAATACGGGTGGTTTCCTTCAGCTGAAACGAACACCACTTTTGAAAGAAAACATTTGCAATTTAAGCCTTTTTCGGTTTGTTTTTTATACTCCAAAGTCAGCCTGCACCCCATATAAATATTATACTTTCAACTATACACTCCAAAATTAAATTTAATCCCCCCCCCCCCTGTACTTTTGGTTCTAATTCCAAAACTACTGAACACTTTTCGGTAAACAACCACCCTTCCATATCGAAAGCCTTTTTGGAATCCAGCCAGATTATTTAACTACAAGGAATGTTTTCATGAACGAAATAAGGCAATTTTTGTCAGAGACTGCTGAAACAATTTGCAATTTTGGGTAATCACAAGAAAGTGGACCAACACGTTATTAAACATTACGTTAAAACAATCCATTTGTTCTTAAAACTTTTAAGAACAGGGCAATTATGCACACCAAATGGGGAGAACAGATAAACAACAACTTGTGCACTCATTTTATAACAAAAATATAATGTTCTCTCCATTTGGTGTGCATACGTTATCATGTTATTCAAAAGTTTAGTGATATTTACGTATAGGTAGTATACATCATTTGCAAACATCGCACAACCAAAAACTAGTTTTTTAGTATAAAATACCTTTAGTGTAAATGAATAACAGCCTCAAGCATCTTGTAAAATCACGGCACCTGGGGTGCTGTGGTTCGCAAGAAAGAAGTGAAATTTGGTATCAATTTCCAATAATTGCCGGCCGGCAATCTTTGGAGGAAAAAACAACATATTAAAATACTGACCACAAGACTACCAGACCAGTGTTTTTGTTTTTGTTTTTTAATATACAATGAATAATATGAATAATATGAATTCCCTAATCCACCCATTTTTTAAAAAAATACAGCAATAGCAAATGGTGTGTACTACCTTGAAACTGCCTTGCAGTGAGAACACTTGTGAGACGTTCCTTCAAAATGGAGGCAAAACTGGGCATGAGAAAAATGTTAAATAAACAATTATTTAATGAACAAGTTTTGAGTGAAACAAAATTGCAACATTGACATCTTTAATGTTCATGAATAAATAACTCAAGAAATACAATGACTTCTCTCATTATTTCACTTTTTTAAACATGTGAATTAAAAGCAATCTTTAAACACAATAACTTGTCAATGAAATTTTCAACTTTCAACCTTAGGGGGGGGGGGGGTTAGAGTTAGAGGGGGAGGGGGAGGATTGGAGTTAGGGGGGGGGGAATTGGAGTTAGGGGGGGGGGGGGAATTGGAGTTAGGGGGGGGGGGGGGGAATTGGAGTTAGGGGGGGGGGAATTGGAGTTAGGGGGGGAGGAATTGGAGTTAGGGGGGGAGGAATTGGAGTTAGGGGGGGAGGTGGGGGTCTATACACAGTCAAATAGTGGACGTGGAACAATAGTCTATTTGTCAAGTAGTTTCATCAAGTGGACCCAATAATAATAATAAGTGTTTTTACCACAAGTTAGATCTCTTGCATAATGACTCTTGGGTGCTGGTAAATAGACTATTTGACCTTCATGTTATTTGTAAATTTACTTATCTTAATGGGTTTTTTTCAATCAGTATTTCTAGAGCACAGTCCAGCCACACTTCATTGCAATTACAGCTAGCTGGTGAAGCTGTAACTTGGTGGAATAACTTCAAACCTTGTGAGAGAAGACCATTAGAGCTGTTTTGGCACTCCGTGTAGATCCCAGGCATTCTGTAAAAACATAAATGAAGACAGTCCTAATATTATACGACTGATATCAATGTTTGGTTGATAATTTAAGGTGGAGGGGGGAGGGGGGACTGGTGGGGGGAGTTAAGAAGGGGAAGGAGTTAGGGAGAGAGAGGGGGGGGGGGGGGGGGGGGGGAGTGAGTTAGTGGGGGGGGGGGGGGGGGGGGGGGGGGGGGGGGGGGGGGGGGGTGAGTTAGTGGGGGGGAGTTAGGGGGGGGAGTTAGGGGGGAGTTGAGTTAGGGGGAGGTGAGTTAGGGGGGTGGTGAGTTAGGGGGGGTGGTGAGTTAGGGGGGGTGGTGAATTAGGGGGTGGTGAATTAGGGGGTGGTGAATTAGGGGGGTGGTGAGTTAGGGGGGTGGTGAGTTAGGGGGGTGGTGAGTTAGGGGGGTGCCTGAGTTAGGGGGGTGGTGAGTTAGGGGGTGGTGAGTTAGGGGGGTGGTGAGTTAGGGGGGTGGTGAGTTAGGGGGGTGGTGAGTTAGGGGGGTGGTGAGTTAGGGGGGTGGTGAGTTAGGGGGTGGTGAGTTAGGGGGGTGGTGAGTTAGGGGGGTGGTGAGTTAGGGGGGTGGTGAGTTAGGGGGGTGGTGAGTTAGGGGGTGGTGAGTTAGGGGGTGGTGAGTTAGGGGGGGGGGTGAGTTAGGGGGGGTGGTGAGTTAGGGGGGTGGTGAGTTAGGGGGGGGGGTGGAGTTAGGGGGGTTGGATTTAGGGAGGGGTTGGATTTAGGGAGGGGTTGGAGTTGGGGAGGGAGGGGGATGGGGAGAGGGTGGGGGTCTATACACAGTCAAATAATGGACGTGGAACAATAGTCTATTGTTTGTCAAGTAGTTTCATTAAGTGGACCCAATAATAATACTAAATGACAATTAGGTCCATTGAGATTCGCGTACAAAACATATGGGGGGGGGGGGTCTTTCCAAAAAGTGAAACTGCAATTTGCTAATTCCAGCCTATGTCAAAATCTCAACCTTCATGACCATAATAAATACAATATTTACAATAAATACAATACTTGCAGTTGGTGAAACTCTATATCGTGCTCCAGAGACTATATTTGGCAAGAAAACAAAAAACACGCAATTTCTGTAAACTATAATGCAACATTTGTATTCAGAATTTATTAAAAGATCGTCACTGCAGCAGACGTCTCAATCTCTTGCATAATTATGTTATGTCTGCCGCCAGCAGCTAGCTAGCTAGCAGCATGCAGTGTGCCGAAAAGAGTTGACATGCGAGGTGCCCTCTTGCGTTATCAACAAATACATGCAAACGTTTTCTAAAACAAGGAGGCGACTATAGGAGAGAGGGGGGGGGGGGGGGGGTGGGGGGGGGGGGGGGGGTATTACGTCGGCGGATATTGCTTGGCGTGACGGAAAGTGTAAATTTATGTCATACACCCGGGATAAATACTTGCGAATTTGGACTTTATGTCTTCGTTTCTTGTTTTTTACACATATCGTTTTTCGCCATCTATATGCGATTCTCGACAACATGCCCACTGATTCACTTTTGCCACACCACACAAATTGAAAGCATCAACTATTTCACTTTTAGAGTTCTCACGAGTTGGAAATATTGCCAAATTTGCTTGGGTAGAAGTTATCAAATACAAAACGTGACGAACCTGCCGAGCACCCAACTTGGTAGACATGAATAGGCCTGGAAACGGGCGGACGGACCAGGACGGACAATCAGCACGGACGGCTTTGCAACATGTCCAAATGTGTTTTGACTACGGCCTGATTCGACTGCCCTATTTATGTGTAAAAGTAGCCGAGCATGGCATTTATTCAAATTGGACCAACAGGCAAGAATAATTGCACAGGTATTCTTCCCGTACAGTAATCTGGTCCAAATGCCACACACACAAAAATAGGTTATTGTTCTGCCTAATTCCAAGTCTTTTCTTCCTAAATGTTCAATAGTGAACTGACAAACTCTACCAACATGACCAATAATCCATGAATTGGGTTAAGTTCTGGATTCACTTCATTCATTGTCCTAACAGTCTGACATCGAAACACCTTCAATGTGATTGGATGTCACCCGGGGCAACGGAGTACACAACGGTTTACCATTTTGTTAACCAAAGAAAGAGTTTTTTTTCTTAAACAATCTTCTCCCATTCGGTTTACAAAATGGTAATCCGTCAGCACAGTTTTCTTATGTAACAGAGAGAATCTGCGGGTGTACGTCATTGCGGGTGTACGTCATTGTAAACCGATGACGTAGCAGCACCAGACTAAGGCCTGAGTCCGGGTTTGATGGATAATTGAAATGTCTGTAACATATGTTGTGCAATGAAGCTTATCCAAAAATACCTATATTTACCTGGAGCGCGCAAAATCGTTGTCCACTATTCGGTGTCACTAACAGCTAACACATCGCCTATTCACACACTTATTTAGAATGGCTATAGATTTAAACTTGCGCCAGTACAGTGCGTAAAGTTTCCCTCGTTAACCCTTTCAATCCCACGGGCTCCAAAAAGAGCCTTTGTTGTGATATGCTTGGAACCCGTGGGCGACAAAAAGTCCCACGATTTGCCATGAGCTTGGGGACCAAGGCAACTTATCTCACCAGCGAAAACACTGCTTGAGAGTTATTGGTTTGGCGCCCTCTGCTGACAGAAATAAAGTTTTTGAAGTTAGCGCGCCATCCCATTATATGCATTGCATGCAGGCATGAATGTACGTGTACGTGAATAGGTTAGCTACCGGTCACGTGACTGACGCGACATTATAGCGTCGCGTCCCATGCATATCCATTGCGGTCGAAGTAGGTTATACGTATCGCTGTGTTTTTGCAATCGGAATGGAACAAATCCCCAATGATGACATTTTGGCCGAGATTTTAGCAGATAGTGATTCCGGATCTGACTTAAATGATGACACTGAAGAGTCTTCGGACGACGAGAGCATGCTTGGCGAAAACACAGCAGAATTTCAAGAGGTAAGCGCATGATACAGGCTTGAGTAGGTGCCCTCGAGTATAACGGAAATTAGAGTATAACTGTATTTATTTGATGTATGTATAGTGGCACTCAGTGCATGTACATCAAATGAATACAGATTACAGTCCTATAGAAATTTACCTCCACCCATAAACATGGTATAGCCTGTCGTGCAATTTTGCATCCAACAAGATAAGAATAGCTTCGTAGGCCGTTTGGCCTGGTATTTAGACTCCGTATTATTATGTATTATATTTGGCAAGAATTTAGAAGATGATTCACTATGTCAATCACAGTCAATACCATACACAAGGCATTCACATTCATGACATATCTGCAACGACTATTGAGGCCACCATGATCGTTCTTTTCTCAGCGCAATATTCATTTTAGGCATGTGCTGCAAATTAGCATTAACAAATATAGGACCGATAATCAAATTTTATCTTGCTTCTTTTGCAGCCTACCCAAGATGACGGCCATCCAAGTTCTTCCAAATCAAGAACCGGAAAAGCCAATTTCCGATCTGGTTGGGAACGACGAGACCACTACGATTGTGGGACTGTGCAGTTCACTGGAAATCCTGGCCCAACTGGCGACTTCGGAACACTCTCGGCAGTGGAGATCTTCAAGCTGTATTTTTGCCAACTCGTGTGGGATTTGCTCGTCGACGAGACTAATCGCTATGCACAGCAAACAATAGACTCAAATCCTGAACAACAGTTCTCCTGGTACCCAACCAACGTTCCCGAAATGATGGCATTTGTAGCACTTATCATTGCTATGGGCATAAACAAATCGCCTCAATATAGGATGTATTGGTCAACGTCAGAAATTTTGAAAATTCCCTTTTATCCGTCGATAATGTCGAGAAATCGTTTCAGTTCAATTCTTCGGTTTCTCCACATCTCCAATAACCAAATTCCTCGTGAATCCTCGGCTAAACAAGACAAACTTTCCAAAGTTCGGCCCTTGATAGAAGTCATTATCCCGAAGTTTCTTAACCTGTATAAACCTGCGCAGAATCTGTCTCCAGACGAGAGTATGTTGAAATTTAAGGGACGCTTAAGTTTTATTCAGTACATGCCCAACAAACCAGTAAAACGTGGGATGAAAGCATTTTCATTAAATTGTAGTAAATCCGGATACACGTGCAATTGGGAACTGTACACAGGTGCTGACAACACAAAAACTGTAAAGGATAAGGTACATGTAGATTCCGAGTCATCGGACTGCCATCCACCAAACCTGACAGTCCCTGGAAAAGTGGTTATAGAATTAGTCAAACCACTTCAGAATAAGGGACACGTCATATACTGTGATAATTACTATACAAGTCCGTCGCTGATAGCAAAACTGTCTGAACAAGGCTTTGGATGTTGCGGAACTGCTCGATATACTGCTAAGGGAATACCCGAGGTCGCAAATCCAAAAAATCATAAAATGAAGAAAGGTAGCAACCCAATCTTTTTGGTGAAAGATGGGCAATTGTGCATGGTTTGGCAAGACAAAAAATCTGTAACATTTTTAACTAATGTCGGCAGCACTGCAGTGTCAAAAAAGCAAACTCGATGTAAAAAGAGCACTTCTGGATTTCGTGAAGTTATGAAGCCCGAATGTATTTCATCTTACAATTTAAATATGGGAGGCACAGATTTAGCAGACCAGTGTTTTCAGTACTACAATCATACCCACAGAAGCTTGAAATGGTGGAAACGAGTTTTTTACCATCTTCTCAATATATGTATTGTCAATAGCAGAGTAATATTTAACAGCACAGCAGGGAGCAAAAATGTCAGTAACCTTGATTTTCGTATAGGGATTGTACAAGGCTTGCTATTAGGTTGGAAACGTAATGCAACAAGTCAGTTGAGATACCATATTCCTATTGATTTGGCAAGACAACAGCACTTTCCTGGCAAAAACCGCAATGGAAAGAAACGCGACTGCATTGTTTGCAGTAACCGCAAATTAGGCCGGCGAAAACAAACGGTGATTATATGTAAGCAATGTATGAAGCCTATGTGCATAGTTCCTTGCTTTGAGAATTACCATACCACTTGATTGTACTACATGTATTTGCCCCCCCCCCCCCCCCCCCAAATCAATGTTGAGAAAATGAGGCGTTGGACACACTTCAGGTTACACTCCAAACCAACATTGATTTCGGGGGGGGGGGGGGGGGGGTATAATTACTTATGATGTATGTCTGTACAGTAAATACATGTACAAGTAAATAGTTTGTTCCCAGCCAAATTGTTTTTATAATGGCTTTTGATGCATGTGTATGCACCGAATACAAGTAAATGGTTCATTTTCAAGAAAATAACAAAGGAATTAAAAACAAAAATTCTCATACAAGTTATTGTTTTTCCACATGTAAACAAAATCTGAAACATGTGCCGATTTATCACATGTTCTGAATTATTACCCGTTTGTATTACTTTTCCCCCCGAGTGTAAATACGTATCTAATTATTTCATTATTGTGCTTTTACACTTACAAAATAAATAGATGCACACAATTTGTTTTCCTTGTACACTCAATCAGTTTTACATACAAATATCTCAGCAAGTGTATATGTACAGTATGCATGTAAACAGTGAGGGCGCTCTTCAATGAAATTGCTTAAAATCCAATGGGGCCAGAGTCACACTGAGCTCCTAATTGCTGTGGTAAACAAGGGTAATCTCTTGCATAGTGGCTGGGAGTGAAAGGGTTAAAGTTGACTGAAGTTTGTTTAATGCATGTGTATGAATTGCTTTCTATTGGGGATTTAAGACATATTTCGGAAAGGTTTTGCATTTTATAACAATTGCTAAGCTTTTGAATAAATTTGGCATTTAGCATGTACTGCATAAGTCAACTCACAAATGAATATGTGTGTCCTACCTCAAGACATGATGCACTTACAGTCTCTATGCACTAAACCCCGGGGGGGGGGGGGGGGGGGTAGGTAAACAGGTTATTGACAGTTTTATACAATTTGTTTTTCTCATAATGGCACCCTGCAACTATCATCTCTATGGCGAGTTTTGTTTGTTTCAAAACAAGTGGTTCTTTTAAAAGCCTGCACAATTTGCGAAATATATTTTAGTCACATGGTGCCAATGCCATCTTTCTTGTATCATTGAAAAGGTCAGACTTATGTATGAATCGGATTACTCTGTATTTCGTGCTAAAAAATAAACAATGCATGAATAAAACAAGTCAAACCATAGTTTATCGTGCACATAGTATTTTATTTTTTAGTCAATTTATTTGTTTGCTTGACATCTCCATTTATGACCATCTGAAACAAGTCATATTTTGCCGAAATTGATTTTTTTTGTAAAGCTGGTACGAGGGCACGTTTAGCTTTAATTAGACACCACAATTATTGTGTTAATTGTAGTATGGGTGGTTTTCTTCAGCTAAAGAATAATAACCACTTTTGAAAGAAACACATTTGAAATTTCAGAATTTTTATCAGTGTTTTTCATAGTTTACAAACAAATTCTACAATTTCACCACAAGACCAATATTGGTCTAGTTAAATACATAAAAATAGCCGTTCGACATCTCCATATTGACGACCTGCTCCCACAAAACCAGAAATAAGTCATATTCATGAGTTTTTGGTATAGATGGTATTGCGACAGTTTTAGCTTTAATTCAACACTATATTTAGTAAATGTTAATTTTAATACGGGTGGTTTCCTTCAGCTGAAACGAACACCACTTTTGAAAGAAAACATTTGCAATTTAAGCCTTTTTCGGTTTGTTTTTTATACTCCAAAGTCAGCCTGCACCCCATATAAATATTATACTTTCAACTATACACTCCAAAATTAAATTTAATCCCCCCCCCCCCTGTACTTTTGGTTCTAATTCCAAAACTACTGAACACTTTTCGGTAAACAACCACCCTTCCATATCGAAAGCCTTTTTGGAATCCAGCCAGATTATTTAACTACAAGGAATGTTTTCATGAACGAAATAAGGCAATTTTTGTCAGAGACTGCTGAAACAATTTGCAATTTTGGGTAATCACAAGAAAGTGGACCAACACGTTATTAAACATTACGTTAAAACAATCCATTTGTTCTTAAAACTTTTAAGAACAGGGCAATTATGCACACCAAATGGGGAGAACAGATAAACAACAACTTGTGCACTCATTTTATAACAAAAATATAATGTTCTCTCCATTTGGTGTGCATACGTTATCATGTTATTCAAAAGTTTAGTGATATTTACGTATAGGTAGTATACATCATTTGCAAACATCGCACAACCAAAAACTAGTTTTTTAGTATAAAATACCTTTAGTGTAAATGAATAACAGCCTCAAGCATCTTGTAAAATCACGGCACCTGGGGTGCTGTGGTTCGCAAGAAAGAAGTGAAATTTGGTATCAATTTCCAATAATTGCCGGCCGGCAATCTTTGGAGGAAAAAACAACATATTAAAATACTGACCACAAGACTACCAGACCAGTGTTTTTGTTTTTGTTTTTTAATATACAATGAATAATATGAATAATATGAATTCCCTAATCCACCCATTTTTTAAAAAAATACAGCAATAGCAAATGGTGTGTACTACCTTGAAACTGCCTTGCAGTGAGAACACTTGTGAGACGTTCCTTCAAAATGGAGGCAAAACTGGGCATGAGAAAAATGTTAAATAAACAATTATTTAATGAACAAGTTTTGAGTGAAACAAAATTGCAACATTGACATCTTTAATGTTCATGAATAAATAACTCAAGAAATACAATGACTTCTCTCATTATTTCACTTTTTTAACCAGTTCGCGCCGGGATTATTTTAACATCGCTGAGCCCACGGGCGGGATTGTTTTTAACGAAACTCGATCCGAAGCGGGTTCAGGCTGATAGTGCCGGGAAGCACACCCACGCATTTCCGACCTTGCTCGCTGCTGACATACATTTACGAACTTGAACTTGGCGTGTTTATGCGTCATCAGTTTTGAATTTGGGGAAATGTTTGCGTCTATATACGTCATCCGGCGCGAACTGGTTAAACATGTGAATTAAAAGCAATCTTTAAACACAATAACTTGTCAATGAAATTTTCAACTTTCAACCTTAGGGGGGGGGGGGGTTAGAGTTAGAGGGGGAGGGGGAGGATTGGAGTTAGGGGGGGGGGGGAATTGGAGTTAGGGGGGGGGGGGGAATTGGAGTTAGGGGGGGGGGGGGGAATTGGAGTTAGGGGGGGGGGAATTGGAGTTAGGGGGGGAGGAATTGGAGTTAGGGGGGGAGGAATTGGAGTTAGGGGGGGAGGTGGGGGTCTATACACAGTCAAATAGTGGACGTGGAACAATAGTCTATTTGTCAAGTAGTTTCATCAAGTGGACCCAATAATAATAATAAGTGTTTTTACCACAAGTTAGATCTCTTGCATAATGACTCTTGGGTGCTGGTAAATAGACTATTTGACCTTCATGTTATTTGTAAATTTACTTATCTTAATGGTTTTTTTTCAATCAGTATTTCTAGAGCACAGTCCAGCCACACTTCATTGCAATTACAGCTAGCTGGTGAAGCTGTAACTTGGTGGAATAACTTCAAACCTTGTGAGAGAAGACCATTAGAGCTGTTTTGGCACTCCGTGTAGATCCCAGGCATTCTGTAAAAACATAAATGAAGACAGTCCTAATATTATACGACTGATATCAATGTTTGGTTGATAATTTAAGGTGGAGGGGGGAGGGGGGACTGGTGGGGGGAGTTAAGAAGGGGAAGGAGTTAGGGAGAGAGAGGGGGGGGGGGGGGGGGGGGGGAGTGAGTTAGTGGGGGGGGGGGGGGGGGGGGGGGGGGGTGAGTTAGTGGGGGGGAGTTAGGGGGGGGAGTTAGGGGGGAGTTGAGTTAGGGGGAGGTGAGTTAGGGGGGTGGTGAGTTAGGGGGGGTGGTGAGTTAGGGGGGGTGGTGAATTAGGGGGTGGTGAATTAGGGGGTGGTGAATTAGGGGGGTGGTGAGTTAGGGGGGTGGTGAGTTAGGGGGGTGGTGAGTTAGGGGGGTGCCTGAGTTAGGGGGGTGGTGAGTTAGGGGGTGGTGAGTTAGGGGGGTGGTGAGTTAGGGGGGTGGTGAGTTAGGGGGGTGGTGAGTTAGGGGGGTGGTGAGTTAGGGGGGTGGTGAGTTAGGGGGGTGGTGAGTTAGGGGGTGGTGAGTTAGGGGGGTGGTGAGTTAGGGGGGTGGTGAGTTAGGGGGGTGGTGAGTTAGGGGGGTGGTGAGTTAGGGGGTGGTGAGTTAGGGGGTGGTGAGTTAGGGGGGGGGTGAGTTAGGGGGGGTGGTGAGTTAGGGGGGTGGTGAGTTAGGGGGGGGGGTGGAGTTAGGGGGGTTGGATTTAGGGAGGGGTTGGATTTAGGGAGGGGTTGGAGTTGGGGAGGGAGGGGGATGGGGAGAGGGTGGGGGTCTATACACAGTCAAATAATGGACGTGGAACAATAGTCTATTGTTTGTCAAGTAGTTTCATTAAGTGGACCCAATAATAATACTAAATGACAATTAGGTCCATTGAGATTCGCGTACAAAACATATGGGGGGGGGGGGTCTTTCCAAAAAGTGAAACTGCAATTTGCTAATTCCAGCCTATGTCAAAATCTCAACCTTCATGACCATAATAAATACAATATTTACAATAAATACAATACTTGCAGTTGGTGAAACTCTATATCGTGCTCCAGAGACTATATTTGGCAAGAAAACAAAAAACACGCAATTTCTGTAAACTATAATGCAACATTTGTATTCAGAATTTATTAAAAGATCGTCACTGCAGCAGACGTCTCAATCTCTTGCATAATTATGTTATGTCTGCCGCCAGCAGCTAGCTAGCTAGCAGCATGCAGTGTGCCGAAAAGAGTTGACATGCGAGGCGCCCTCTTGCGTTATCAACAAATACATGCAAACGTTTTCTAAAACAAGGAGGCGACTATAGGAGAGAGGGGGGGGGGGGGGGGGGGTATTACGTCGGCGGATATTGCTTGGCGTGACGGAAAGTGTAAATTTATGTCATACACCCGGGATAAATACTTGCGAATTTGGACTTTATGTCTTCGTTTCTTGTTTTTTACACATATCGTTTTTCGCCATCTATATGCGATTCTCGACAACATGCCCACTGATTCACTTTTGCCACACCACACAAATTGAAAGCATCAACTATTTCACTTTTAGAGTTCTCACGAGTTGGAAATATTGCCAAATTTGCTTGGGTAGAAGTTATCAAATACAAAACGTGACGAACCTGCCGAGCACCCAACTTGGTAGACATGAATAGGCCTGGAAACGGGCGGACGGACCAGGACGGACAATCACGGACAATCAGCACGGACGGCTTTGCAACATGTCCAAATGTGTTTTGACTACGGCCTGATTCGACTGCCCTATTTATGTGTAAAAGTAGCCGAGCATGGCATTTATTCAAATTGGACCAACAGGCAAGAATAATTGCACAGGTATTCTTCCCGTACAGTAATCTGGTCCAAATGCCACACACACAAAAATAGGTTATTGTTCTGCCTAATTCCAAGTCTTTTCTTCCTAAATGTTCAATAGTGAACTGACAAACTCTACCAACATGACCAATAATCCATGAATTGGGTTAAGTTCTGGATTCACTTCATTCATTGTCCTAACAGTCTGACATCGAAACACCTTCAATGTGATTGGATGTCACCCGGGGCAACGGAGTACACAACGGTTTACCATTTTGTTAACCAAAGAAAGAGTTTTTTTTCTTAAACAATCTTCTCCCATTCGGTTTACAAAATGGTAATCCGTCAGCACAGTTTTCTTATGTAACAGAGAGAATCTGCGGGTGTACGTCATTGTAAACCGATGACGTAGCAGCACCAGACTAAGGCCTGAGTCCGGGTTTGATGGATAATTGAAATGTCTGTAACATATGTTGTGCAATGAAGCTTATCCAAAAATACCTATATTTACCTGGAGCGCGCAAAATCGTTGTCCACTATTCGGTGTCACTAACAGCTAACACATCGCCTATTCACACACTTATTTAGAATGGCTATAGATTTAAACTTGCGCCAGTACAGTGCGTAAAGTTTCCCTCGTTAACCCTTTCAATCCCACGGGCTCCAAAAAGAGCCTTTGTTGTGATATGCTTGGAACCCGTGGGCGACAAAAAGTCCCACGATTTGCCATGAGCTTGGGGACCAAGGCAACTTATCTCACCAGCGAAAACACTGCTTGAGAGTTATTGGTTTGGCGCCCTCTGCTGACAGAAATAAAGTTTTTGAAGTTAGCGCGCCATCCCATTATATGCATTGCATGCAGGCATGAATGTACGTGTACGTGAATAGGTTAGCTACCGGTCACGTGACTGACGCGACATTATAGCGTCGCGTCCCATGCATATCCATTGCGGTCGAAGTAGGTTATACGTATCGCTGTGTTTTTGCAATCGGAATGGAACAAATCCCCAATGATGACATTTTGGCCGAGATTTTAGCAGATAGTGATTCCGGATCTGACTTAAATGATGACACTGAAGAGTCTTCGGACGACGAGAGCATGCTTGGCGAAAACACAGCAGAATTTCAAGAGGTAAGCGCATGATACAGGCTTGAGTAGGTGCCCTCGAGTATAACGGAAATTAGAGTATAACTGTATTTATTTGATGTATGTATAGTGGCACTCAGTGCATGTACATCAAATGAATACAGATTACAGTCCTATAGAAATTTACCTCCACCCATAAACATGGTATAGCCTGTCGTGCAATTTTGCATCCAACAAGATAAGAATAGCTTCGTAGGCCGTTTGGCCTGGTATTTAGACTCCGTATTATTATGTATTATATTTGGCAAGAATTTAGAAGATGATTCACTATGTCAATCACAGTCAATACCATACACAAGGCATTCACATTCATGACATATCTGCAACGACTATTGAGGCCACCATGATCGTTCTTTTCTCAGCGCAATATTCATTTTAGGCATGTGCTGCAAATTAGCATTAACAAATATAGGACCGATAATCAAATTTTATCTTGCTTCTTTTGCAGCCTACCCAAGATGACGGCCATCCAAGTTCTTCCAAATCAAGAACCGGAAAAGCCAATTTCCGATCTGGTTGGGAACGACGAGACCACTACGATTGTGGGACTGTGCAGTTCACTGGAAATCCTGGCCCAACTGGCGACTTCGGAACACTCTCGGCAGTGGAGATCTTCAAGCTGTATTTTTGCCAACTCGTGTGGGATTTGCTCGTCGACGAGACTAATCGCTATGCACAGCAAACAATAGACTCAAATCCTGAACAACAGTTCTCCTGGTACCCAACCAACGTTCCCGAAATGATGGCATTTGTAGCACTTATCATTGCTATGGGCATAAACAAATCGCCTCAATATAGGATGTATTGGTCAACGTCAGAAATTTTGAAAATTCCTTTTTATCCGTCGATAATGTCGAGAAATCGTTTCAGTTCAATTCTTCGGTTTCTCCACATCTCCAATAACCAAATTCCTCGTGAATCCTCGGCTAAACAAGACAAACTTTCCAAAGTTCGGCCCTTGATAGAAGTCATTATCCCGAAGTTTCTTAACCTGTATAAACCTGCGCAGAATCTGTCTCCAGACGAGAGTATGTTGAAATTTAAGGGACGCTTAAGTTTTATTCAGTACATGCCCAACAAACCAGTAAAACGTGGGATGAAAGCATTTTCATTAAATTGTAGTAAATCCGGATACACGTGCAATTGGGAACTGTACACAGGTGCTGACAACACAAAAACTGTAAAGGATAAGGTACATGTAGATTCCGAGTCATCGGACTGCCATCCACCAAACCTGACAGTCCCTGGAAAAGTGGTTATAGAATTAGTCAAACCACTTCAGAATAAGGGACACGTCATATACTGTGATAATTACTATACAAGTCCGTCGCTGATAGCAAAACTGTCTGAACAAGGCTTTGGATGTTGCGGAACTGCTCGATATACTGCTAAGGGAATACCCGAGGTCGCAAATCCAAAAAATCATAAAATGAAGAAAGGTAGCAACCCAATCTTTTTGGTGAAAGATGGGCAATTGTGCATGGTTTGGCAAGACAAAAAATCTGTAACATTTTTAACTAATGTCGGCAGCACTGCAGTGTCAAAAAAGCAAACTCGATGTAAAAAGAGCACTTCTGGATTTCGTGAAGTTATGAAGCCCGAATGTATTTCATCTTACAATTTAAATATGGGAGGCACAGATTTAGCAGACCAGTGTTTTCAGTACTACAATCATACCCACAGAAGCTTGAAATGGTGGAAACGAGTTTTTTACCATCTTCTCAATATATGTATTGTCAATAGCAGAGTAATATTTAACAGCACAGCAGGGAGCAAAAATGTCAGTAACCTTGATTTTCGTATAGGGATTGTACAAGGCTTGCTATTAGGTTGGAAACGTAATGCAACAAGTCAGTTGAGATACCATATTCCTATTGATTTGGCAAGACAACAGCACTTTCCTGGCAAAAACCGCAATGGAAAGAAACGCGACTGCATTGTTTGCAGTAACCGCAAATTAGGCCGGCGAAAACAAACGGTGATTATATGTAAGCAATGTATGAAGCCTATGTGCATAGTTCCTTGCTTTGAGAATTACCATACCACTTGATTGTACTACATGTATTTGCCCCCCCCCCCCCCCCCCAAATCAATGTTGAGAAAATGAGGCGTTGGACACACTTCAGGTTACACTCCAAACCAACATTGATTTCGGGGGGGGGGGGGGGGGGGTATAATTACTTATGATGTATGTCTGTACAGTAAATACATGTACAAGTAAATAGTTTGTTCCCAGCCAAATTGTTTTTATAATGGCTTTTGATGCATGTGTATGCACCGAATACAAGTAAATGGTTCATTTTCAAGAAAATAACAAAGGAATTAAAAACAAAAATTCTCATACAAGTTATTGTTTTTCCACATGTAAACAAAATCTGAAACATGTGCCGATTTATCACATGTTCTGAATTATTACCCGTTTGTATTACTTTTCCCCCCGAGTGTAAATACGTATCTAATTATTTCATTATTGTGCTTTTACACTTACAAAATAAATAGATGCACACAATTTGTTTTCCTTGTACACTCAATCAGTTTTACATACAAATATCTCAGCAAGTGTATATGTACAGTATGCATGTAAACAGTGAGGGCGCTCTTCAATGAAATTGCTTAAAATCCAATGGGGCCAGAGTCACACTGAGCTCCTAATTGCTGTGGTAAACAAGGGTAATCTCTTGCATAGTGGCTGGGAGTGAAAGGGTTAAAGGGTGCATGTGACTAAATCAGTGAAAATGACTGCGCGCGAGCTCATTAATATTTTGTGATCCCTCCGGTAATTTTGAATAAGAGGTCCCTGGGGCCTATACATTGGACTGATTGTAGAAATAATTGTGGAAATCAAGAATTGGTGACCCGTGGCTTCCAACTCGGGGGATTTCGTTCACAGAAAAGACCAATACCAGGGTCTATTTCGCATAGAGGCGGGGGGCTACATTGATACCTGGGCCCAGAGCTGGGCCACCAGTTTAGGGGTGGTTTGTGCGGAGAGGAGTATAAAAAAAAATTCATTCGGTCAACCCCTATAAATTTGAAAAGAAAATTGTTCTAGGAGTCTTAATCTTTGATTTCCAGTCAAAAAAATATGGCCACTCTACTCATGAGCGTCACCAGGCGGCGCTCTTTCTTTCAATTTTTGTGTTGGTTACAATGAGCGCCGTATTTAGTGTAGTAGAACCTATATGAATCAAAGATGGCGGCGCACTAAACTGTAGCACGCCATTTTACGCGCCATTTTAGAACAGCAAGTCCACCGCATTTATTTTTTTGAAGTGGTTACTGTATCTTAGGTAAATTGTCATTGTTTTGAGTCCCATTTTTCTTACCAAAGGCCCCAGTAAGTGCTATTAAAGGGTGCATGTGACTAAATCAGTGAAAATGACTGCGCGCGAGCTCATTAATATTTTGTGATCCCTCCGGTAATTTTGAATAAGAGGTCCCTGGGGCCTATACATTGGACTGATTGTAGAAATAATTGTGGAAATCAAGAATTGGTGACCCGTGGCTTCCAACTCGGGGGATTTCGTTCACAGAAAAGACCAATACCAGGGTCTATTTCGCATAGAGGCGGGGGGCTACATTGATACCTGGGCCCAGAGCTGGGCCACCAGTTTAGGGGTGGTTTGTGCGGAGAGGAGTATAAAAAAAAATTCATTCGGTCAACCCCTATAAATTTGAAAAGAAAATTGTTCTAGGAGTCTTAATCTTTGATTTCCAGTCAAAAAAATATGGCCACTCTACTCATGAGCGTCACCAGGCGGCGCTCTTTCTTTCAATTTTTGTGTTGGTTACAATGAGCGCCGTATTTAGTGTAGTAGAACCTATATGAATCAAAGATGGCGGCGCACTAAACTGTAGCACGCCATTTTACGCGCCATTTTAGAACAGCAAGTCCACCGCATTTATTTTTTTGAAGTGGTTACTGTATCTTAGGTAAATTGTCATTGTTTTGAGTCCCATTTTTCTTACCAAAGGCCCCAGTAAGTGCTATTAAAGGGTGCATGTGACTAAATCAGTGAAAATGACTGCGCGCGAGCTCATTAATATTTTGTGATCCCTCCGGTAATTTTGAATAAGAGGTCCCTGGGGCCTATACATTGGACTGATTGTAGAAATAATTGTGGAAATCAAGAATTGGTGACCCGTGGCTTCCAACTCGGGGGATTTCGTTCACAGAAAAGACCAATACCAGGGTCTATTTCGCATAGAGGCGGGGGGCTACATTGATACCTGGGCCCAGAGCTGGGCCACCAGTTTAGGGGTGGTTTGTGCGGAGAGGAGTATAAAAAAAAATTCATTCGGTCAACCCCTATAAATTTGAAAAGAAAATTGTTCTAGGAGTCTTAATCTTTGATTTCCAGTCAAAAAAATATGGCCACTCTACTCATGAGCGTCACCAGGCGGCGCTCTTTCTTTCAATTTTTGTGTTGGTTACAATGAGCGCCGTATTTAGTGTAGTAGAACCTATATGAATCAAAGATGGCGGCGCACTAAACTGTAGCACGCCATTTTACGCGCCATTTTAGAACAGCAAGTCCACCGCATTTATTTTTTTGAAGTGGTTACTGTATCTTAGGTAAATTGTCATTGTTTTGAGTCCCATTTTTCTTACCAAAGGCCCCAGTAAGTGCTATTAAAGGGTGCATGTGACTAAATCAGTGAAAATGACTGCGCGCGAGCTCATTAATATTTTGTGATCCCTCCGGTAATTTTGAATAAGAGGTCCCTGGGGCCTATACATTGGACTGATTGTAGAAATAATTGTGGAAATCAAGAATTGGTGACCCGTGGCTTCCAACTCGGGGGATTTCGTTCACAGAAAAGACCAATACCAGGGTCTATTTCGCATAGAGGCGGGGGGCTACATTGATACCTGGGCCCAGAGCTGGGCCACCAGTTTAGGGGTGGTTTGTGCGGAGAGGAGTATAAAAAAAAATTCATTCGGTCAACCCCTATAAATTTGAAAAGAAAATTGTTCTAGGAGTCTTAATCTTTGATTTCCAGTCAAAAAAATATGGCCACTCTACTCATGAGCGTCACCAGGCGGCGCTCTTTCTTTCAATTTTTGTGTTGGTTACAATGAGCGCCGTATTTAGTGTAGTAGAACCTATATGAATCAAAGATGGCGGCGCACTAAACTGTAGCACGCCATTTTACGCGCCATTTTAGAACAGCAAGTCCACCGCATTTATTTTTTTGAAGTGGTTACTGTATCTTAGGTAAATTGTCATTGTTTTGAGTCCCATTTTTCTTACCAAAGGCCCCAGTAAGTGCTATTAAAGGGTGCATGTGACTAAATCAGTGAAAATGACTGCGCGCGAGCTCATTAATATTTTGTGATCCCTCCGGTAATTTTGAATAAGAGGTCCCTGGGGCCTATACATTGGACTGATTGTAGAAATAATTGTGGAAATCAAGAATTGGTGACCCGTGGCTTCCAACTCGGGGGATTTCGTTCACAGAAAAGACCAATACCAGGGTCTATTTCGCATAGAGGCGGGGGGCTACATTGATACCTGGGCCCAGAGCTGGGCCACCAGTTTAGGGGTGGTTTGTGCGGAGAGGAGTATAAAAAAAAATTCATTCGGTCAACCCCTATAAATTTGAAAAGAAAATTGTTCTAGGAGTCTTAATCTTTGATTTCCAGTCAAAAAAATATGGCCACTCTACTCATGAGCGTCACCAGGCGGCGCTCTTTCTTTCAATTTTTGTGTTGGTTACAATGAGCGCCGTATTTAGTGTAGTAGAACCTATATGAATCAAAGATGGCGGCGCACTAAACTGTAGCACGCCATTTTACGCGCCATTTTAGAACAGCAAGTCCACCGCATTTATTTTTTTGAAGTGGTTACTGTATCTTAGGTAAATTGTCATTGTTTTGAGTCCCATTTTTCTTACCAAAGGCCCCAGTAAGTGCTATTAAAGGGTGCATGTGACTAAATCAGTGAAAATGACTGCGCGCGAGCTCATTAATATTTTGTGATCCCTCCGGTAATTTTGAATAAGAGGTCCCTGGGGCCTATACATTGGACTGATTGTAGAAATAATTGTGGAAATCAAGAATTGGTGACCCGTGGCTTCCAACTCGGGGGATTTCGTTCACAGAAAAGACCAATACCAGGGTCTATTTCGCATAGAGGCGGGGGGCTACATTGATACCTGGGCCCAGAGCTGGGCCACCAGTTTAGGGGTGGTTTGTGCGGAGAGGAGTATAAAAAAAAATTCATTCGGTCAACCCCTATAAATTTGAAAAGAAAATTGTTCTAGGAGTCTTAATCTTTGATTTCCAGTCAAAAAAATATGGCCACTCTACTCATGAGCGTCACCAGGCGGCGCTCTTTCTTTCAATTTTTGTGTTGGTTACAATGAGCGCCGTATTTAGTGTAGTAGAACCTATATGAATCAAAGATGGCGGCGCACTAAACTGTAGCACGCCATTTTACGCGCCATTTTAGAACAGCAAGTCCACCGCATTTATTTTTTTGAAGTGGTTACTGTATCTTAGGTAAATTGTCATTGTTTTGAGTCCCATTTTTCTTACCAAAGGCCCCAGTAAGTGCTATTAAAGGGTGCATGTGACTAAATCAGTGAAAATGACTGCGCGCGAGCTCATTAATATTTTGTGATCCCTCCGGTAATTTTGAATAAGAGGTCCCTGGGGCCTATACATTGGACTGATTGTAGAAATAATTGTGGAAATCAAGAATTGGTGACCCGTGGCTTCCAACTCGGGGGATTTCGTTCACAGAAAAGACCAATACCAGGGTCTATTTCGCATAGAGGCGGGGGGCTACATTGATACCTGGGCCCAGAGCTGGGCCACCAGTTTAGGGGTGGTTTGTGCGGAGAGGAGTATAAAAAAAAATTCATTCGGTCAACCCCTATAAATTTGAAAAGAAAATTGTTCTAGGAGTCTTAATCTTTGATTTCCAGTCAAAAAAATATGGCCACTCTACTCATGAGCGTCACCAGGCGGCGCTCTTTCTTTCAATTTTTGTGTTGGTTACAATGAGCGCCGTATTTAGTGTAGTAGAACCTATATGAATCAAAGATGGCGGCGCACTAAACTGTAGCACGCCATTTTACGCGCCATTTTAGAACAGCAAGTCCACCGCATTTATTTTTTTGAAGTGGTTACTGTATCTTAGGTAAATTGTCATTGTTTTGAGTCCCATTTTTCTTACCAAAGGCCCCAGTAAGTGCTATTAAAGGGTGCATGTGACTAAATCAGTGAAAATGACTGCGCGCGAGCTCATTAATATTTTGTGATCCCTCCGGTAATTTTGAATAAGAGGTCCCTGGGGCCTATACATTGGACTGATTGTAGAAATAATTGTGGAAATCAAGAATTGGTGACCCGTGGCTTCCAACTCGGGGGATTTCGTTCACAGAAAAGACCAATACCAGGGTCTATTTCGCATAGAGGCGGGGGGCTACATTGATACCTGGGCCCAGAGCTGGGCCACCAGTTTAGGGGTGGTTTGTGCGGAGAGGAGTATAAAAAAAAATTCATTCGGTCAACCCCTATAAATTTGAAAAGAAAATTGTTCTAGGAGTCTTAATCTTTGATTTCCAGTCAAAAAAATATGGCCACTCTACTCATGAGCGTCACCAGGCGGCGCTCTTTCTTTCAATTTTTGTGTTGGTTACAATGAGCGCCGTATTTAGTGTAGTAGAACCTATATGAATCAAAGATGGCGGCGCACTAAACTGTAGCACGCCATTTTACGCGCCATTTTAGAACAGCAAGTCCACCGCATTTATTTTTTTGAAGTGGTTACTGTATCTTAGGTAAATTGTCATTGTTTTGAGTCCCATTTTTCTTACCAAAGGCCCCAGTAAGTGCTATTAAAGGGTGCATGTGACTAAATCAGTGAAAATGACTGCGCGCGAGCTCATTAATATTTTGTGATCCCTCCGGTAATTTTGAATAAGAGGTCCCTGGGGCCTATACATTGGACTGATTGTAGAAATAATTGTGGAAATCAAGAATTGGTGACCCGTGGCTTCCAACTCGGGGGATTTCGTTCACAGAAAAGACCAATACCAGGGTCTATTTCGCATAGAGGCGGGGGGCTACATTGATACCTGGGCCCAGAGCTGGGCCACCAGTTTAGGGGTGGTTTGTGCGGAGAGGAGTATAAAAAAAAATTCATTCGGTCAACCCCTATAAATTTGAAAAGAAAATTGTTCTAGGAGTCTTAATCTTTGATTTCCAGTCAAAAAAATATGGCCACTCTACTCATGAGCGTCACCAGGCGGCGCTCTTTCTTTCAATTTTTGTGTTGGTTACAATGAGCGCCGTATTTAGTGTAGTAGAACCTATATGAATCAAAGATGGCGGCGCACTAAACTGTAGCACGCCATTTTACGCGCCATTTTAGAACAGCAAGTCCACCGCATTTATTTTTTTGAAGTGGTTACTGTATCTTAGGTAAATTGTCATTGTTTTGAGTCCCATTTTTCTTACCAAAGGCCCCAGTAAGTGCTATTAAAGGGTGCATGTGACTAAATCAGTGAAAATGACTGCGCGCGAGCTCATTAATATTTTGTGATCCCTCCGGTAATTTTGAATAAGAGGTCCCTGGGGCCTATACATTGGACTGATTGTAGAAATAATTGTGGAAATCAAGAATTGGTGACCCGTGGCTTCCAACTCGGGGGATTTCGTTCACAGAAAAGACCAATACCAGGGTCTATTTCGCATAGAGGCGGGGGGCTACATTGATACCTGGGCCCAGAGCTGGGCCACCAGTTTAGGGGTGGTTTGTGCGGAGAGGAGTATAAAAAAAAATTCATTCGGTCAACCCCTATAAATTTGAAAAGAAAATTGTTCTAGGAGTCTTAATCTTTGATTTCCAGTCAAAAAAATATGGCCACTCTACTCATGAGCGTCACCAGGCGGCGCTCTTTCTTTCAATTTTTGTGTTGGTTACAATGAGCGCCGTATTTAGTGTAGTAGAACCTATATGAATCAAAGATGGCGGCGCACTAAACTGTAGCACGCCATTTTACGCGCCATTTTAGAACAGCAAGTCCACCGCATTTATTTTTTTGAAGTGGTTACTGTATCTTAGGTAAATTGTCATTGTTTTGAGTCCCATTTTTCTTACCAAAGGCCCCAGTAAGTGCTATTAAAGGGTGCATGTGACTAAATCAGTGAAAATGACTGCGCGCGAGCTCATTAATATTTTGTGATCCCTCCGGTAATTTTGAATAAGAGGTCCCTGGGGCCTATACATTGGACTGATTGTAGAAATAATTGTGGAAATCAAGAATTGGTGACCCGTGGCTTCCAACTCGGGGGATTTCGTTCACAGAAAAGACCAATACCAGGGTCTATTTCGCATAGAGGCGGGGGGCTACATTGATACCTGGGCCCAGAGCTGGGCCACCAGTTTAGGGGTGGTTTGTGCGGAGAGGAGTATAAAAAAAAATTCATTCGGTCAACCCCTATAAATTTGAAAAGAAAATTGTTCTAGGAGTCTTAATCTTTGATTTCCAGTCAAAAAAATATGGCCACTCTACTCATGAGCGTCACCAGGCGGCGCTCTTTCTTTCAATTTTTGTGTTGGTTACAATGAGCGCCGTATTTAGTGTAGTAGAACCTATATGAATCAAAGATGGCGGCGCACTAAACTGTAGCACGCCATTTTACGCGCCATTTTAGAACAGCAAGTCCACCGCATTTATTTTTTTGAAGTGGTTACTGTATCTTAGGTAAATTGTCATTGTTTTGAGTCCCATTTTTCTTACCAAAGGCCCCAGTAAGTGCTATTAAAGGGTGCATGTGACTAAATCAGTGAAAATGACTGCGCGCGAGCTCATTAATATTTTGTGATCCCTCCGGTAATTTTGAATAAGAGGTCCCTGGGGCCTATACATTGGACTGATTGTAGAAATAATTGTGGAAATCAAGAATTGGTGACCCGTGGCTTCCAACTCGGGGGATTTCGTTCACAGAAAAGACCAATACCAGGGTCTATTTCGCATAGAGGCGGGGGGCTACATTGATACCTGGGCCCAGAGCTGGGCCACCAGTTTAGGGGTGGTTTGTGCGGAGAGGAGTATAAAAAAAAATTCATTCGGTCAACCCCTATAAATTTGAAAAGAAAATTGTTCTAGGAGTCTTAATCTTTGATTTCCAGTCAAAAAAATATGGCCACTCTACTCATGAGCGTCACCAGGCGGCGCTCTTTCTTTCAATTTTTGTGTTGGTTACAATGAGCGCCGTATTTAGTGTAGTAGAACCTATATGAATCAAAGATGGCGGCGCACTAAACTGTAGCACGCCATTTTACGCGCCATTTTAGAACAGCAAGTCCACCGCATTTATTTTTTTGAAGTGGTTACTGTATCTTAGGTAAATTGTCATTGTTTTGAGTCCCATTTTTCTTACCAAAGGCCCCAGTAAGTGCTATTAAAGGGTGCATGTGACTAAATCAGTGAAAATGACTGCGCGCGAGCTCATTAATATTTTGTGATCCCTCCGGTAATTTTGAATAAGAGGTCCCTGGGGCCTATACATTGGACTGATTGTAGAAATAATTGTGGAAATCAAGAATTGGTGACCCGTGGCTTCCAACTCGGGGGATTTCGTTCACAGAAAAGACCAATACCAGGGTCTATTTCGCATAGAGGCGGGGGGCTACATTGATACCTGGGCCCAGAGCTGGGCCACCAGTTTAGGGGTGGTTTGTGCGGAGAGGAGTATAAAAAAAAATTCATTCGGTCAACCCCTATAAATTTGAAAAGAAAATTGTTCTAGGAGTCTTAATCTTTGATTTCCAGTCAAAAAAATATGGCCACTCTACTCATGAGCGTCACCAGGCGGCGCTCTTTCTTTCAATTTTTGTGTTGGTTACAATGAGCGCCGTATTTAGTGTAGTAGAACCTATATGAATCAAAGATGGCGGCGCACTAAACTGTAGCACGCCATTTTACGCGCCATTTTAGAACAGCAAGTCCACCGCATTTATTTTTTTGAAGTGGTTACTGTATCTTAGGTAAATTGTCATTGTTTTGAGTCCCATTTTTCTTACCAAAGGCCCCAGTAAGTGCTATTAAAGGGTGCATGTGACTAAATCAGTGAAAATGACTGCGCGCGAGCTCATTAATATTTTGTGATCCCTCCGGTAATTTTGAATAAGAGGTCCCTGGGGCCTATACATTGGACTGATTGTAGAAATAATTGTGGAAATCAAGAATTGGTGACCCGTGGCTTCCAACTCGGGGGATTTCGTTCACAGAAAAGACCAATACCAGGGTCTATTTCGCATAGAGGCGGGGGGCTACATTGATACCTGGGCCCAGAGCTGGGCCACCAGTTTAGGGGTGGTTTGTGCGGAGAGGAGTATAAAAAAAAATTCATTCGGTCAACCCCTATAAATTTGAAAAGAAAATTGTTCTAGGAGTCTTAATCTTTGATTTCCAGTCAAAAAAATATGGCCACTCTACTCATGAGCGTCACCAGGCGGCGCTCTTTCTTTCAATTTTTGTGTTGGTTACAATGAGCGCCGTATTTAGTGTAGTAGAACCTATATGAATCAAAGATGGCGGCGCACTAAACTGTAGCACGCCATTTTACGCGCCATTTTAGAACAGCAAGTCCACCGCATTTATTTTTTTGAAGTGGTTACTGTATCTTAGGTAAATTGTCATTGTTTTGAGTCCCATTTTTCTTACCAAAGGCCCCAGTAAGTGCTATTAAAGGGTGCATGTGACTAAATCAGTGAAAATGACTGCGCGCGAGCTCATTAATATTTTGTGATCCCTCCGGTAATTTTGAATAAGAGGTCCCTGGGGCCTATACATTGGACTGATTGTAGAAATAATTGTGGAAATCAAGAATTGGTGACCCGTGGCTTCCAACTCGGGGGATTTCGTTCACAGAAAAGACCAATACCAGGGTCTATTTCGCATAGAGGCGGGGGGCTACATTGATACCTGGGCCCAGAGCTGGGCCACCAGTTTAGGGGTGGTTTGTGCGGAGAGGAGTATAAAAAAAAATTCATTCGGTCAACCCCTATAAATTTGAAAAGAAAATTGTTCTAGGAGTCTTAATCTTTGATTTCCAGTCAAAAAAATATGGCCACTCTACTCATGAGCGTCACCAGGCGGCGCTCTTTCTTTCAATTTTTGTGTTGGTTACAATGAGCGCCGTATTTAGTGTAGTAGAACCTATATGAATCAAAGATGGCGGCGCACTAAACTGTAGCACGCCATTTTACGCGCCATTTTAGAACAGCAAGTCCACCGCATTTATTTTTTTGAAGTGGTTACTGTATCTTAGGTAAATTGTCATTGTTTTGAGTCCCATTTTTCTTACCAAAGGCCCCAGTAAGTGCTATTAAAGGGTGCATGTGACTAAATCAGTGAAAATGACTGCGCGCGAGCTCATTAATATTTTGTGATCCCTCCGGTAATTTTGAATAAGAGGTCCCTGGGGCCTATACATTGGACTGATTGTAGAAATAATTGTGGAAATCAAGAATTGGTGACCCGTGGCTTCCAACTCGGGGGATTTCGTTCACAGAAAAGACCAATACCAGGGTCTATTTCGCATAGAGGCGGGGGGCTACATTGATACCTGGGCCCAGAGCTGGGCCACCAGTTTAGGGGTGGTTTGTGCGGAGAGGAGTATAAAAAAAAATTCATTCGGTCAACCCCTATAAATTTGAAAAGAAAATTGTTCTAGGAGTCTTAATCTTTGATTTCCAGTCAAAAAAATATGGCCACTCTACTCATGAGCGTCACCAGGCGGCGCTCTTTCTTTCAATTTTTGTGTTGGTTACAATGAGCGCCGTATTTAGTGTAGTAGAACCTATATGAATCAAAGATGGCGGCGCACTAAACTGTAGCACGCCATTTTACGCGCCATTTTAGAACAGCAAGTCCACCGCATTTATTTTTTTGAAGTGGTTACTGTATCTTAGGTAAATTGTCATTGTTTTGAGTCCCATTTTTCTTACCAAAGGCCCCAGTAAGTGCTATTAAAGGGTGCATGTGACTAAATCAGTGAAAATGACTGCGCGCGAGCTCATTAATATTTTGTGATCCCTCCGGTAATTTTGAATAAGAGGTCCCTGGGGCCTATACATTGGACTGATTGTAGAAATAATTGTGGAAATCAAGAATTGGTGACCCGTGGCTTCCAACTCGGGGGATTTCGTTCACAGAAAAGACCAATACCAGGGTCTATTTCGCATAGAGGCGGGGGGCTACATTGATACCTGGGCCCAGAGCTGGGCCACCAGTTTAGGGGTGGTTTGTGCGGAGAGGAGTATAAAAAAAAATTCATTCGGTCAACCCCTATAAATTTGAAAAGAAAATTGTTCTAGGAGTCTTAATCTTTGATTTCCAGTCAAAAAAATATGGCCACTCTACTCATGAGCGTCACCAGGCGGCGCTCTTTCTTTCAATTTTTGTGTTGGTTACAATGAGCGCCGTATTTAGTGTAGTAGAACCTATATGAATCAAAGATGGCGGCGCACTAAACTGTAGCACGCCATTTTACGCGCCATTTTAGAACAGCAAGTCCACCGCATTTATTTTTTTGAAGTGGTTACTGTATCTTAGGTAAATTGTCATTGTTTTGAGTCCCATTTTTCTTACCAAAGGCCCCAGTAAGTGCTATTAAAGGGTGCATGTGACTAAATCAGTGAAAATGACTGCGCGCGAGCTCATTAATATTTTGTGATCCCTCCGGTAATTTTGAATAAGAGGTCCCTGGGGCCTATACATTGGACTGATTGTAGAAATAATTGTGGAAATCAAGAATTGGTGACCCGTGGCTTCCAACTCGGGGGATTTCGTTCACAGAAAAGACCAATACCAGGGTCTATTTCGCATAGAGGCGGGGGGCTACATTGATACCTGGGCCCAGAGCTGGGCCACCAGTTTAGGGGTGGTTTGTGCGGAGAGGAGTATAAAAAAAAATTCATTCGGTCAACCCCTATAAATTTGAAAAGAAAATTGTTCTAGGAGTCTTAATCTTTGATTTCCAGTCAAAAAAATATGGCCACTCTACTCATGAGCGTCACCAGGCGGCGCTCTTTCTTTCAATTTTTGTGTTGGTTACAATGAGCGCCGTATTTAGTGTAGTAGAACCTATATGAATCAAAGATGGCGGCGCACTAAACTGTAGCACGCCATTTTACGCGCCATTTTAGAACAGCAAGTCCACCGCATTTATTTTTTTGAAGTGGTTACTGTATCTTAGGTAAATTGTCATTGTTTTGAGTCCCATTTTTCTTACCAAAGGCCCCAGTAAGTGCTATTAAAGGGTGCATGTGACTAAATCAGTGAAAATGACTGCGCGCGAGCTCATTAATATTTTGTGATCCCTCCGGTAATTTTGAATAAGAGGTCCCTGGGGCCTATACATTGGACTGATTGTAGAAATAATTGTGGAAATCAAGAATTGGTGACCCGTGGCTTCCAACTCGGGGGATTTCGTTCACAGAAAAGACCAATACCAGGGTCTATTTCGCATAGAGGCGGGGGGCTACATTGATACCTGGGCCCAGAGCTGGGCCACCAGTTTAGGGGTGGTTTGTGCGGAGAGGAGTATAAAAAAAAATTCATTCGGTCAACCCCTATAAATTTGAAAAGAAAATTGTTCTAGGAGTCTTAATCTTTGATTTCCAGTCAAAAAAATATGGCCACTCTACTCATGAGCGTCACCAGGCGGCGCTCTTTCTTTCAATTTTTGTGTTGGTTACAATGAGCGCCGTATTTAGTGTAGTAGAACCTATATGAATCAAAGATGGCGGCGCACTAAACTGTAGCACGCCATTTTACGCGCCATTTTAGAACAGCAAGTCCACCGCATTTATTTTTTTGAAGTGGTTACTGTATCTTAGGTAAATTGTCATTGTTTTGAGTCCCATTTTTCTTACCAAAGGCCCCAGTAAGTGCTATTAAAGGGTGCATGTGACTAAATCAGTGAAAATGACTGCGCGCGAGCTCATTAATATTTTGTGATCCCTCCGGTAATTTTGAATAAGAGGTCCCTGGGGCCTATACATTGGACTGATTGTAGAAATAATTGTGGAAATCAAGAATTGGTGACCCGTGGCTTCCAACTCGGGGGATTTCGTTCACAGAAAAGACCAATACCAGGGTCTATTTCGCATAGAGGCGGGGGGCTACATTGATACCTGGGCCCAGAGCTGGGCCACCAGTTTAGGGGTGGTTTGTGCGGAGAGGAGTATAAAAAAAAATTCATTCGGTCAACCCCTATAAATTTGAAAAGAAAATTGTTCTAGGAGTCTTAATCTTTGATTTCCAGTCAAAAAAATATGGCCACTCTACTCATGAGCGTCACCAGGCGGCGCTCTTTCTTTCAATTTTTGTGTTGGTTACAATGAGCGCCGTATTTAGTGTAGTAGAACCTATATGAATCAAAGATGGCGGCGCACTAAACTGTAGCACGCCATTTTACGCGCCATTTTAGAACAGCAAGTCCACCGCATTTATTTTTTTGAAGTGGTTACTGTATCTTAGGTAAATTGTCATTGTTTTGAGTCCCATTTTTCTTACCAAAGGCCCCAGTAAGTGCTATTAAAGGGTGCATGTGACTAAATCAGTGAAAATGACTGCGCGCGAGCTCATTAATATTTTGTGATCCCTCCGGTAATTTTGAATAAGAGGTCCCTGGGGCCTATACATTGGACTGATTGTAGAAATAATTGTGGAAATCAAGAATTGGTGACCCGTGGCTTCCAACTCGGGGGATTTCGTTCACAGAAAAGACCAATACCAGGGTCTATTTCGCATAGAGGCGGGGGGCTACATTGATACCTGGGCCCAGAGCTGGGCCACCAGTTTAGGGGTGGTTTGTGCGGAGAGGAGTATAAAAAAAAATTCATTCGGTCAACCCCTATAAATTTGAAAAGAAAATTGTTCTAGGAGTCTTAATCTTTGATTTCCAGTCAAAAAAATATGGCCACTCTACTCATGAGCGTCACCAGGCGGCGCTCTTTCTTTCAATTTTTGTGTTGGTTACAATGAGCGCCGTATTTAGTGTAGTAGAACCTATATGAATCAAAGATGGCGGCGCACTAAACTGTAGCACGCCATTTTACGCGCCATTTTAGAACAGCAAGTCCACCGCATTTATTTTTTTGAAGTGGTTACTGTATCTTAGGTAAATTGTCATTGTTTTGAGTCCCATTTTTCTTACCAAAGGCCCCAGTAAGTGCTATTAAAGGGTGCATGTGACTAAATCAGTGAAAATGACTGCGCGCGAGCTCATTAATATTTTGTGATCCCTCCGGTAATTTTGAATAAGAGGTCCCTGGGGCCTATACATTGGACTGATTGTAGAAATAATTGTGGAAATCAAGAATTGGTGACCCGTGGCTTCCAACTCGGGGGATTTCGTTCACAGAAAAGACCAATACCAGGGTCTATTTCGCATAGAGGCGGGGGGCTACATTGATACCTGGGCCCAGAGCTGGGCCACCAGTTTAGGGGTGGTTTGTGCGGAGAGGAGTATAAAAAAAAATTCATTCGGTCAACCCCTATAAATTTGAAAAGAAAATTGTTCTAGGAGTCTTAATCTTTGATTTCCAGTCAAAAAAATATGGCCACTCTACTCATGAGCGTCACCAGGCGGCGCTCTTTCTTTCAATTTTTGTGTTGGTTACAATGAGCGCCGTATTTAGTGTAGTAGAACCTATATGAATCAAAGATGGCGGCGCACTAAACTGTAGCACGCCATTTTACGCGCCATTTTAGAACAGCAAGTCCACCGCATTTATTTTTTTGAAGTGGTTACTGTATCTTAGGTAAATTGTCATTGTTTTGAGTCCCATTTTTCTTACCAAAGGCCCCAGTAAGTGCTATTAAAGGGTGCATGTGACTAAATCAGTGAAAATGACTGCGCGCGAGCTCATTAATATTTTGTGATCCCTCCGGTAATTTTGAATAAGAGGTCCCTGGGGCCTATACATTGGACTGATTGTAGAAATAATTGTGGAAATCAAGAATTGGTGACCCGTGGCTTCCAACTCGGGGGATTTCGTTCACAGAAAAGACCAATACCAGGGTCTATTTCGCATAGAGGCGGGGGGCTACATTGATACCTGGGCCCAGAGCTGGGCCACCAGTTTAGGGGTGGTTTGTGCGGAGAGGAGTATAAAAAAAAATTCATTCGGTCAACCCCTATAAATTTGAAAAGAAAATTGTTCTAGGAGTCTTAATCTTTGATTTCCAGTCAAAAAAATATGGCCACTCTACTCATGAGCGTCACCAGGCGGCGCTCTTTCTTTCAATTTTTGTGTTGGTTACAATGAGCGCCGTATTTAGTGTAGTAGAACCTATATGAATCAAAGATGGCGGCGCACTAAACTGTAGCACGCCATTTTACGCGCCATTTTAGAACAGCAAGTCCACCGCATTTATTTTTTTGAAGTGGTTACTGTATCTTAGGTAAATTGTCATTGTTTTGAGTCCCATTTTTCTTACCAAAGGCCCCAGTAAGTGCTATTAAAGGGTGCATGTGACTAAATCAGTGAAAATGACTGCGCGCGAGCTCATTAATATTTTGTGATCCCTCCGGTAATTTTGAATAAGAGGTCCCTGGGGCCTATACATTGGACTGATTGTAGAAATAATTGTGGAAATCAAGAATTGGTGACCCGTGGCTTCCAACTCGGGGGATTTCGTTCACAGAAAAGACCAATACCAGGGTCTATTTCGCATAGAGGCGGGGGGCTACATTGATACCTGGGCCCAGAGCTGGGCCACCAGTTTAGGGGTGGTTTGTGCGGAGAGGAGTATAAAAAAAAATTCATTCGGTCAACCCCTATAAATTTGAAAAGAAAATTGTTCTAGGAGTCTTAATCTTTGATTTCCAGTCAAAAAAATATGGCCACTCTACTCATGAGCGTCACCAGGCGGCGCTCTTTCTTTCAATTTTTGTGTTGGTTACAATGAGCGCCGTATTTAGTGTAGTAGAACCTATATGAATCAAAGATGGCGGCGCACTAAACTGTAGCACGCCATTTTACGCGCCATTTTAGAACAGCAAGTCCACCGCATTTATTTTTTTGAAGTGGTTACTGTATCTTAGGTAAATTGTCATTGTTTTGAGTCCCATTTTTCTTACCAAAGGCCCCAGTAAGTGCTATTAAAGGGTGCATGTGACTAAATCAGTGAAAATGACTGCGCGCGAGCTCATTAATATTTTGTGATCCCTCCGGTAATTTTGAATAAGAGGTCCCTGGGGCCTATACATTGGACTGATTGTAGAAATAATTGTGGAAATCAAGAATTGGTGACCCGTGGCTTCCAACTCGGGGGATTTCGTTCACAGAAAAGACCAATACCAGGGTCTATTTCGCATAGAGGCGGGGGGCTACATTGATACCTGGGCCCAGAGCTGGGCCACCAGTTTAGGGGTGGTTTGTGCGGAGAGGAGTATAAAAAAAAATTCATTCGGTCAACCCCTATAAATTTGAAAAGAAAATTGTTCTAGGAGTCTTAATCTTTGATTTCCAGTCAAAAAAATATGGCCACTCTACTCATGAGCGTCACCAGGCGGCGCTCTTTCTTTCAATTTTTGTGTTGGTTACAATGAGCGCCGTATTTAGTGTAGTAGAACCTATATGAATCAAAGATGGCGGCGCACTAAACTGTAGCACGCCATTTTACGCGCCATTTTAGAACAGCAAGTCCACCGCATTTATTTTTTTGAAGTGGTTACTGTATCTTAGGTAAATTGTCATTGTTTTGAGTCCCATTTTTCTTACCAAAGGCCCCAGTAAGTGCTATTAAAGGGTGCATGTGACTAAATCAGTGAAAATGACTGCGCGCGAGCTCATTAATATTTTGTGATCCCTCCGGTAATTTTGAATAAGAGGTCCCTGGGGCCTATACATTGGACTGATTGTAGAAATAATTGTGGAAATCAAGAATTGGTGACCCGTGGCTTCCAACTCGGGGGATTTCGTTCACAGAAAAGACCAATACCAGGGTCTATTTCGCATAGAGGCGGGGGGCTACATTGATACCTGGGCCCAGAGCTGGGCCACCAGTTTAGGGGTGGTTTGTGCGGAGAGGAGTATAAAAAAAAATTCATTCGGTCAACCCCTATAAATTTGAAAAGAAAATTGTTCTAGGAGTCTTAATCTTTGATTTCCAGTCAAAAAAATATGGCCACTCTACTCATGAGCGTCACCAGGCGGCGCTCTTTCTTTCAATTTTTGTGTTGGTTACAATGAGCGCCGTATTTAGTGTAGTAGAACCTATATGAATCAAAGATGGCGGCGCACTAAACTGTAGCACGCCATTTTACGCGCCATTCTAGAACAGCAAGTCCACCGCATTTATTTTTTTGAAGTGGTTACTGTATCTTAGGTAAATTGTCATTGTTTTGAGTCCCATTTTTCTTACCAAAGGCCCCAGTAAGTGCTATTAAAGGGTGCATGTGACTAAATCAGTGAAAATGACTGCGCGCGAGCTCATTAATATTTTGTGATCCCTCCGGTAATTTTGAATAAGAGGTCCCTGGGGCCTATACATTGGACTGATTGTAGAAATAATTGTGGAAATCAAGAATTGGTGACCCGTGGCTTCCAACTCGGGGGATTTCGTTCACAGAAAAGACCAATACCAGGGTCTATTTCGCATAGAGGCGGGGGGCTACATTGATACCTGGGCCCAGAGCTGGGCCACCAGTTTAGGGGTGGTTTGTGCGGAGAGGAGTATAAAAAAAAATTCATTCGGTCAACCCCTATAAATTTGAAAAGAAAATTGTTCTAGGAGTCTTAATCTTTGATTTCCAGTCAAAAAAATATGGCCACTCTACTCATGAGCGTCACCAGGCGGCGCTCTTTCTTTCAATTTTTGTGTTGGTTACAATGAGCGCCGTATTTAGTGTAGTAGAACCTATATGAATCAAAGATGGCGGCGCACTAAACTGTAGCACGCCATTTTACGCGCCATTTTAGAACAGCAAGTCCACCGCATTTATTTTTTTGAAGTGGTTACTGTATCTTAGGTAAATTGTCATTGTTTTGAGTCCCATTTTTCTTACCAAAGGCCCCAGTAAGTGCTATTAAAGGGTGCATGTGACTAAATCAGTGAAAATGACTGCGCGCGAGCTCATTAATATTTTGTGATCCCTCCGGTAATTTTGAATAAGAGGTCCCTGGGGCCTATACATTGGACTGATTGTAGAAATAATTGTGGAAATCAAGAATTGGTGACCCGTGGCTTCCAACTCGGGGGATTTCGTTCACAGAAAAGACCAATACCAGGGTCTATTTCGCATAGAGGCGGGGGGCTACATTGATACCTGGGCCCAGAGCTGGGCCACCAGTTTAGGGGTGGTTTGTGCGGAGAGGAGTATAAAAAAAAATTCATTCGGTCAACCCCTATAAATTTGAAAAGAAAATTGTTCTAGGAGTCTTAATCTTTGATTTCCAGTCAAAAAAATATGGCCACTCTACTCATGAGCGTCACCAGGCGGCGCTCTTTCTTTCAATTTTTGTGTTGGTTACAATGAGCGCCGTATTTAGTGTAGTAGAACCTATATGAATCAAAGATGGCGGCGCACTAAACTGTAGCACGCCATTTTACGCGCCATTTTAGAACAGCAAGTCCACCGCATTTATTTTTTTGAAGTGGTTACTGTATCTTAGGTAAATTGTCATTGTTTTGAGTCCCATTTTTCTTACCAAAGGCCCCAGTAAGTGCTATTAAAGGGTGCATGTGACTAAATCAGTGAAAATGACTGCGCGCGAGCTCATTAATATTTTGTGATCCCTCCGGTAATTTTGAATAAGAGGTCCCTGGGGCCTATACATTGGACTGATTGTAGAAATAATTGTGGAAATCAAGAATTGGTGACCCGTGGCTTCCAACTCGGGGGATTTCGTTCACAGAAAAGACCAATACCAGGGTCTATTTCGCATAGAGGCGGGGGGCTACATTGATACCTGGGCCCAGAGCTGGGCCACCAGTTTAGGGGTGGTTTGTGCGGAGAGGAGTATAAAAAAAAATTCATTCGGTCAACCCCTATAAATTTGAAAAGAAAATTGTTCTAGGAGTCTTAATCTTTGATTTCCAGTCAAAAAAATATGGCCACTCTACTCATGAGCGTCACCAGGCGGCGCTCTTTCTTTCAATTTTTGTGTTGGTTACAATGAGCGCCGTATTTAGTGTAGTAGAACCTATATGAATCAAAGATGGCGGCGCACTAAACTGTAGCACGCCATTTTACGCGCCATTTTAGAACAGCAAGTCCACCGCATTTATTTTTTTGAAGTGGTTACTGTATCTTAGGTAAATTGTCATTGTTTTGAGTCCCATTTTTCTTACCAAAGGCCCCAGTAAGTGCTATTAAAGGGTGCATGTGACTAAATCAGTGAAAATGACTGCGCGCGAGCTCATTAATATTTTGTGATCCCTCCGGTAATTTTGAATAAGAGGTCCCTGGGGCCTATACATTGGACTGATTGTAGAAATAATTGTGGAAATCAAGAATTGGTGACCCGTGGCTTCCAACTCGGGGGATTTCGTTCACAGAAAAGACCAATACCAGGGTCTATTTCGCATAGAGGCGGGGGGCTACATTGATACCTGGGCCCAGAGCTGGGCCACCAGTTTAGGGGTGGTTTGTGCGGAGAGGAGTATAAAAAAAAATTCATTCGGTCAACCCCTATAAATTTGAAAAGAAAATTGTTCTAGGAGTCTTAATCTTTGATTTCCAGTCAAAAAAATATGGCCACTCTACTCATGAGCGTCACCAGGCGGCGCTCTTTCTTTCAATTTTTGTGTTGGTTACAATGAGCGCCGTATTTAGTGTAGTAGAACCTATATGAATCAAAGATGGCGGCGCACTAAACTGTAGCACGCCATTTTACGCGCCATTTTAGAACAGCAAGTCCACCGCATTTATTTTTTTGAAGTGGTTACTGTATCTTAGGTAAATTGTCATTGTTTTGAGTCCCATTTTTCTTACCAAAGGCCCCAGTAAGTGCTATTAAAGGGTGCATGTGACTAAATCAGTGAAAATGACTGCGCGCGAGCTCATTAATATTTTGTGATCCCTCCGGTAATTTTGAATAAGAGGTCCCTGGGGCCTATACATTGGACTGATTGTAGAAATAATTGTGGAAATCAAGAATTGGTGACCCGTGGCTTCCAACTCGGGGGATTTCGTTCACAGAAAAGACCAATACCAGGGTCTATTTCGCATAGAGGCGGGGGGCTACATTGATACCTGGGCCCAGAGCTGGGCCACCAGTTTAGGGGTGGTTTGTGCGGAGAGGAGTATAAAAAAAAATTCATTCGGTCAACCCCTATAAATTTGAAAAGAAAATTGTTCTAGGAGTCTTAATCTTTGATTTCCAGTCAAAAAAATATGGCCACTCTACTCATGAGCGTCACCAGGCGGCGCTCTTTCTTTCAATTTTTGTGTTGGTTACAATGAGCGCCGTATTTAGTGTAGTAGAACCTATATGAATCAAAGATGGCGGCGCACTAAACTGTAGCACGCCATTTTACGCGCCATTTTAGAACAGCAAGTCCACCGCATTTATTTTTTTGAAGTGGTTACTGTATCTTAGGTAAATTGTCATTGTTTTGAGTCCCATTTTTCTTACCAAAGGCCCCAGTAAGTGCTATTAAAGGGTGCATGTGACTAAATCAGTGAAAATGACTGCGCGCGAGCTCATTAATATTTTGTGATCCCTCCGGTAATTTTGAATAAGAGGTCCCTGGGGCCTATACATTGGACTGATTGTAGAAATAATTGTGGAAATCAAGAATTGGTGACCCGTGGCTTCCAACTCGGGGGATTTCGTTCACAGAAAAGACCAATACCAGGGTCTATTTCGCATAGAGGCGGGGGGCTACATTGATACCTGGGCCCAGAGCTGGGCCACCAGTTTAGGGGTGGTTTGTGCGGAGAGGAGTATAAAAAAAAATTCATTCGGTCAACCCCTATAAATTTGAAAAGAAAATTGTTCTAGGAGTCTTAATCTTTGATTTCCAGTCAAAAAAATATGGCCACTCTACTCATGAGCGTCACCAGGCGGCGCTCTTTCTTTCAATTTTTGTGTTGGTTACAATGAGCGCCGTATTTAGTGTAGTAGAACCTATATGAATCAAAGATGGCGGCGCACTAAACTGTAGCACGCCATTTTACGCGCCATTTTAGAACAGCAAGTCCACCGCATTTATTTTTTTGAAGTGGTTACTGTATCTTAGGTAAATTGTCATTGTTTTGAGTCCCATTTTTCTTACCAAAGGCCCCAGTAAGTGCTATTAAAGGGTGCATGTGACTAAATCAGTGAAAATGACTGCGCGCGAGCTCATTAATATTTTGTGATCCCTCCGGTAATTTTGAATAAGAGGTCCCTGGGGCCTATACATTGGACTGATTGTAGAAATAATTGTGGAAATCAAGAATTGGTGACCCGTGGCTTCCAACTCGGGGGATTTCGTTCACAGAAAAGACCAATACCAGGGTCTATTTCGCATAGAGGCGGGGGGCTACATTGATACCTGGGCCCAGAGCTGGGCCACCAGTTTAGGGGTGGTTTGTGCGGAGAGGAGTATAAAAAAAAATTCATTCGGTCAACCCCTATAAATTTGAAAAGAAAATTGTTCTAGGAGTCTTAATCTTTGATTTCCAGTCAAAAAAATATGGCCACTCTACTCATGAGCGTCACCAGGCGGCGCTCTTTCTTTCAATTTTTGTGTTGGTTACAATGAGCGCCGTATTTAGTGTAGTAGAACCTATATGAATCAAAGATGGCGGCGCACTAAACTGTAGCACGCCATTTTACGCGCCATTTTAGAACAGCAAGTCCACCGCATTTATTTTTTTGAAGTGGTTACTGTATCTTAGGTAAATTGTCATTGTTTTGAGTCCCATTTTTCTTACCAAAGGCCCCAGTAAGTGCTATTAAAGGGTGCATGTGACTAAATCAGTGAAAATGACTGCGCGCGAGCTCATTAATATTTTGTGATCCCTCCGGTAATTTTGAATAAGAGGTCCCTGGGGCCTATACATTGGACTGATTGTAGAAATAATTGTGGAAATCAAGAATTGGTGACCCGTGGCTTCCAACTCGGGGGATTTCGTTCACAGAAAAGACCAATACCAGGGTCTATTTCGCATAGAGGCGGGGGGCTACATTGATACCTGGGCCCAGAGCTGGGCCACCAGTTTAGGGGTGGTTTGTGCGGAGAGGAGTATAAAAAAAAATTCATTCGGTCAACCCCTATAAATTTGAAAAGAAAATTGTTCTAGGAGTCTTAATCTTTGATTTCCAGTCAAAAAAATATGGCCACTCTACTCATGAGCGTCACCAGGCGGCGCTCTTTCTTTCAATTTTTGTGTTGGTTACAATGAGCGCCGTATTTAGTGTAGTAGAACCTATATGAATCAAAGATGGCGGCGCACTAAACTGTAGCACGCCATTTTACGCGCCATTTTAGAACAGCAAGTCCACCGCATTTATTTTTTTGAAGTGGTTACTGTATCTTAGGTAAATTGTCATTGTTTTGAGTCCCATTTTTCTTACCAAAGGCCCCAGTAAGTGCTATTAAAGGGTGCATGTGACTAAATCAGTGAAAATGACTGCGCGCGAGCTCATTAATATTTTGTGATCCCTCCGGTAATTTTGAATAAGAGGTCCCTGGGGCCTATACATTGGACTGATTGTAGAAATAATTGTGGAAATCAAGAATTGGTGACCCGTGGCTTCCAACTCGGGGGATTTCGTTCACAGAAAAGACCAATACCAGGGTCTATTTCGCATAGAGGCGGGGGGCTACATTGATACCTGGGCCCAGAGCTGGGCCACCAGTTTAGGGGTGGTTTGTGCGGAGAGGAGTATAAAAAAAAATTCATTCGGTCAACCCCTATAAATTTGAAAAGAAAATTGTTCTAGGAGTCTTAATCTTTGATTTCCAGTCAAAAAAATATGGCCACTCTACTCATGAGCGTCACCAGGCGGCGCTCTTTCTTTCAATTTTTGTGTTGGTTACAATGAGCGCCGTATTTAGTGTAGTAGAACCTATATGAATCAAAGATGGCGGCGCACTAAACTGTAGCACGCCATTTTACGCGCCATTTTAGAACAGCAAGTCCACCGCATTTATTTTTTTGAAGTGGTTACTGTATCTTAGGTAAATTGTCATTGTTTTGAGTCCCATTTTTCTTACCAAAGGCCCCAGTAAGTGCTATTAAAGGGTGCATGTGACTAAATCAGTGAAAATGACTGCGCGCGAGCTCATTAATATTTTGTGATCCCTCCGGTAATTTTGAATAAGAGGTCCCTGGGGCCTATACATTGGACTGATTGTAGAAATAATTGTGGAAATCAAGAATTGGTGACCCGTGGCTTCCAACTCGGGGGATTTCGTTCACAGAAAAGACCAATACCAGGGTCTATTTCGCATAGAGGCGGGGGGCTACATTGATACCTGGGCCCAGAGCTGGGCCACCAGTTTAGGGGTGGTTTGTGCGGAGAGGAGTATAAAAAAAAATTCATTCGGTCAACCCCTATAAATTTGAAAAGAAAATTGTTCTAGGAGTCTTAATCTTTGATTTCCAGTCAAAAAAATATGGCCACTCTACTCATGAGCGTCACCAGGCGGCGCTCTTTCTTTCAATTTTTGTGTTGGTTACAATGAGCGCCGTATTTAGTGTAGTAGAACCTATATGAATCAAAGATGGCGGCGCACTAAACTGTAGCACGCCATTTTACGCGCCATTTTAGAACAGCAAGTCCACCGCATTTATTTTTTTGAAGTGGTTACTGTATCTTAGGTAAATTGTCATTGTTTTGAGTCCCATTTTTCTTACCAAAGGCCCCAGTAAGTGCTATTAAAGGGTGCATGTGACTAAATCAGTGAAAATGACTGCGCGCGAGCTCATTAATATTTTGTGATCCCTCCGGTAATTTTGAATAAGAGGTCCCTGGGGCCTATACATTGGACTGATTGTAGAAATAATTGTGGAAATCAAGAATTGGTGACCCGTGGCTTCCAACTCGGGGGATTTCGTTCACAGAAAAGACCAATACCAGGGTCTATTTCGCATAGAGGCGGGGGGCTACATTGATACCTGGGCCCAGAGCTGGGCCACCAGTTTAGGGGTGGTTTGTGCGGAGAGGAGTATAAAAAAAAATTCATTCGGTCAACCCCTATAAATTTGAAAAGAAAATTGTTCTAGGAGTCTTAATCTTTGATTTCCAGTCAAAAAAATATGGCCACTCTACTCATGAGCGTCACCAGGCGGCGCTCTTTCTTTCAATTTTTGTGTTGGTTACAATGAGCGCCGTATTTAGTGTAGTAGAACCTATATGAATCAAAGATGGCGGCGCACTAAACTGTAGCACGCCATTTTACGCGCCATTTTAGAACAGCAAGTCCACCGCATTTATTTTTTTGAAGTGGTTACTGTATCTTAGGTAAATTGTCATTGTTTTGAGTCCCATTTTTCTTACCAAAGGCCCCAGTAAGTGCTATTAAAGGGTGCATGTGACTAAATCAGTGAAAATGACTGCGCGCGAGCTCATTAATATTTTGTGATCCCTCCGGTAATTTTGAATAAGAGGTCCCTGGGGCCTATACATTGGACTGATTGTAGAAATAATTGTGGAAATCAAGAATTGGTGACCCGTGGCTTCCAACTCGGGGGATTTCGTTCACAGAAAAGACCAATACCAGGGTCTATTTCGCATAGAGGCGGGGGGCTACATTGATACCTGGGCCCAGAGCTGGGCCACCAGTTTAGGGGTGGTTTGTGCGGAGAGGAGTATAAAAAAAAATTCATTCGGTCAACCCCTATAAATTTGAAAAGAAAATTGTTCTAGGAGTCTTAATCTTTGATTTCCAGTCAAAAAAATATGGCCACTCTACTCATGAGCGTCACCAGGCGGCGCTCTTTCTTTCAATTTTTGTGTTGGTTACAATGAGCGCCGTATTTAGTGTAGTAGAACCTATATGAATCAAAGATGGCGGCGCACTAAACTGTAGCACGCCATTTTACGCGCCATTTTAGAACAGCAAGTCCACCGCATTTATTTTTTTGAAGTGGTTACTGTATCTTAGGTAAATTGTCATTGTTTTGAGTCCCATTTTTCTTACCAAAGGCCCCAGTAAGTGCTATTAAAGGGTGCATGTGACTAAATCAGTGAAAATGACTGCGCGCGAGCTCATTAATATTTTGTGATCCCTCCGGTAATTTTGAATAAGAGGTCCCTGGGGCCTATACATTGGACTGATTGTAGAAATAATTGTGGAAATCAAGAATTGGTGACCCGTGGCTTCCAACTCGGGGGATTTCGTTCACAGAAAAGACCAATACCAGGGTCTATTTCGCATAGAGGCGGGGGGCTACATTGATACCTGGGCCCAGAGCTGGGCCACCAGTTTAGGGGTGGTTTGTGCGGAGAGGAGTATAAAAAAAAATTCATTCGGTCAACCCCTATAAATTTGAAAAGAAAATTGTTCTAGGAGTCTTAATCTTTGATTTCCAGTCAAAAAAATATGGCCACTCTACTCATGAGCGTCACCAGGCGGCGCTCTTTCTTTCAATTTTTGTGTTGGTTACAATGAGCGCCGTATTTAGTGTAGTAGAACCTATATGAATCAAAGATGGCGGCGCACTAAACTGTAGCACGCCATTTTACGCGCCATTTTAGAACAGCAAGTCCACCGCATTTATTTTTTTGAAGTGGTTACTGTATCTTAGGTAAATTGTCATTGTTTTGAGTCCCATTTTTCTTACCAAAGGCCCCAGTAAGTGCTATTAAAGGGTGCATGTGACTAAATCAGTGAAAATGACTGCGCGCGAGCTCATTAATATTTTGTGATCCCTCCGGTAATTTTGAATAAGAGGTCCCTGGGGCCTATACATTGGACTGATTGTAGAAATAATTGTGGAAATCAAGAATTGGTGACCCGTGGCTTCCAACTCGGGGGATTTCGTTCACAGAAAAGACCAATACCAGGGTCTATTTCGCATAGAGGCGGGGGGCTACATTGATACCTGGGCCCAGAGCTGGGCCACCAGTTTAGGGGTGGTTTGTGCGGAGAGGAGTATAAAAAAAAATTCATTCGGTCAACCCCTATAAATTTGAAAAGAAAATTGTTCTAGGAGTCTTAATCTTTGATTTCCAGTCAAAAAAATATGGCCACTCTACTCATGAGCGTCACCAGGCGGCGCTCTTTCTTTCAATTTTTGTGTTGGTTACAATGAGCGCCGTATTTAGTGTAGTAGAACCTATATGAATCAAAGATGGCGGCGCACTAAACTGTAGCACGCCATTTTACGCGCCATTTTAGAACAGCAAGTCCACCGCATTTATTTTTTTGAAGTGGTTACTGTATCTTAGGTAAATTGTCATTGTTTTGAGTCCCATTTTTCTTACCAAAGGCCCCAGTAAGTGCTATTAAAGGGTGCATGTGACTAAATCAGTGAAAATGACTGCGCGCGAGCTCATTAATATTTTGTGATCCCTCCGGTAATTTTGAATAAGAGGTCCCTGGGGCCTATACATTGGACTGATTGTAGAAATAATTGTGGAAATCAAGAATTGGTGACCCGTGGCTTCCAACTCGGGGGATTTCGTTCACAGAAAAGACCAATACCAGGGTCTATTTCGCATAGAGGCGGGGGGCTACATTGATACCTGGGCCCAGAGCTGGGCCACCAGTTTAGGGGTGGTTTGTGCGGAGAGGAGTATAAAAAAAAATTCATTCGGTCAACCCCTATAAATTTGAAAAGAAAATTGTTCTAGGAGTCTTAATCTTTGATTTCCAGTCAAAAAAATATGGCCACTCTACTCATGAGCGTCACCAGGCGGCGCTCTTTCTTTCAATTTTTGTGTTGGTTACAATGAGCGCCGTATTTAGTGTAGTAGAACCTATATGAATCAAAGATGGCGGCGCACTAAACTGTAGCACGCCATTTTACGCGCCATTTTAGAACAGCAAGTCCACCGCATTTATTTTTTTGAAGTGGTTACTGTATCTTAGGTAAATTGTCATTGTTTTGAGTCCCATTTTTCTTACCAAAGGCCCCAGTAAGTGCTATTAAAGGGTGCATGTGACTAAATCAGTGAAAATGACTGCGCGCGAGCTCATTAATATTTTGTGATCCCTCCGGTAATTTTGAATAAGAGGTCCCTGGGGCCTATACATTGGACTGATTGTAGAAATAATTGTGGAAATCAAGAATTGGTGACCCGTGGCTTCCAACTCGGGGGATTTCGTTCACAGAAAAGACCAATACCAGGGTCTATTTCGCATAGAGGCGGGGGGCTACATTGATACCTGGGCCCAGAGCTGGGCCACCAGTTTAGGGGTGGTTTGTGCGGAGAGGAGTATAAAAAAAAATTCATTCGGTCAACCCCTATAAATTTGAAAAGAAAATTGTTCTAGGAGTCTTAATCTTTGATTTCCAGTCAAAAAAATATGGCCACTCTACTCATGAGCGTCACCAGGCGGCGCTCTTTCTTTCAATTTTTGTGTTGGTTACAATGAGCGCCGTATTTAGTGTAGTAGAACCTATATGAATCAAAGATGGCGGCGCACTAAACTGTAGCACGCCATTTTACGCGCCATTTTAGAACAGCAAGTCCACCGCATTTATTTTTTTGAAGTGGTTACTGTATCTTAGGTAAATTGTCATTGTTTTGAGTCCCATTTTTCTTACCAAAGGCCCCAGTAAGTGCTATTAAAGGGTGCATGTGACTAAATCAGTGAAAATGACTGCGCGCGAGCTCATTAATATTTTGTGATCCCTCCGGTAATTTTGAATAAGAGGTCCCTGGGGCCTATACATTGGACTGATTGTAGAAATAATTGTGGAAATCAAGAATTGGTGACCCGTGGCTTCCAACTCGGGGGATTTCGTTCACAGAAAAGACCAATACCAGGGTCTATTTCGCATAGAGGCGGGGGGCTACATTGATACCTGGGCCCAGAGCTGGGCCACCAGTTTAGGGGTGGTTTGTGCGGAGAGGAGTATAAAAAAAAATTCATTCGGTCAACCCCTATAAATTTGAAAAGAAAAAAAATTGTTTCTAGGAGTCTTAATCTTTGATTTCCAGTCAAAAAAATATGGCCACTCTACTCATGAGCGTCACCAGGCGGCGCTCTTTCTTTCAATTTTTGTGTTGGTTACAATGAGCGCCGTATTTGTGTAGTAGAACCTAGTATGAATCAAAGATGGCGGCGCACTAAACTGTAGCACGCCATTTTACGCGCCTTTTAGAACAGCAAGTCCACCCGCATTTATTTTTTTTTGAAGTGGTTTACTGTATCTTAGGTAAATTGTCATTGTTTTGAGTCCCATTTTTCTTACCAAAGGCCCCAGGTAAGTGCTATTTAAAGGGTGCATGTGACCTAAATCAGTGAAAATGACTGCGCGCGAGCTCATAATATTTTGTGATCCCTCCGGTAATTTTGAATAAGAGGTCCCTGGGGCCTATACATTGGACTGATTGTAGAAATAATTGTGGTAAATCAAGAATTGGTGACCCCGTGGCTTCCAACTCGGGGGATTTCGTTCACAGAAAAGACCAATACCAGGGTGGTCTATTTCGCATAGAGGCGGGGGGCTACATTGATACCTGGGCCCAGAGCTGGGCCACCATTTAGGGGTGGTTTGTGCGGAGAGGGAGTATAAAAAAAAAGTTCATTCGGTCAACCCCTATAAATTTTAAAAGAAAATTGTTCTAGGAGTCTTAATCTTTGATTTCCAGCCAAAAAAAATATGGCCACTCTACTCATGAGCGTCACCAGGCGGCGCTCTTTTCTTTCAATTTTTGTGTTGGTTACAATGAGCGCCGTATTTAGTGTAGTAGAACCTATATGAATCAAAGATGGCGGCGCACTAAACTGTAGGCACGCCATTTTACGCCGCCATTTTAGAACAGCAAGTCCACCGCATTATTTTTTTGGAAGTGGGTTACTGTATCTTAGGTAAATTGTCATTGTTTTGAGTCCCATTTTTCTTACCAAGGCCCCAGTAAGTGCTATTAAAGGGTGCATGTGACTAAATCATTGAAAATGACTGCGCGCGAGCTCATTAATATTTTGGTGATCCCTCCGGTAATTTTTGAATAAGAGGTCCCTGGGGCCTATACATTGGACTGATTGTAGAAATAATTGTGGAAATCAAGAATTGGTGACCCGTGGCTTCCAACTCGGGGGGATTCGTTCACAGAAAAGACCAATACCAGGGTCTATTTCGCATAGAGGCGGGGGGGGGGGCTACATTGATTACCTGGGCCCAGGAGCTGGGCCACCAGTTTAGGGGTGGTTTGTGCGGAGAGGAGTATAAAAAAAAATTCAATTCGGGTCAACCCTATAAATTTGAAAAGAAAATTGTTCTAGGAGTCTTAATCTTTGATTTCCAGTCAAAAAAATATGCCACTCTACTCATGAGCGTCACCAGGCGGCGCTCTTTCTTTCAATTTTTGTGTTGGTTACAATGAGCGCCGTATTTAGTGTAGTAGAACCTATATGAATCAAAGATGGCGGCGCACTAAACTGGTAGCACGCCATTTTACGCGCCATTTTAAGAACAGCAAAGTCCACCGCATTTATTTTTTTGAAGTGGTTACTGTATCTTAGGTAAATTGGTCATTGTTTTTGAGTCCCATTTTTCTACCAAAGGCCCCAAGTAAGTGCTATTAAAGGGTGCATGTACTAAATCAGTGAAAATGACTGCGCGCGAGCTCATTAATATTTTGTGATCCCTCCGGTAATTTTGATTAAGAAGGTCCCTGGGGCCTATACATTGGACTGATTGTAGAAATAATTGTGGAAATCAAGAATTGGTGACCGTGGCCATCCAACTCGGGGGATTTCGTTCACAGAAAAGACCAATACCAGGTTCTATTCGCATAGAGGCGGGGGGGCTACATTGATACCTGGGCCCAGAGCTGGGCCACCAGTTTAGGGGTGGTTTGTGCGGAGAGGGAGTATAAAAAAAAATTCATTCGGTCAACCCCTATAAATTTGAAAAGAAATTTGTTCTAGGAGTCATTATCTTTGATTTCCAGTCAAAAAAATATGGCCACTCTACTCATGAGCGTCACCAGGCGGCGCTCTTTCTTTCAATTTTTGTGTTGGGTTACAATGAGCGCCGTATTTTAGTGTAGTAGAACCTATAGGAATCAAAGATGGCGGCGCACTAAACTGTAGCACGCCATTGTACGCGCCTTCTAGAACAGCAAGTCCACCGCATTTATTTTTTTGAAGTGGTTACTGTATCTTAGGTAAATTGTCAGTTGTTTTGAGTCCCATTTTTCTTACCAAAGGCCCCAGTAAGTGGCTATTAAGAGGGTGCATGTGACTAAATCAGTGAAAATGAACTGCGCGCGAGCTCATTAATATTTTGTGATCCCTCCCGGTAATTTTGAATAAGAGGTCCTGGGGGCCTATACATTGGGACTGATTGTAGAAATAATTGTGGAAATCAAGAATTGGTGACCCGTGGCTTCCAACTCGGGGGGATTTCGTTCACAGAAAAGACCAATACCAGGGTCTATTTCGCATAGAGGCGGGGGGGCTACATTGATACCTGGGCCCCAGAGCTGGGCCACCAGTTTAGGGGTGGTTTGTGCGGAGAGGAGTATAAAAAAAAATTTGTCATTCGGTCAACGCCCTATAAATTTGAAAAGAAAATTGTTCTAGGAGTCTTAATCTTTGATTTCCAGTCAAAAAAATATGGCCACTCTACTCATGAGCGTCACCAGGCGGCGCTCTTTCTTTCAATTTTTTGTGTTGGTTACAATGAGCGCCGTATTTAGTGTAGTAGAACCTATATGAATCAAAGATGGCGGCGCACTAAACTGTAGCACGCCATTTTACGCGCCATTTTAGAACAGCAAGTCCACCGCATTTATTTTTTTGAAGTGGTTACTGTATCTTAGGTAAATTGTCATTGTTTTGAGTCCCATTTTTCTTACCAAAGGCCCCGCAGTACAGTGCTATTAAGGGTGCATGTGACTAAATCAGTGAAAATGACTGCGCGCGAGCTCATTAATATTTTGTGATCCCTCCGGTAAATTTTGAATAAGAGGTCCCTGGGGCCTATACATTGGACTGATTGTAGAAATAATTGTGGAAATCAAGAATTGGTGACCCGTGGCTTCCAACTCGGGGGATTTCGTTCACAGAAAAGACCAATACCAGGGTCTATTTCTGCATAGAGGCGGGGGGCTACATTGATACCTGGGCCCAGAGCTGGGCCACCAGTTTAGGGGTGGTTTGTGCGGAGAGGAGTTATAAAAAAAAATTCATTCGGTCAACCCCTATAAATTTGAAAAGAAAATTGTTCTAGGAGTCTTAATCTTTGATTTCGCATCAAAAAAATATGGCCACTCTACTCATGAGCGTCACCAGGCGGCGCTCTTTCTTTCAATTTACAATTTTGTGTTGGTTACAATGAGCGCCGTATTTAGTGTAGTAGAAACCTATATGAATCAAAGATGGCGGCGCACTAAACTGTAGCACGCATTTTTTACGCGCCATTTTAAGAACAGCAAGTCCACCGCATTTATTTTTTTGAAGTTGGTTTACTGTATCTTAGGTAAATTGTCCATTGTTTTGAGTCCCTATTTTTCTTACCAAAGGCCCCAGTAAGTGCTATTAAAGGGTGCATGTGACTAAATCAGTGAAAATGACTGCGCGCGAGCTCATTAATATTTTGTGATCCCTCCGGTAATTTTGAATTAAGAGGTCCCTGGGGCCTATACATTGGACTGATTGTAGAAATAATTGTGGAAATCAAGAATTGGTGACCCGTGGCTTCCAACTCACTCGGGGGATTTCGTTCACAGAAAAGACCAATACCAGGGTCTATTTCGCATAGAGGCGGGGGGGCTACATTGATACCTGGGGCCCCAGAGCTGGGCCACCAGTTTTAGGGGTGGTTTGTGCGGAGAGGAGTATAAAAAAAAAATTCATTCGGTCAACCCCTATAAATTTGAAAAGAAAATTGTTCTAGGAGTCTTAATCTTTGATTTCCAGTCAAAATAATATGGCCACGTCTACTCATGAGCGTCACCAGGCGGCGCTCTTTCTTTCAATTTTTTGTGTTGGTTACAATGAGCGCCGTATTTAGTGTAGTAGAACCTATATGAATCAAAGATGGCGGCGCACTAAACTGGTAGCACGCCATTTTAACGCGCCATTTTTAGGAACAGCAAGTCCACCGCATTTATTTTTTTTGAAGTGGTTACTGTATCTTAGGTAAATTGTCATTGTTTTGAGTCCCATTTTTCTTACCAAAGGCCCCAGTAAAGTGCTATTAAAGGGTGCATGTGACTAAATCAGTGAAAATGAACTGCGGCGCGAGCTCATTAATATTTGTGATCCCGTCCGGTAATTTTGAATAAGAGGGTCCTGGGGCCTATACATTGGACTGATTGTAGAAATAATTGTGGAAATCAAGAATGGTGACCCGTGGCTTCCACTCGGGGGGATTTCGTTCACAGAAAAGACCAATACCAGGGTCTATTTCGCATAGAGCGGGGGGCTACATTGATACATTTGAAAAGAAAATTGTTCTAGGAGTCTTAATCTTTGATTTCCAGTCAAAAAAATATGGCCACTCTACTCATGAGCGTCACCAGGCGGCGCTCTTTCTTTCAATTTTTGTGTTGGTTACAATGAGCGCCGTATTTAGTGTAGTAGAACCTATATGAATCAAAGATGGCGGCGCACTAAACTGTAGCACGCCATTTTACGCGCCATTTTAGAACAGCAAGTCCACCGCATTTATTTTTTTGAAGTGGTTACTGTATCTTAGGTAAATTGTCATTGTTTTGAGTCCCATTTTTCTTACCAAAGGCCCCAGTAAGTGCTATTAAAGGGTGCATGTGACTAAATCAGTGAAAATGACTGCGCGCGAGCTCATTAATATTTTGTGATCCCTCCGGTAATTTTGAATAAGAGGTCCCTGGGGCCTATACATTGGACTGATTGTAGAAATAATTGTGGAAATCAAGAATTGGTGACCCGTGGCTTCCAACTCGGGGGATTTCGTTCACAGAAAAGACCAATACCAGGGTCTATTTCGCATAGAGGCGGGGGGCTACATTGATACCTGGGCCCAGAGCTGGGCCACCAGTTTAGGGGTGGTTTGTGCGGAGAGGAGTATAAAAAAAAATTCATTCGGTCAACCCCTATAAATTTGAAAAGAAAATTGTTCTAGGAGTCTTAATCTTTGATTTCCAGTCAAAAAAATATGGCCACTCTACTCATGAGCGTCACCAGGCGGCGCTCTTTCTTTCAATTTTTGTGTTGGTTACAATGAGCGCCGTATTTAGTGTAGTAGAACCTATATGAATCAAAGATGGCGGCGCACTAAACTGTAGCACGCCATTTTACGCGCCATTTTAGAACAGCAAGTCCACCGCATTTATTTTTTTGAAGTGGTTACTGTATCTTAGGTAAATTGTCATTGTTTTGAGTCCCATTTTTCTTACCAAAGGCCCCAGTAAGTGCTATTAAAGGGTGCATGTGACTAAATCAGTGAAAATGACTGCGCGCGAGCTCATTAATATTTTGTGATCCCTCCGGTAATTTTGAATAAGAGGTCCCTGGGGCCTATACATTGGACTGATTGTAGAAATAATTGTGGAAATCAAGAATTGGTGACCCGTGGCTTCCAACTCGGGGGATTTCGTTCACAGAAAAGACCAATACCAGGGTCTATTTCGCATAGAGGCGGGGGGCTACATTGATACCTGGGCCCAGAGCTGGGCCACCAGTTTAGGGGTGGTTTGTGCGGAGAGGAGTATAAAAAAAAATTCATTCGGTCAACCCCTATAAATTTGAAAAGAAAATTGTTCTAGGAGTCTTAATCTTTGATTTCCAGTCAAAAAAATATGGCCACTCTACTCATGAGCGTCACCAGGCGGCGCTCTTTCTTTCAATTTTTGTGTTGGTTACAATGAGCGCCGTATTTAGTGTAGTAGAACCTATATGAATCAAAGATGGCGGCGCACTAAACTGTAGCACGCCATTTTACGCGCCATTTTAGAACAGCAAGTCCACCGCATTTATTTTTTTGAAGTGGTTACTGTATCTTAGGTAAATTGTCATTGTTTTGAGTCCCATTTTTCTTACCAAAGGCCCCAGTAAGTGCTATTAAAGGGTGCATGTGACTAAATCAGTGAAAATGACTGCGCGCGAGCTCATTAATATTTTGTGATCCCTCCGGTAATTTTGAATAAGAGGTCCCTGGGGCCTATACATTGGACTGATTGTAGAAATAATTGTGGAAATCAAGAATTGGTGACCCGTGGCTTCCAACTCGGGGGATTTCGTTCACAGAAAAGACCAATACCAGGGTCTATTTCGCATAGAGGCGGGGGGCTACATTGATACCTGGGCCCAGAGCTGGGCCACCAGTTTAGGGGTGGTTTGTGCGGAGAGGAGTATAAAAAAAAATTCATTCGGTCAACCCCTATAAATTTGAAAAGAAAATTGTTCTAGGAGTCTTAATCTTTGATTTCCAGTCAAAAAAATATGGCCACTCTACTCATGAGCGTCACCAGGCGGCGCTCTTTCTTTCAATTTTTGTGTTGGTTACAATGAGCGCCGTATTTAGTGTAGTAGAACCTATATGAATCAAAGATGGCGGCGCACTAAACTGTAGCACGCCATTTTACGCGCCATTTTAGAACAGCAAGTCCACCGCATTTATTTTTTTGAAGTGGTTACTGTATCTTAGGTAAATTGTCATTGTTTTGAGTCCCATTTTTCTTACCAAAGGCCCCAGTAAGTGCTATTAAAGGGTGCATGTGACTAAATCAGTGAAAATGACTGCGCGCGAGCTCATTAATATTTTGTGATCCCTCCGGTAATTTTGAATAAGAGGTCCCTGGGGCCTATACATTGGACTGATTGTAGAAATAATTGTGGAAATCAAGAATTGGTGACCCGTGGCTTCCAACTCGGGGGATTTCGTTCACAGAAAAGACCAATACCAGGGTCTATTTCGCATAGAGGCGGGGGGCTACATTGATACCTGGGCCCAGAGCTGGGCCACCAGTTTAGGGGTGGTTTGTGCGGAGAGGAGTATAAAAAAAAATTCATTCGGTCAACCCCTATAAATTTGAAAAGAAAATTGTTCTAGGAGTCTTAATCTTTGATTTCCAGTCAAAAAAATATGGCCACTCTACTCATGAGCGTCACCAGGCGGCGCTCTTTCTTTCAATTTTTGTGTTGGTTACAATGAGCGCCGTATTTAGTGTAGTAGAACCTATATGAATCAAAGATGGCGGCGCACTAAACTGTAGCACGCCATTTTACGCGCCATTTTAGAACAGCAAGTCCACCGCATTTATTTTTTTGAAGTGGTTACTGTATCTTAGGTAAATTGTCATTGTTTTGAGTCCCATTTTTCTTACCAAAGGCCCCAGTAAGTGCTATTAAAGGGTGCATGTGACTAAATCAGTGAAAATGACTGCGCGCGAGCTCATTAATATTTTGTGATCCCTCCGGTAATTTTGAATAAGAGGTCCCTGGGGCCTATACATTGGACTGATTGTAGAAATAATTGTGGAAATCAAGAATTGGTGACCCGTGGCTTCCAACTCGGGGGATTTCGTTCACAGAAAAGACCAATACCAGGGTCTATTTCGCATAGAGGCGGGGGGCTACATTGATACCTGGGCCCAGAGCTGGGCCACCAGTTTAGGGGTGGTTTGTGCGGAGAGGAGTATAAAAAAAAATTCATTCGGTCAACCCCTATAAATTTGAAAAGAAAATTGTTCTAGGAGTCTTAATCTTTGATTTCCAGTCAAAAAAATATGGCCACTCTACTCATGAGCGTCACCAGGCGGCGCTCTTTCTTTCAATTTTTGTGTTGGTTACAATGAGCGCCGTATTTAGTGTAGTAGAACCTATATGAATCAAAGATGGCGGCGCACTAAACTGTAGCACGCCATTTTACGCGCCATTTTAGAACAGCAAGTCCACCGCATTTATTTTTTTGAAGTGGTTACTGTATCTTAGGTAAATTGTCATTGTTTTGAGTCCCATTTTTCTTACCAAAGGCCCCAGTAAGTGCTATTAAAGGGTGCATGTGACTAAATCAGTGAAAATGACTGCGCGCGAGCTCATTAATATTTTGTGATCCCTCCGGTAATTTTGAATAAGAGGTCCCTGGGGCCTATACATTGGACTGATTGTAGAAATAATTGTGGAAATCAAGAATTGGTGACCCGTGGCTTCCAACTCGGGGGATTTCGTTCACAGAAAAGACCAATACCAGGGTCTATTTCGCATAGAGGCGGGGGGCTACATTGATACCTGGGCCCAGAGCTGGGCCACCAGTTTAGGGGTGGTTTGTGCGGAGAGGAGTATAAAAAAAAATTCATTCGGTCAACCCCTATAAATTTGAAAAGAAAATTGTTCTAGGAGTCTTAATCTTTGATTTCCAGTCAAAAAAATATGGCCACTCTACTCATGAGCGTCACCAGGCGGCGCTCTTTCTTTCAATTTTTGTGTTGGTTACAATGAGCGCCGTATTTAGTGTAGTAGAACCTATATGAATCAAAGATGGCGGCGCACTAAACTGTAGCACGCCATTTTACGCGCCATTTTAGAACAGCAAGTCCACCGCATTTATTTTTTTGAAGTGGTTACTGTATCTTAGGTAAATTGTCATTGTTTTGAGTCCCATTTTTCTTACCAAAGGCCCCAGTAAGTGCTATTAAAGGGTGCATGTGACTAAATCAGTGAAAATGACTGCGCGCGAGCTCATTAATATTTTGTGATCCCTCCGGTAATTTTGAATAAGAGGTCCCTGGGGCCTATACATTGGACTGATTGTAGAAATAATTGTGGAAATCAAGAATTGGTGACCCGTGGCTTCCAACTCGGGGGATTTCGTTCACAGAAAAGACCAATACCAGGGTCTATTTCGCATAGAGGCGGGGGGCTACATTGATACCTGGGCCCAGAGCTGGGCCACCAGTTTAGGGGTGGTTTGTGCGGAGAGGAGTATAAAAAAAAATTCATTCGGTCAACCCCTATAAATTTGAAAAGAAAATTGTTCTAGGAGTCTTAATCTTTGATTTCCAGTCAAAAAAATATGGCCACTCTACTCATGAGCGTCACCAGGCGGCGCTCTTTCTTTCAATTTTTGTGTTGGTTACAATGAGCGCCGTATTTAGTGTAGTAGAACCTATATGAATCAAAGATGGCGGCGCACTAAACTGTAGCACGCCATTTTACGCGCCATTTTAGAACAGCAAGTCCACCGCATTTATTTTTTTGAAGTGGTTACTGTATCTTAGGTAAATTGTCATTGTTTTGAGTCCCATTTTTCTTACCAAAGGCCCCAGTAAGTGCTATTAAAGGGTGCATGTGACTAAATCAGTGAAAATGACTGCGCGCGAGCTCATTAATATTTTGTGATCCCTCCGGTAATTTTGAATAAGAGGTCCCTGGGGCCTATACATTGGACTGATTGTAGAAATAATTGTGGAAATCAAGAATTGGTGACCCGTGGCTTCCAACTCGGGGGATTTCGTTCACAGAAAAGACCAATACCAGGGTCTATTTCGCATAGAGGCGGGGGGCTACATTGATACCTGGGCCCAGAGCTGGGCCACCAGTTTAGGGGTGGTTTGTGCGGAGAGGAGTATAAAAAAAAATTCATTCGGTCAACCCCTATAAATTTGAAAAGAAAATTGTTCTAGGAGTCTTAATCTTTGATTTCCAGTCAAAAAAATATGGCCACTCTACTCATGAGCGTCACCAGGCGGCGCTCTTTCTTTCAATTTTTGTGTTGGTTACAATGAGCGCCGTATTTAGTGTAGTAGAACCTATATGAATCAAAGATGGCGGCGCACTAAACTGTAGCACGCCATTTTACGCGCCATTTTAGAACAGCAAGTCCACCGCATTTATTTTTTTGAAGTGGTTACTGTATCTTAGGTAAATTGTCATTGTTTTGAGTCCCATTTTTCTTACCAAAGGCCCCAGTAAGTGCTATTAAAGGGTGCATGTGACTAAATCAGTGAAAATGACTGCGCGCGAGCTCATTAATATTTTGTGATCCCTCCGGTAATTTTGAATAAGAGGTCCCTGGGGCCTATACATTGGACTGATTGTAGAAATAATTGTGGAAATCAAGAATTGGTGACCCGTGGCTTCCAACTCGGGGGATTTCGTTCACAGAAAAGACCAATACCAGGGTCTATTTCGCATAGAGGCGGGGGGCTACATTGATACCTGGGCCCAGAGCTGGGCCACCAGTTTAGGGGTGGTTTGTGCGGAGAGGAGTATAAAAAAAAATTCATTCGGTCAACCCCTATAAATTTGAAAAGAAAATTGTTCTAGGAGTCTTAATCTTTGATTTCCAGTCAAAAAAATATGGCCACTCTACTCATGAGCGTCACCAGGCGGCGCTCTTTCTTTCAATTTTTGTGTTGGTTACAATGAGCGCCGTATTTAGTGTAGTAGAACCTATATGAATCAAAGATGGCGGCGCACTAAACTGTAGCACGCCATTTTACGCGCCATTTTAGAACAGCAAGTCCACCGCATTTATTTTTTTGAAGTGGTTACTGTATCTTAGGTAAATTGTCATTGTTTTGAGTCCCATTTTTCTTACCAAAGGCCCCAGTAAGTGCTATTAAAGGGTGCATGTGACTAAATCAGTGAAAATGACTGCGCGCGAGCTCATTAATATTTTGTGATCCCTCCGGTAATTTTGAATAAGAGGTCCCTGGGGCCTATACATTGGACTGATTGTAGAAATAATTGTGGAAATCAAGAATTGGTGACCCGTGGCTTCCAACTCGGGGGATTTCGTTCACAGAAAAGACCAATACCAGGGTCTATTTCGCATAGAGGCGGGGGGCTACATTGATACCTGGGCCCAGAGCTGGGCCACCAGTTTAGGGGTGGTTTGTGCGGAGAGGAGTATAAAAAAAAATTCATTCGGTCAACCCCTATAAATTTGAAAAGAAAATTGTTCTAGGAGTCTTAATCTTTGATTTCCAGTCAAAAAAATATGGCCACTCTACTCATGAGCGTCACCAGGCGGCGCTCTTTCTTTCAATTTTTGTGTTGGTTACAATGAGCGCCGTATTTAGTGTAGTAGAACCTATATGAATCAAAGATGGCGGCGCACTAAACTGTAGCACGCCATTTTACGCGCCATTTTAGAACAGCAAGTCCACCGCATTTATTTTTTTGAAGTGGTTACTGTATCTTAGGTAAATTGTCATTGTTTTGAGTCCCATTTTTCTTACCAAAGGCCCCAGTAAGTGCTATTAAAGGGTGCATGTGACTAAATCAGTGAAAATGACTGCGCGCGAGCTCATTAATATTTTGTGATCCCTCCGGTAATTTTGAATAAGAGGTCCCTGGGGCCTATACATTGGACTGATTGTAGAAATAATTGTGGAAATCAAGAATTGGTGACCCGTGGCTTCCAACTCGGGGGATTTCGTTCACAGAAAAGACCAATACCAGGGTCTATTTCGCATAGAGGCGGGGGGCTACATTGATACCTGGGCCCAGAGCTGGGCCACCAGTTTAGGGGTGGTTTGTGCGGAGAGGAGTATAAAAAAAAATTCATTCGGTCAACCCCTATAAATTTGAAAAGAAAATTGTTCTAGGAGTCTTAATCTTTGATTTCCAGTCAAAAAAATATGGCCACTCTACTCATGAGCGTCACCAGGCGGCGCTCTTTCTTTCAATTTTTGTGTTGGTTACAATGAGCGCCGTATTTAGTGTAGTAGAACCTATATGAATCAAAGATGGCGGCGCACTAAACTGTAGCACGCCATTTTACGCGCCATTTTAGAACAGCAAGTCCACCGCATTTATTTTTTTGAAGTGGTTACTGTATCTTAGGTAAATTGTCATTGTTTTGAGTCCCATTTTTCTTACCAAAGGCCCCAGTAAGTGCTATTAAAGGGTGCATGTGACTAAATCAGTGAAAATGACTGCGCGCGAGCTCATTAATATTTTGTGATCCCTCCGGTAATTTTGAATAAGAGGTCCCTGGGGCCTATACATTGGACTGATTGTAGAAATAATTGTGGAAATCAAGAATTGGTGACCCGTGGCTTCCAACTCGGGGGATTTCGTTCACAGAAAAGACCAATACCAGGGTCTATTTCGCATAGAGGCGGGGGGCTACATTGATACCTGGGCCCAGAGCTGGGCCACCAGTTTAGGGGTGGTTTGTGCGGAGAGGAGTATAAAAAAAAATTCATTCGGTCAACCCCTATAAATTTGAAAAGAAAATTGTTCTAGGAGTCTTAATCTTTGATTTCCAGTCAAAAAAATATGGCCACTCTACTCATGAGCGTCACCAGGCGGCGCTCTTTCTTTCAATTTTTGTGTTGGTTACAATGAGCGCCGTATTTAGTGTAGTAGAACCTATATGAATCAAAGATGGCGGCGCACTAAACTGTAGCACGCCATTTTACGCGCCATTTTAGAACAGCAAGTCCACCGCATTTATTTTTTTGAAGTGGTTACTGTATCTTAGGTAAATTGTCATTGTTTTGAGTCCCATTTTTCTTACCAAAGGCCCCAGTAAGTGCTATTAAAGGGTGCATGTGACTAAATCAGTGAAAATGACTGCGCGCGAGCTCATTAATATTTTGTGATCCCTCCGGTAATTTTGAATAAGAGGTCCCTGGGGCCTATACATTGGACTGATTGTAGAAATAATTGTGGAAATCAAGAATTGGTGACCCGTGGCTTCCAACTCGGGGGATTTCGTTCACAGAAAAGACCAATACCAGGGTCTATTTCGCATAGAGGCGGGGGGCTACATTGATACCTGGGCCCAGAGCTGGGCCACCAGTTTAGGGGTGGTTTGTGCGGAGAGGAGTATAAAAAAAAATTCATTCGGTCAACCCCTATAAATTTGAAAAGAAAATTGTTCTAGGAGTCTTAATCTTTGATTTCCAGTCAAAAAAATATGGCCACTCTACTCATGAGCGTCACCAGGCGGCGCTCTTTCTTTCAATTTTTGTGTTGGTTACAATGAGCGCCGTATTTAGTGTAGTAGAACCTATATGAATCAAAGATGGCGGCGCACTAAACTGTAGCACGCCATTTTACGCGCCATTTTAGAACAGCAAGTCCACCGCATTTATTTTTTTGAAGTGGTTACTGTATCTTAGGTAAATTGTCATTGTTTTGAGTCCATTTTTTCTTACCAAAGGCCCCAGTAAGTGCTATTAAAGGGTGCATGTGACTAAATCAGTGAAAATGACTGCGCGCGAGCTCATTAATATTTTGTGATCCCTCCGGTAATTTTGAATAAGAGGTCCCTGGGGCCTATACATTGGACTGATTGTAGAAATAATTGTGGAAATCAAGAATTGGTGACCCGTGGCTTCCAACTCGGGGGATTTCGTTCACAGAAAAGACCAATACCAGGGGTCTATTTCGCATAGAGGCGGGGGCTACATTGATACCTGGGCCCAGAGCTGGGCCACCAGTTTAGGGGTGGTTTGTGCGGAGAGGAGTATAAAAAAAAATTCATTCGGTCAACCCCTATAAATTTGAAAAGAAAATTGTTCTAGGAGTCTTAATCTTTGATTTCCAGTCAAAAAAATATGGCCACTCTACTCATGAGCGTCACCAGGCGGCGCTCTTTCTTTCAATTTTTGTGTTGGTTACAATGAGCGCCGTATTTAGTGTAGTAGAACCTATATGAATCAAAGATGGCGGCGCACTAAACTGTAGCACGCCATTTTACGCGCCATTTTAGAACAGCAAGTCCACCGCATTTATTTTTTTGAAGTGGTTACTGTATCTTAGGTAAATTGTCATTGTTTGAGTCCCATTTTTCTTACCAAAGGCCCCAGTAAGTGCTATTAAAGGGTGCATGTGACTAAATCAGTGAAAATGACTGCGCGCGAGCTCATTAATATTTTGTGATCCCTCCGGTAATTTTGAATAAGAGGTCCCTGGGGCCTATACATTGGACTGATTGTAGAAATAATTGTGGAAATCAAGAATTGGTGACCCGTGGCTTCCAACTCGGGGGATTTCGTTCACAGAAAAGACCAATACCAGGGTCTATTTCGCATAGAGGCGGGGGGGCTACATTGATACCTGGCCCAGAGCTGGGCCACCAGTTTAGGGGTGGTTTGTGGCGGAGAGGAGTATAAAAAAAAATTCATTCGGTCAACCCTATAAATTTGAAAAGAAAATTGTTCTAGGAGTCTTAATCTTTGATTTCCAGTCAAAAAAATATGGCCACTCTACTCATGAGCGTCACCAGGCGGCGCTCTTTCTTTCAATTTTTGAGTTGGTTACAATGAGCGCCGTATTTAGTGTAGTAGAACCTATATGAATCAAAGATGGCGGCGCACTAAACTGTAGCACGCCATTTTACGCGCCATTTTAGAACAGCAAGTCCACCGCATTTATTTTTTTGAAGTGGTTACTGTATCTTAGGTAAATTGTCATTGTTTTGAGTCCCATTTTTCTTACCAAAGGCCCCAGTAAGTGCTATTAAAGGGTGCATGTGACTAAATCAGTGAAAATGACTGCGCGCGAGCTCATTAATATTTTGTGATCCCTCCGGTAATTTTGAATAAGAGGTCCCTGGGGCCTATACATTGGACTGATTGTAGAAATAATTGTGGAAATCAAGAATTGGTGACCCGTGGCTTCCAACTCGGGGGATTTCGTTCACAGAAAAGACCAATACCAGGGTCTATTTCGCATAGAGGCGGGGGGCTACATTGATACCTGGGCCCAGAGCTGGGCCACCAGTTTAGGGGTGGTTTGTGCGGAGAGGAGTATAAAAAAAAATTCATTCGGTCAACCCCTATAAATTTGAAAAGAAAATTGTTCTAGGAGTCTTAATCTTTGATTTCCAGTCAAAAAAATATGGCCACTCTACTCATGAGCGTCACCAGGCGGCGCTCTTTCTTTCAATTTTTGTGTTGGTTACAATGAGCGCCGTATTTAGTGTAGTAGAACCTATATGAATCAAAGATGGCGGCGCACTAAACTGTAGCACGCCATTTTACGCGCCATTTTAGAACAGCAAGTCCACCGCATTTATTTTTTTGAAGTGGTTACTGTATCTTAGGTAAATTGTCATTGTTTTGAGTCCCATTTTTCTTACCAAAGGCCCCAGTAAGTGCTATTAAAGGGTGCATGTGACTAAATCAGTGAAAATGACTGCGCGCGAGCTCATTAATATTTTGTGATCCCTCCGGTAATTTTGAATAAGAGGTCCCTGGGGCCTATACATTGGACTGATTGTAGAAATAATTGTGGAAATCAAGAATTGGTGACCCGTGGCTTCCAACTCGGGGGATTTCGTTCACAGAAAAGACCAATACCAGGGTCTATTTCGCATAGAGGCGGGGGGCTACATTGATACCTGGGCCCAGAGCTGGGCCACCAGTTTAGGGGTGGTTTGTGCGGAGAGGAGTATAAAAAAAAATTCATTCGGTCAACCCCTATAAATTTGAAAAGAAAATTGTTCTAGGAGTCTTAATCTTTGATTTCCAGTCAAAAAAATATGGCCACTCTACTCATGAGCGTCACCAGGCGGCGCTCTTTCTTTCAATTTTTGTGTTGGTTACAATGAGCGCCGTATTTAGTGTAGTAGAACCTATATGAATCAAAGATGGCGGCGCACTAAACTGTAGCACGCCATTTTACGCGCCATTTTAGAACAGCAAGTCCACCGCATTTATTTTTTTGAAGTGGTTACTGTATCTTAGGTAAATTGTCATTGTTTTGAGTCCCATTTTTCTTACCAAAGGCCCCAGTAAGTGCTATTAAAGGGTGCATGTGACTAAATCAGTGAAAATGACTGCGCGCGAGCTCATTAATATTTTGTGATCCCTCCGGTAATTTTGAATAAGAGGTCCCTGGGGCCTATACATTGGACTGATTGTAGAAATAATTGTGGAAATCAAGAATTGGTGACCCGTGGCTTCCAACTCGGGGGATTTCGTTCACAGAAAAGACCAATACCAGGGTCTATTTCGCATAGAGGCGGGGGGCTACATTGATACCTGGGCCCAGAGCTGGGCCACCAGTTTAGGGGTGGTTTGTGCGGAGAGGAGTATAAAAAAAAATTCATTCGGTCAACCCCTATAAATTTGAAAAGAAAATTGTTCTAGGAGTCTTAATCTTTGATTTCCAGTCAAAAAAATATGGCCACTCTACTCATGAGCGTCACCAGGCGGCGCTCTTTCTTTCAATTTTTGTGTTGGTTACAATGAGCGCCGTATTTAGTGTAGTAGAACCTATATGAATCAAAGATGGCGGCGCACTAAACTGTAGCACGCCATTTTACGCGCCATTTTAGAACAGCAAGTCCACCGCATTTATTTTTTTGAAGTGGTTACTGTATCTTAGGTAAATTGTCATTGTTTTGAGTCCCATTTTTCTTACCAAAGGCCCCAGTAAGTGCTATTAAAGGGTGCATGTGACTAAATCAGTGAAAATGACTGCGCGCGAGCTCATTAATATTTTGTGATCCCTCCGGTAATTTTGAATAAGAGGTCCCTGGGGCCTATACATTGGACTGATTGTAGAAATAATTGTGGAAATCAAGAATTGGTGACCCGTGGCTTCCAACTCGGGGGATTTCGTTCACAGAAAAGACCAATACCAGGGTCTATTTCGCATAGAGGCGGGGGGCTACATTGATACCTGGGCCCAGAGCTGGGCCACCAGTTTAGGGGTGGTTTGTGCGGAGAGGAGTATAAAAAAAAATTCATTCGGTCAACCCCTATAAATTTGAAAAGAAAATTGTTCTAGGAGTCTTAATCTTTGATTTCCAGTCAAAAAAATATGGCCACTCTACTCATGAGCGTCACCAGGCGGCGCTCTTTCTTTCAATTTTTGTGTTGGTTACAATGAGCGCCGTATTTAGTGTAGTAGAACCTATATGAATCAAAGATGGCGGCGCACTAAACTGTAGCACGCCATTTTACGCGCCATTTTAGAACAGCAAGTCCACCGCATTTATTTTTTTGAAGTGGTTACTGTATCTTAGGTAAATTGTCATTGTTTTGAGTCCCATTTTTCTTACCAAAGGCCCCAGTAAGTGCTATTAAAGGGTGCATGTGACTAAATCAGTGAAAATGACTGCGCGCGAGCTCATTAATATTTTGTGATCCCTCCGGTAATTTTGAATAAGAGGTCCCTGGGGCCTATACATTGGACTGATTGTAGAAATAATTGTGGAAATCAAGAATTGGTGACCCGTGGCTTCCAACTCGGGGGATTTCGTTCACAGAAAAGACCAATACCAGGGTCTATTTCGCATAGAGGCGGGGGGCTACATTGATACCTGGGCCCAGAGCTGGGCCACCAGTTTAGGGGTGGTTTGTGCGGAGAGGAGTATAAAAAAAAATTCATTCGGTCAACCCCTATAAATTTGAAAAGAAAATTGTTCTAGGAGTCTTAATCTTTGATTTCCAGTCAAAAAAATATGGCCACTCTACTCATGAGCGTCACCAGGCGGCGCTCTTTCTTTCAATTTTTGTGTTGGTTACAATGAGCGCCGTATTTAGTGTAGTAGAACCTATATGAATCAAAGATGGCGGCGCACTAAACTGTAGCACGCCATTTTACGCGCCATTTTAGAACAGCAAGTCCACCGCATTTATTTTTTTGAAGTGGTTACTGTATCTTAGGTAAATTGTCATTGTTTTGAGTCCCATTTTTCTTACCAAAGGCCCCAGTAAGTGCTATTAAAGGGTGCATGTGACTAAATCAGTGAAAATGACTGCGCGCGAGCTCATTAATATTTTGTGATCCCTCCGGTAATTTTGAATAAGAGGTCCCTGGGGCCTATACATTGGACTGATTGTAGAAATAATTGTGGAAATCAAGAATTGGTGACCCGTGGCTTCCAACTCGGGGGATTTCGTTCACAGAAAAGACCAATACCAGGGTCTATTTCGCATAGAGGCGGGGGGCTACATTGATACCTGGGCCCAGAGCTGGGCCACCAGTTTAGGGGTGGTTTGTGCGGAGAGGAGTATAAAAAAAAATTCATTCGGTCAACCCCTATAAATTTGAAAAGAAAATTGTTCTAGGAGTCTTAATCTTTGATTTCCAGTCAAAAATATATGGCCACTCTACTCATGAGCGTCACCAGGCGGCGCTCTTTCTTTCAATTTTTGTGTTGGTTACAATGAGCGCCGTATTTAGTGTAGTAGAACCTATATGAATCAAAGATGGCGGCGCACTAAACTGTAGCACGCCATTTTACGCGCCATTTTAGAACAGCAAGTCCACCGCATTTATTTTTTTGAAGTGGTTACTGTATCTTAGGTAAATTGTCATTGTTTTGAGTCCCATTTTTCTTACCAAAGGCCCCAGTAAGTGCTATTAAAGGGTGCATGTGACTAAATCAGTGAAAATGACTGCGCGCGAGCTCATTAATATTTTGTGATCCCTCCGGTAATTTTGAATAAGAGGTCCCTGGGGCCTATACATTGGACTGATTGTAGAAATAATTGTGGAAATCAAGAATTGGTGACCCGTGGCTTCCAACTCGGGGGATTTCGTTCACAGAAAAGACCAATACCAGGGTCTATTTCGCATAGAGGCGGGGGGCTACATTGATACCTGGGCCCAGAGCTGGGCCACCAGTTTAGGGGTGGTTTGTGCGGAGAGGAGTATAAAAAAAAATTCATTCGGTCAACCCCTATAAATTTGAAAAGAAAATTGTTCTAGGAGTCTTAATCTTTGATTTCCAGTCAAAAAAATATGGCCACTCTACTCATGAGCGTCACCAGGCGGCGCTCTTTCTTTCAATTTTTGTGTTGGTTACAATGAGCGCCGTATTTAGTGTAGTAGAACCTATATGAATCAAAGATGGCGGCGCACTAAACTGTAGCACGCCATTTTACGCGCCATTTTAGAACAGCAAGTCCACCGCATTTATTTTTTTGAAGTGGTTACTGTATCTTAGGTAAATTGTCATTGTTTTGAGTCCCATTTTTCTTACCAAAGGCCCCAGTAAGTGCTATTAAAGGGTGCATGTGACTAAATCAGTGAAAATGACTGCGCGCGAGCTCATTAATATTTTGTGATCCCTCCGGTAATTTTGAATAAGAGGTCCCTGGGGCCTATACATTGGACTGATTGTAGAAATAATTGTGGAAATCAAGAATTGGTGACCCGTGGCTTCCAACTCGGGGGATTTCGTTCACAGAAAAGACCAATACCAGGGTCTATTTCGCATAGAGGCGGGGGGCTACATTGATACCTGGGCCCAGAGCTGGGCCACCAGTTTAGGGGTGGTTTGTGCGGAGAGGAGTATAAAAAAAAATTCATTCGGTCAACCCCTATAAATTTGAAAAGAAAATTGTTCTAGGAGTCTTAATCTTTGATTTCCAGTCAAAAAAATATGGCCACTCTACTCATGAGCGTCACCAGGCGGCGCTCTTTCTTTCAATTTTTGTGTTGGTTACAATGAGCGCCGTATTTAGTGTAGTAGAACCTATATGAATCAAAGATGGCGGCGCACTAAACTGTAGCACGCCATTTTACGCGCCATTTTAGAACAGCAAGTCCACCGCATTTATTTTTTTGAAGTGGTTACTGTATCTTAGGTAAATTGTCATTGTTTTGAGTCCCATTTTTCTTACCAAAGGCCCCAGTAAGTGCTATTAAAGGGTGCATGTGACTAAATCAGTGAAAATGACTGCGCGCGAGCTCATTAATATTTTGTGATCCCTCCGGTAATTTTGAATAAGAGGTCCCTGGGGCCTATACATTGGACTGATTGTAGAAATAATTGTGGAAATCAAGAATTGGTGACCCGTGGCTTCCAACTCGGGGGATTTCGTTCACAGAAAAGACCAATACCAGGGTCTATTTCGCATAGAGGCGGGGGGCTACATTGATACCTGGGCCCAGAGCTGGGCCACCAGTTTAGGGGTGGTTTGTGCGGAGAGGAGTATAAAAAAAAATTCATTCGGTCAACCCCTATAAATTTGAAAAGAAAATTGTTCTAGGAGTCTTAATCTTTGATTTCCAGTCAAAAAAATATGGCCACTCTACTCATGAGCGTCACCAGGCGGCGCTCTTTCTTTCAATTTTTGTGTTGGTTACAATGAGCGCCGTATTTAGTGTAGTAGAACCTATATGAATCAAAGATGGCGGCGCACTAAACTGTAGCACGCCATTTTACGCGCCATTTTAGAACAGCAAGTCCACCGCATTTATTTTTTTGAAGTGGTTACTGTATCTTAGGTAAATTGTCATTGTTTTGAGTCCCATTTTTCTTACCAAAGGCCCCAGTAAGTGCTATTAAAGGGTGCATGTGACTAAATCAGTGAAAATGACTGCGCGCGAGCTCATTAATATTTTGTGATCCCTCCGGTAATTTTGAATAAGAGGTCCCTGGGGCCTATACATTGGACTGATTGTAGAAATAATTGTGGAAATCAAGAATTGGTGACCCGTGGCTTCCAACTCGGGGGATTTCGTTCACAGAAAAGACCAATACCAGGGTCTATTTCGCATAGAGGCGGGGGGCTACATTGATACCTGGGCCCAGAGCTGGGCCACCAGTTTAGGGGTGGTTTGTGCGGAGAGGAGTATAAAAAAAAATTCATTCGGTCAACCCCTATAAATTTGAAAAGAAAATTGTTCTAGGAGTCTTAATCTTTGATTTCCAGTCAAAAAAATATGGCCACTCTACTCATGAGCGTCACCAGGCGGCGCTCTTTCTTTCAATTTTTGTGTTGGTTACAATGAGCGCCGTATTTAGTGTAGTAGAACCTATATGAATCAAAGATGGCGGCGCACTAAACTGTAGCACGCCATTTTACGCGCCATTTTAGAACAGCAAGTCCACCGCATTTATTTTTTTGAAGTGGTTACTGTATCTTAGGTAAATTGTCATTGTTTTGAGTCCCATTTTTCTTACCAAAGGCCCCAGTAAGTGCTATTAAAGGGTGCATGTGACTAAATCAGTGAAAATGACTGCGCGCGAGCTCATTAATATTTTGTGATCCCTCCGGTAATTTTGAATAAGAGGTCCCTGGGGCCTATACATTGGACTGATTGTAGAAATAATTGTGGAAATCAAGAATTGGTGACCCGTGGCTTCCAACTCGGGGGATTTCGTTCACAGAAAAGACCAATACCAGGGTCTATTTCGCATAGAGGCGGGGGGCTACATTGATACCTGGGCCCAGAGCTGGGCCACCAGTTTAGGGGTGGTTTGTGCGGAGAGGAGTATAAAAAAAAATTCATTCGGTCAACCCCTATAAATTTGAAAAGAAAATTGTTCTAGGAGTCTTAATCTTTGATTTCCAGTCAAAAAAATATGGCCACTCTACTCATGAGCGTCACCAGGCGGCGCTCTTTCTTTCAATTTTTGTGTTGGTTACAATGAGCGCCGTATTTAGTGTAGTAGAACCTATATGAATCAAAGATGGCGGCGCACTAAACTGTAGCACGCCATTTTACGCGCCATTTTAGAACAGCAAGTCCACCGCATTTATTTTTTTGAAGTGGTTACTGTATCTTAGGTAAATTGTCATTGTTTTGAGTCCCATTTTTCTTACCAAAGGCCCCAGTAAGTGCTATTAAAGGGTGCATGTGACTAAATCAGTGAAAATGACTGCGCGCGAGCTCATTAATATTTTGTGATCCCTCCGGTAATTTTGAATAAGAGGTCCCTGGGGCCTATACATTGGACTGATTGTAGAAATAATTGTGGAAATCAAGAATTGGTGACCCGTGGCTTCCAACTCGGGGGATTTCGTTCACAGAAAAGACCAATACCAGGGTCTATTTCGCATAGAGGCGGGGGGCTACATTGATACCTGGGCCCAGAGCTGGGCCACCAGTTTAGGGGTGGTTTGTGCGGAGAGGAGTATAAAAAAAAATTCATTCGGTCAACCCCTATAAATTTGAAAAGAAAATTGTTCTAGGAGTCTTAATCTTTGATTTCCAGTCAAAAAAATATGGCCACTCTACTCATGAGCGTCACCAGGCGGCGCTCTTTCTTTCAATTTTTGTGTTGGTTACAATGAGCGCCGTATTTAGTGTAGTAGAACCTATATGAATCAAAGATGGCGGCGCACTAAACTGTAGCACGCCATTTTACGCGCCATTTTAGAACAGCAAGTCCACCGCATTTATTTTTTTGAAGTGGTTACTGTATCTTAGGTAAATTGTCATTGTTTTGAGTCCCATTTTTCTTACCAAAGGCCCCAGTAAGTGCTATTAAAGGGTGCATGTGACTAAATCAGTGAAAATGACTGCGCGCGAGCTCATTAATATTTTGTGATCCCTCCGGTAATTTTGAATAAGAGGTCCCTGGGGCCTATACATTGGACTGATTGTAGAAATAATTGTGGAAATCAAGAATTGGTGACCCGTGGCTTCCAACTCGGGGGATTTCGTTCACAGAAAAGACCAATACCAGGGTCTATTTCGCATAGAGGCGGGGGGCTACATTGATACCTGGGCCCAGAGCTGGGCCACCAGTTTAGGGGTGGTTTGTGCGGAGAGGAGTATAAAAAAAAATTCATTCGGTCAACCCCTATAAATTTGAAAAGAAAATTGTTCTAGGAGTCTTAATCTTTGATTTCCAGTCAAAAAAATATGGCCACTCTACTCATGAGCGTCACCAGGCGGCGCTCTTTCTTTCAATTTTTGTGTTGGTTACAATGAGCGCCGTATTTAGTGTAGTAGAACCTATATGAATCAAAGATGGCGGCGCACTAAACTGTAGCACGCCATTTTACGCGCCATTTTAGAACAGCAAGTCCACCGCATTTATTTTTTTGAAGTGGTTACTGTATCTTAGGTAAATTGTCATTGTTTTGAGTCCCATTTTTCTTACCAAAGGCCCCAGTAAGTGCTATTAAAGGGTGCATGTGACTAAATCAGTGAAAATGACTGCGCGCGAGCTCATTAATATTTTGTGATCCCTCCGGTAATTTTGAATAAGAGGTCCCTGGGGCCTATACATTGGACTGATTGTAGAAATAATTGTGGAAATCAAGAATTGGTGACCCGTGGCTTCCAACTCGGGGGATTTCGTTCACAGAAAAGACCAATACCAGGGTCTATTTCGCATAGAGGCGGGGGGCTACATTGATACCTGGGCCCAGAGCTGGGCCACCAGTTTAGGGGTGGTTTGTGCGGAGAGGAGTATAAAAAAAAATTCATTCGGTCAACCCCTATAAATTTGAAAAGAAAATTGTTCTAGGAGTCTTAATCTTTGATTTCCAGTCAAAAAAATATGGCCACTCTACTCATGAGCGTCACCAGGCGGCGCTCTTTCTTTCAATTTTTGTGTTGGTTACAATGAGCGCCGTATTTAGTGTAGTAGAACCTATATGAATCAAAGATGGCGGCGCACTAAACTGTAGCACGCCATTTTACGCGCCATTTTAGAACAGCAAGTCCACCGCATTTATTTTTTTGAAGTGGTTACTGTATCTTAGGTAAATTGTCATTGTTTTGAGTCCCATTTTTCTTACCAAAGGCCCCAGTAAGTGCTATTAAAGGGTGCATGTGACTAAATCAGTGAAAATGACTGCGCGCGAGCTCATTAATATTTTGTGATCCCTCCGGTAATTTTGAATAAGAGGTCCCTGGGGCCTATACATTGGACTGATTGTAGAAATAATTGTGGAAATCAAGAATTGGTGACCCGTGGCTTCCAACTCGGGGGATTTCGTTCACAGAAAAGACCAATACCAGGGTCTATTTCGCATAGAGGCGGGGGGCTACATTGATACCTGGGCCCAGAGCTGGGCCACCAGTTTAGGGGTGGTTTGTGCGGAGAGGAGTATAAAAAAAAATTCATTCGGTCAACCCCTATAAATTTGAAAAGAAAATTGTTCTAGGAGTCTTAATCTTTGATTTCCAGTCAAAAAAATATGGCCACTCTACTCATGAGCGTCACCAGGCGGCGCTCTTTCTTTCAATTTTTGTGTTGGTTACAATGAGCGCCGTATTTAGTGTAGTAGAACCTATATGAATCAAAGATGGCGGCGCACTAAACTGTAGCACGCCATTTTACGCGCCATTTTAGAACAGCAAGTCCACCGCATTTATTTTTTTGAAGTGGTTACTGTATCTTAGGTAAATTGTCATTGTTTTGAGTCCCATTTTTCTTACCAAAGGCCCCAGTAAGTGCTATTAAAGGGTGCATGTGACTAAATCAGTGAAAATGACTGCGCGCGAGCTCATTAATATTTTGTGATCCCTCCGGTAATTTTGAATAAGAGGTCCCTGGGGCCTATACATTGGACTGATTGTAGAAATAATTGTGGAAATCAAGAATTGGTGACCCGTGGCTTCCAACTCGGGGGATTTCGTTCACAGAAAAGACCAATACCAGGGTCTATTTCGCATAGAGGCGGGGGGCTACATTGATACCTGGGCCCAGAGCTGGGCCACCAGTTTAGGGGTGGTTTGTGCGGAGAGGAGTATAAAAAAAAATTCATTCGGTCAACCCCTATAAATTTGAAAAGAAAATTGTTCTAGGAGTCTTAATCTTTGATTTCCAGTCAAAAAAATATGGCCACTCTACTCATGAGCGTCACCAGGCGGCGCTCTTTCTTTCAATTTTTGTGTTGGTTACAATGAGCGCCGTATTTAGTGTAGTAGAACCTATATGAATCAAAGATGGCGGCGCACTAAACTGTAGCACGCCATTTTACGCGCCATTTTAGAACAGCAAGTCCACCGCATTTATTTTTTTGAAGTGGTTACTGTATCTTAGGTAAATTGTCATTGTTTTGAGTCCCATTTTTCTTACCAAAGGCCCCAGTAAGTGCTATTAAAGGGTGCATGTGACTAAATCAGTGAAAATGACTGCGCGCGAGCTCATTAATATTTTGTGATCCCTCCGGTAATTTTGAATAAGAGGTCCCTGGGGCCTATACATTGGACTGATTGTAGAAATAATTGTGGAAATCAAGAATTGGTGACCCGTGGCTTCCAACTCGGGGGATTTCGTTCACAGAAAAGACCAATACCAGGGTCTATTTCGCATAGAGGCGGGGGGCTACATTGATACCTGGGCCCAGAGCTGGGCCACCAGTTTAGGGGTGGTTTGTGCGGAGAGGAGTATAAAAAAAAATTCATTCGGTCAACCCCTATAAATTTGAAAAGAAAATTGTTCTAGGAGTCTTAATCTTTGATTTCCAGTCAAAAAAATATGGCCACTCTACTCATGAGCGTCACCAGGCGGCGCTCTTTCTTTCAATTTTTGTGTTGGTTACAATGAGCGCCGTATTTAGTGTAGTAGAACCTATATGAATCAAAGATGGCGGCGCACTAAACTGTAGCACGCCATTTTACGCGCCATTTTAGAACAGCAAGTCCACCGCATTTATTTTTTTGAAGTGGTTACTGTATCTTAGGTAAATTGTCATTGTTTTGAGTCCCATTTTTCTTACCAAAGGCCCCAGTAAGTGCTATTAAAGGGTGCATGTGACTAAATCAGTGAAAATGACTGCGCGCGAGCTCATTAATATTTTGTGATCCCTCCGGTAATTTTGAATAAGAGGTCCCTGGGGCCTATACATTGGACTGATTGTAGAAATAATTGTGGAAATCAAGAATTGGTGACCCGTGGCTTCCAACTCGGGGGATTTCGTTCACAGAAAAGACCAATACCAGGGTCTATTTCGCATAGAGGCGGGGGGCTACATTGATACCTGGGCCCAGAGCTGGGCCACCAGTTTAGGGGTGGTTTGTGCGGAGAGGAGTATAAAAAAAAATTCATTCGGTCAACCCCTATAAATTTGAAAAGAAAATTGTTCTAGGAGTCTTAATCTTTGATTTCCAGTCAAAAAAATATGGCCACTCTACTCATGAGCGTCACCAGGCGGCGCTCTTTCTTTCAATTTTTGTGTTGGTTACAATGAGCGCCGTATTTAGTGTAGTAGAACCTATATGAATCAAAGATGGCGGCGCACTAAACTGTAGCACGCCATTTTACGCGCCATTTTAGAACAGCAAGTCCACCGCATTTATTTTTTTGAAGTGGTTACTGTATCTTAGGTAAATTGTCATTGTTTTGAGTCCCATTTTTCTTACCAAAGGCCCCAGTAAGTGCTATTAAAGGGTGCATGTGACTAAATCAGTGAAAATGACTGCGCGCGAGCTCATTAATATTTTGTGATCCCTCCGGTAATTTTGAATAAGAGGTCCCTGGGGCCTATACATTGGACTGATTGTAGAAATAATTGTGGAAATCAAGAATTGGTGACCCGTGGCTTCCAACTCGGGGGATTTCGTTCACAGAAAAGACCAATACCAGGGTCTATTTCGCATAGAGGCGGGGGGCTACATTGATACCTGGGCCCAGAGCTGGGCCACCAGTTTAGGGGTGGTTTGTGCGGAGAGGAGTATAAAAAAAAATTCATTCGGTCAACCCCTATAAATTTGAAAAGAAAATTGTTCTAGGAGTCTTAATCTTTGATTTCCAGTCAAAAAAATATGGCCACTCTACTCATGAGCGTCACCAGGCGGCGCTCTTTCTTTCAATTTTTGTGTTGGTTACAATGAGCGCCGTATTTAGTGTAGTAGAACCTATATGAATCAAAGATGGCGGCGCACTAAACTGTAGCACGCCATTTTACGCGCCATTTTAGAACAGCAAGTCCACCGCATTTATTTTTTTGAAGTGGTTACTGTATCTTAGGTAAATTGTCATTGTTTTGAGTCCCATTTTTCTTACCAAAGGCCCCAGTAAGTGCTATTAAAGGGTGCATGTGACTAAATCAGTGAAAATGACTGCGCGCGAGCTCATTAATATTTTGTGATCCCTCCGGTAATTTTGAATAAGAGGTCCCTGGGGCCTATACATTGGACTGATTGTAGAAATAATTGTGGAAATCAAGAATTGGTGACCCGTGGCTTCCAACTCGGGGGATTTCGTTCACAGAAAAGACCAATACCAGGGTCTATTTCGCATAGAGGCGGGGGGCTACATTGATACCTGGGCCCAGAGCTGGGCCACCAGTTTAGGGGTGGTTTGTGCGGAGAGGAGTATAAAAAAAAATTCATTCGGTCAACCCCTATAAATTTGAAAAGAAAATTGTTCTAGGAGTCTTAATCTTTGATTTCCAGTCAAAAAAATATGGCCACTCTACTCATGAGCGTCACCAGGCGGCGCTCTTTCTTTCAATTTTTGTGTTGGTTACAATGAGCGCCGTATTTAGTGTAGTAGAACCTATATGAATCAAAGATGGCGGCGCACTAAACTGTAGCACGCCATTTTACGCGCCATTTTAGAACAGCAAGTCCACCGCATTTATTTTTTTGAAGTGGTTACTGTATCTTAGGTAAATTGTCATTGTTTTGAGTCCCATTTTTCTTACCAAAGGCCCCAGTAAGTGCTATTAAAGGGTGCATGTGACTAAATCAGTGAAAATGACTGCGCGCGAGCTCATTAATATTTTGTGATCCCTCCGGTAATTTTGAATAAGAGGTCCCTGGGGCCTATACATTGGACTGATTGTAGAAATAATTGTGGAAATCAAGAATTGGTGACCCGTGGCTTCCAACTCGGGGGATTTCGTTCACAGAAAAGACCAATACCAGGGTCTATTTCGCATAGAGGCGGGGGGCTACATTGATACCTGGGCCCAGAGCTGGGCCACCAGTTTAGGGGTGGTTTGTGCGGAGAGGAGTATAAAAAAAAATTCATTCGGTCAACCCCTATAAATTTGAAAAGAAAATTGTTCTAGGAGTCTTAATCTTTGATTTCCAGTCAAAAAAATATGGCCACTCTACTCATGAGCGTCACCAGGCGGCGCTCTTTCTTTCAATTTTTGTGTTGGTTACAATGAGCGCCGTATTTAGTGTAGTAGAACCTATATGAATCAAAGATGGCGGCGCACTAAACTGTAGCACGCCATTTTACGCGCCATTTTAGAACAGCAAGTCCACCGCATTTATTTTTTTGAAGTGGTTACTGTATCTTAGGTAAATTGTCATTGTTTTGAGTCCCATTTTTCTTACCAAAGGCCCCAGTAAGTGCTATTAAAGGGTGCATGTGACTAAATCAGTGAAAATGACTGCGCGCGAGCTCATTAATATTTTGTGATCCCTCCGGTAATTTTGAATAAGAGGTCCCTGGGGCCTATACATTGGACTGATTGTAGAAATAATTGTGGAAATCAAGAATTGGTGACCCGTGGCTTCCAACTCGGGGGATTTCGTTCACAGAAAAGACCAATACCAGGGTCTATTTCGCATAGAGGCGGGGGGCTACATTGATACCTGGGCCCAGAGCTGGGCCACCAGTTTAGGGGTGGTTTGTGCGGAGAGGAGTATAAAAAAAAATTCATTCGGTCAACCCCTATAAATTTGAAAAGAAAATTGTTCTAGGAGTCTTAATCTTTGATTTCCAGTCAAAAAAATATGGCCACTCTACTCATGAGCGTCACCAGGCGGCGCTCTTTCTTTCAATTTTTGTGTTGGTTACAATGAGCGCCGTATTTAGTGTAGTAGAACCTATATGAATCAAAGATGGCGGCGCACTAAACTGTAGCACGCCATTTTACGCGCCATTTTAGAACAGCAAGTCCACCGCATTTATTTTTTTGAAGTGGTTACTGTATCTTAGGTAAATTGTCATTGTTTTGAGTCCCATTTTTCTTACCAAAGGCCCCAGTAAGTGCTATTAAAGGGTGCATGTGACTAAATCAGTGAAAATGACTGCGCGCGAGCTCATTAATATTTTGTGATCCCTCCGGTAATTTTGAATAAGAGGTCCCTGGGGCCTATACATTGGACTGATTGTAGAAATAATTGTGGAAATCAAGAATTGGTGACCCGTGGCTTCCAACTCGGGGGATTTCGTTCACAGAAAAGACCAATACCAGGGTCTATTTCGCATAGAGGCGGGGGGCTACATTGATACCTGGGCCCAGAGCTGGGCCACCAGTTTAGGGGTGGTTTGTGCGGAGAGGAGTATAAAAAAAAATTCATTCGGTCAACCCCTATAAATTTGAAAAGAAAATTGTTCTAGGAGTCTTAATCTTTGATTTCCAGTCAAAAAAATATGGCCACTCTACTCATGAGCGTCACCAGGCGGCGCTCTTTCTTTCAATTTTTGTGTTGGTTACAATGAGCGCCGTATTTAGTGTAGTAGAACCTATATGAATCAAAGATGGCGGCGCACTAAACTGTAGCACGCCATTTTACGCGCCATTTTAGAACAGCAAGTCCACCGCATTTATTTTTTTGAAGTGGTTACTGTATCTTAGGTAAATTGTCATTGTTTTGAGTCCCATTTTTCTTACCAAAGGCCCCAGTAAGTGCTATTAAAGGGTGCATGTGACTAAATCAGTGAAAATGACTGCGCGCGAGCTCATTAATATTTTGTGATCCCTCCGGTAATTTTGAATAAGAGGTCCCTGGGGCCTATACATTGGACTGATTGTAGAAATAATTGTGGAAATCAAGAATTGGTGACCCGTGGCTTCCAACTCGGGGGATTTCGTTCACAGAAAAGACCAATACCAGGGTCTATTTCGCATAGAGGCGGGGGGCTACATTGATACCTGGGCCCAGAGCTGGGCCACCAGTTTAGGGGTGGTTTGTGCGGAGAGGAGTATAAAAAAAAATTCATTCGGTCAACCCCTATAAATTTGAAAAGAAAATTGTTCTAGGAGTCTTAATCTTTGATTTCCAGTCAAAAAAATATGGCCACTCTACTCATGAGCGTCACCAGGCGGCGCTCTTTCTTTCAATTTTTGTGTTGGTTACAATGAGCGCCGTATTTAGTGTAGTAGAACCTATATGAATCAAAGATGGCGGCGCACTAAACTGTAGCACGCCATTTTACGCGCCATTTTAGAACAGCAAGTCCACCGCATTTATTTTTTTGAAGTGGTTACTGTATCTTAGGTAAATTGTCATTGTTTTGAGTCCCATTTTTCTTACCAAAGGCCCCAGTAAGTGCTATTAAAGGGTGCATGTGACTAAATCAGTGAAAATGACTGCGCGCGAGCTCATTAATATTTTGTGATCCCTCCGGTAATTTTGAATAAGAGGTCCCTGGGGCCTATACATTGGACTGATTGTAGAAATAATTGTGGAAATCAAGAATTGGTGACCCGTGGCTTCCAACTCGGGGGATTTCGTTCACAGAAAAGACCAATACCAGGGTCTATTTCGCATAGAGGCGGGGGGCTACATTGATACCTGGGCCCAGAGCTGGGCCACCAGTTTAGGGGTGGTTTGTGCGGAGAGGAGTATAAAAAAAAATTCATTCGGTCAACCCCTATAAATTTGAAAAGAAAATTGTTCTAGGAGTCTTAATCTTTGATTTCCAGTCAAAAAAATATGGCCACTCTACTCATGAGCGTCACCAGGCGGCGCTCTTTCTTTCAATTTTTGTGTTGGTTACAATGAGCGCCGTATTTAGTGTAGTAGAACCTATATGAATCAAAGATGGCGGCGCACTAAACTGTAGCACGCCATTTTACGCGCCATTTTAGAACAGCAAGTCCACCGCATTTATTTTTTTGAAGTGGTTACTGTATCTTAGGTAAATTGTCATTGTTTTGAGTCCCATTTTTCTTACCAAAGGCCCCAGTAAGTGCTATTAAAGGGTGCATGTGACTAAATCAGTGAAAATGACTGCGCGCGAGCTCATTAATATTTTGTGATCCCTCCGGTAATTTTGAATAAGAGGTCCCTGGGGCCTATACATTGGACTGATTGTAGAAATAATTGTGGAAATCAAGAATTGGTGACCCGTGGCTTCCAACTCGGGGGATTTCGTTCACAGAAAAGACCAATACCAGGGTCTATTTCGCATAGAGGCGGGGGGCTACATTGATACCTGGGCCCAGAGCTGGGCCACCAGTTTAGGGGTGGTTTGTGCGGAGAGGAGTATAAAAAAAAATTCATTCGGTCAACCCCTATAAATTTGAAAAGAAAATTGTTCTAGGAGTCTTAATCTTTGATTTCCAGTCAAAAAAATATGGCCACTCTACTCATGAGCGTCACCAGGCGGCGCTCTTTCTTTCAATTTTTGTGTTGGTTACAATGAGCGCCGTATTTAGTGTAGTAGAACCTATATGAATCAAAGATGGCGGCGCACTAAACTGTAGCACGCCATTTTACGCGCCATTTTAGAACAGCAAGTCCACCGCATTTATTTTTTTGAAGTGGTTACTGTATCTTAGGTAAATTGTCATTGTTTTGAGTCCCATTTTTCTTACCAAAGGCCCCAGTAAGTGCTATTAAAGGGTGCATGTGACTAAATCAGTGAAAATGACTGCGCGCGAGCTCATTAATATTTTGTGATCCCTCCGGTAATTTTGAATAAGAGGTCCCTGGGGCCTATACATTGGACTGATTGTAGAAATAATTGTGGAAATCAAGAATTGGTGACCCGTGGCTTCCAACTCGGGGGATTTCGTTCACAGAAAAGACCAATACCAGGGTCTATTTCGCATAGAGGCGGGGGGCTACATTGATACCTGGGCCCAGAGCTGGGCCACCAGTTTAGGGGTGGTTTGTGCGGAGAGGAGTATAAAAAAAAATTCATTCGGTCAACCCCTATAAATTTGAAAAGAAAATTGTTCTAGGAGTCTTAATCTTTGATTTCCAGTCAAAAAAATATGGCCACTCTACTCATGAGCGTCACCAGGCGGCGCTCTTTCTTTCAATTTTTGTGTTGGTTACAATGAGCGCCGTATTTAGTGTAGTAGAACCTATATGAATCAAAGATGGCGGCGCACTAAACTGTAGCACGCCATTTTACGCGCCATTTTAGAACAGCAAGTCCACCGCATTTATTTTTTTGAAGTGGTTACTGTATCTTAGGTAAATTGTCATTGTTTTGAGTCCCATTTTTCTTACCAAAGGCCCCAGTAAGTGCTATTAAAGGGTGCATGTGACTAAATCAGTGAAAATGACTGCGCGCGAGCTCATTAATATTTTGTGATCCCTCCGGTAATTTTGAATAAGAGGTCCCTGGGGCCTATACATTGGACTGATTGTAGAAATAATTGTGGAAATCAAGAATTGGTGACCCGTGGCTTCCAACTCGGGGGATTTCGTTCACAGAAAAGACCAATACCAGGGTCTATTTCGCATAGAGGCGGGGGGCTACATTGATACCTGGGCCCAGAGCTGGGCCACCAGTTTAGGGGTGGTTTGTGCGGAGAGGAGTATAAAAAAAAATTCATTCGGTCAACCCCTATAAATTTGAAAAGAAAATTGTTCTAGGAGTCTTAATCTTTGATTTCCAGTCAAAAAAATATGGCCACTCTACTCATGAGCGTCACCAGGCGGCGCTCTTTCTTTCAATTTTTGTGTTGGTTACAATGAGCGCCGTATTTAGTGTAGTAGAACCTATATGAATCAAAGATGGCGGCGCACTAAACTGTAGCACGCCATTTTACGCGCCATTTTAGAACAGCAAGTCCACCGCATTTATTTTTTTGAAGTGGTTACTGTATCTTAGGTAAATTGTCATTGTTTTGAGTCCCATTTTTCTTACCAAAGGCCCCAGTAAGTGCTATTAAAGGGTGCATGTGACTAAATCAGTGAAAATGACTGCGCGCGAGCTCATTAATATTTTGTGATCCCTCCGGTAATTTTGAATAAGAGGTCCCTGGGGCCTATACATTGGACTGATTGTAGAAATAATTGTGGAAATCAAGAATTGGTGACCCGTGGCTTCCAACTCGGGGGATTTCGTTCACAGAAAAGACCAATACCAGGGTCTATTTCGCATAGAGGCGGGGGGCTACATTGATACCTGGGCCCAGAGCTGGGCCACCAGTTTAGGGGTGGTTTGTGCGGAGAGGAGTATAAAAAAAAATTCATTCGGTCAACCCCTATAAATTTGAAAAGAAAATTGTTCTAGGAGTCTTAATCTTTGATTTCCAGTCAAAAAAATATGGCCACTCTACTCATGAGCGTCACCAGGCGGCGCTCTTTCTTTCAATTTTTGTGTTGGTTACAATGAGCGCCGTATTTAGTGTAGTAGAACCTATATGAATCAAAGATGGCGGCGCACTAAACTGTAGCACGCCATTTTACGCGCCATTTTAGAACAGCAAGTCCACCGCATTTATTTTTTTGAAGTGGTTACTGTATCTTAGGTAAATTGTCATTGTTTTGAGTCCCATTTTTCTTACCAAAGGCCCCAGTAAGTGCTATTAAAGGGTGCATGTGACTAAATCAGTGAAAATGACTGCGCGCGAGCTCATTAATATTTTGTGATCCCTCCGGTAATTTTGAATAAGAGGTCCCTGGGGCCTATACATTGGACTGATTGTAGAAATAATTGTGGAAATCAAGAATTGGTGACCCGTGGCTTCCAACTCGGGGGATTTCGTTCACAGAAAAGACCAATACCAGGGTCTATTTCGCATAGAGGCGGGGGGCTACATTGATACCTGGGCCCAGAGCTGGGCCACCAGTTTAGGGGTGGTTTGTGCGGAGAGGAGTATAAAAAAAAATTCATTCGGTCAACCCCTATAAATTTGAAAAGAAAATTGTTCTAGGAGTCTTAATCTTTGATTTCCAGTCAAAAAAATATGGCCACTCTACTCATGAGCGTCACCAGGCGGCGCTCTTTCTTTCAATTTTTGTGTTGGTTACAATGAGCGCCGTATTTAGTGTAGTAGAACCTATATGAATCAAAGATGGCGGCGCACTAAACTGTAGCACGCCATTTTACGCGCCATTTTAGAACAGCAAGTCCACCGCATTTATTTTTTTGAAGTGGTTACTGTATCTTAGGTAAATTGTCATTGTTTTGAGTCCCATTTTTCTTACCAAAGGCCCCAGTAAGTGCTATTAAAGGGTGCATGTGACTAAATCAGTGAAAATGACTGCGCGCGAGCTCATTAATATTTTGTGATCCCTCCGGTAATTTTGAATAAGAGGTCCCTGGGGCCTATACATTGGACTGATTGTAGAAATAATTGTGGAAATCAAGAATTGGTGACCCGTGGCTTCCAACTCGGGGGATTTCGTTCACAGAAAAGACCAATACCAGGGTCTATTTCGCATAGAGGCGGGGGGCTACATTGATACCTGGGCCCAGAGCTGGGCCACCAGTTTAGGGGTGGTTTGTGCGGAGAGGAGTATAAAAAAAAATTCATTCGGTCAACCCCTATAAATTTGAAAAGAAAATTGTTCTAGGAGTCTTAATCTTTGATTTCCAGTCAAAAATATATGGCCACTCTACTCATGAGCGTCACCAGGCGGCGCTCTTTCTTTCAATTTTTGTGTTGGTTACAATGAGCGCCGTATTTAGTGTAGTAGAACCTATATGAATCAAAGATGGCGGCGCACTAAACTGTAGCACGCCATTTTACGCGCCATTTTAGAACAGCAAGTCCACCGCATTTATTTTTTTGAAGTGGTTACTGTATCTTAGGTAAATTGTCATTGTTTTGAGTCCCATTTTTCTTACCAAAGGCCCCAGTAAGTGCTATTAAAGGGTGCATGTGACTAAATCAGTGAAAATGACTGCGCGCGAGCTCATTAATATTTTGTGATCCCTCCGGTAATTTTGAATAAGAGGTCCCTGGGGCCTATACATTGGACTGATTGTAGAAATAATTGTGGAAATCAAGAATTGGTGACCCGTGGCTTCCAACTCGGGGGATTTCGTTCACAGAAAAGACCAATACCAGGGTCTATTTCGCATAGAGGCGGGGGGCTACATTGATACCTGGGCCCAGAGCTGGGCCACCAGTTTAGGGGTGGTTTGTGCGGAGAGGAGTATAAAAAAAAATTCATTCGGTCAACCCCTATAAATTTGAAAAGAAAATTGTTCTAGGAGTCTTAATCTTTGATTTCCAGTCAAAAAAATATGGCCACTCTACTCATGAGCGTCACCAGGCGGCGCTCTTTCTTTCAATTTTTGTGTTGGTTACAATGAGCGCCGTATTTAGTGTAGTAGAACCTATATGAATCAAAGATGGCGGCGCACTAAACTGTAGCACGCCATTTTACGCGCCATTTTAGAACAGCAAGTCCACCGCATTTATTTTTTTGAAGTGGTTACTGTATCTTAGGTAAATTGTCATTGTTTTGAGTCCCATTTTTCTTACCAAAGGCCCCAGTAAGTGCTATTAAAGGGTGCATGTGACTAAATCAGTGAAAATGACTGCGCGCGAGCTCATTAATATTTTGTGATCCCTCCGGTAATTTTGAATAAGAGGTCCCTGGGGCCTATACATTGGACTGATTGTAGAAATAATTGTGGAAATCAAGAATTGGTGACCCGTGGCTTCCAACTCGGGGGATTTCGTTCACAGAAAAGACCAATACCAGGGTCTATTTCGCATAGAGGCGGGGGGCTACATTGATACCTGGGCCCAGAGCTGGGCCACCAGTTTAGGGGTGGTTTGTGCGGAGAGGAGTATAAAAAAAAATTCATTCGGTCAACCCCTATAAATTTGAAAAGAAAATTGTTCTAGGAGTCTTAATCTTTGATTTCCAGTCAAAAAAATATGGCCACTCTACTCATGAGCGTCACCAGGCGGCGCTCTTTCTTTCAATTTTTGTGTTGGTTACAATGAGCGCCGTATTTAGTGTAGTAGAACCTATATGAATCAAAGATGGCGGCGCACTAAACTGTAGCACGCCATTTTACGCGCCATTTTAGAACAGCAAGTCCACCGCATTTATTTTTTTGAAGTGGTTACTGTATCTTAGGTAAATTGTCATTGTTTTGAGTCCCATTTTTCTTACCAAAGGCCCCAGTAAGTGCTATTAAAGGGTGCATGTGACTAAATCAGTGAAAATGACTGCGCGCGAGCTCATTAATATTTTGTGATCCCTCCGGTAATTTTGAATAAGAGGTCCCTGGGGCCTATACATTGGACTGATTGTAGAAATAATTGTGGAAATCAAGAATTGGTGACCCGTGGCTTCCAACTCGGGGGATTTCGTTCACAGAAAAGACCAATACCAGGGTCTATTTCGCATAGAGGCGGGGGGCTACATTGATACCTGGGCCCAGAGCTGGGCCACCAGTTTAGGGGTGGTTTGTGCGGAGAGGAGTATAAAAAAAAATTCATTCGGTCAACCCCTATAAATTTGAAAAGAAAATTGTTCTAGGAGTCTTAATCTTTGATTTCCAGTCAAAAAAATATGGCCACTCTACTCATGAGCGTCACCAGGCGGCGCTCTTTCTTTCAATTTTTGTGTTGGTTACAATGAGCGCCGTATTTAGTGTAGTAGAACCTATATGAATCAAAGATGGCGGCGCACTAAACTGTAGCACGCCATTTTACGCGCCATTTTAGAACAGCAAGTCCACCGCATTTATTTTTTTGAAGTGGTTACTGTATCTTAGGTAAATTGTCATTGTTTTGAGTCCCATTTTTCTTACCAAAGGCCCCAGTAAGTGCTATTAAAGGGTGCATGTGACTAAATCAGTGAAAATGACTGCGCGCGAGCTCATTAATATTTTGTGATCCCTCCGGTAATTTTGAATAAGAGGTCCCTGGGGCCTATACATTGGACTGATTGTAGAAATAATTGTGGAAATCAAGAATTGGTGACCCGTGGCTTCCAACTCGGGGGATTTCGTTCACAGAAAAGACCAATACCAGGGTCTATTTCGCATAGAGGCGGGGGGCTACATTGATACCTGGGCCCAGAGCTGGGCCACCAGTTTAGGGGTGGTTTGTGCGGAGAGGAGTATAAAAAAAAATTCATTCGGTCAACCCCTATAAATTTGAAAAGAAAATTGTTCTAGGAGTCTTAATCTTTGATTTCCAGTCAAAAAAATATGGCCACTCTACTCATGAGCGTCACCAGGCGGCGCTCTTTCTTTCAATTTTTGTGTTGGTTACAATGAGCGCCGTATTTAGTGTAGTAGAACCTATATGAATCAAAGATGGCGGCGCACTAAACTGTAGCACGCCATTTTACGCGCCATTTTAGAACAGCAAGTCCACCGCATTTATTTTTTTGAAGTGGTTACTGTATCTTAGGTAAATTGTCATTGTTTTGAGTCCCATTTTTCTTACCAAAGGCCCCAGTAAGTGCTATTAAAGGGTGCATGTGACTAAATCAGTGAAAATGACTGCGCGCGAGCTCATTAATATTTTGTGATCCCTCCGGTAATTTTGAATAAGAGGTCCCTGGGGCCTATACATTGGACTGATTGTAGAAATAATTGTGGAAATCAAGAATTGGTGACCCGTGGCTTCCAACTCGGGGGATTTCGTTCACAGAAAAGACCAATACCAGGGTCTATTTCGCATAGAGGCGGGGGGCTACATTGATACCTGGGCCCAGAGCTGGGCCACCAGTTTAGGGGTGGTTTGTGCGGAGAGGAGTATAAAAAAAAATTCATTCGGTCAACCCCTATAAATTTGAAAAGAAAATTGTTCTAGGAGTCTTAATCTTTGATTTCCAGTCAAAAAAATATGGCCACTCTACTCATGAGCGTCACCAGGCGGCGCTCTTTCTTTCAATTTTTGTGTTGGTTACAATGAGCGCCGTATTTAGTGTAGTAGAACCTATATGAATCAAAGATGGCGGCGCACTAAACTGTAGCACGCCATTTTACGCGCCATTTTAGAACAGCAAGTCCACCGCATTTATTTTTTTGAAGTGGTTACTGTATCTTAGGTAAATTGTCATTGTTTTGAGTCCCATTTTTCTTACCAAAGGCCCCAGTAAGTGCTATTAAAGGGTGCATGTGACTAAATCAGTGAAAATGACTGCGCGCGAGCTCATTAATATTTTGTGATCCCTCCGGTAATTTTGAATAAGAGGTCCCTGGGGCCTATACATTGGACTGATTGTAGAAATAATTGTGGAAATCAAGAATTGGTGACCCGTGGCTTCCAACTCGGGGGATTTCGTTCACAGAAAAGACCAATACCAGGGTCTATTTCGCATAGAGGCGGGGGGCTACATTGATACCTGGGCCCAGAGCTGGGCCACCAGTTTAGGGGTGGTTTGTGCGGAGAGGAGTATAAAAAAAAATTCATTCGGTCAACCCCTATAAATTTGAAAAGAAAATTGTTCTAGGAGTCTTAATCTTTGATTTCCAGTCAAAAAAATATGGCCACTCTACTCATGAGCGTCACCAGGCGGCGCTCTTTCTTTCAATTTTTGTGTTGGTTACAATGAGCGCCGTATTTAGTGTAGTAGAACCTATATGAATCAAAGATGGCGGCGCACTAAACTGTAGCACGCCATTTTACGCGCCATTTTAGAACAGCAAGTCCACCGCATTTATTTTTTTGAAGTGGTTACTGTATCTTAGGTAAATTGTCATTGTTTTGAGTCCCATTTTTCTTACCAAAGGCCCCAGTAAGTGCTATTAAAGGGTGCATGTGACTAAATCAGTGAAAATGACTGCGCGCGAGCTCATTAATATTTTGTGATCCCTCCGGTAATTTTGAATAAGAGGTCCCTGGGGCCTATACATTGGACTGATTGTAGAAATAATTGTGGAAATCAAGAATTGGTGACCCGTGGCTTCCAACTCGGGGGATTTCGTTCACAGAAAAGACCAATACCAGGGTCTATTTCGCATAGAGGCGGGGGGCTACATTGATACCTGGGCCCAGAGCTGGGCCACCAGTTTAGGGGTGGTTTGTGCGGAGAGGAGTATAAAAAAAAATTCATTCGGTCAACCCCTATAAATTTGAAAAGAAAATTGTTCTAGGAGTCTTAATCTTTGATTTCCAGTCAAAAAAATATGGCCACTCTACTCATGAGCGTCACCAGGCGGCGCTCTTTCTTTCAATTTTTGTGTTGGTTACAATGAGCGCCGTATTTAGTGTAGTAGAACCTATATGAATCAAAGATGGCGGCGCACTAAACTGTAGCACGCCATTTTACGCGCCATTTTAGAACAGCAAGTCCACCGCATTTATTTTTTTGAAGTGGTTACTGTATCTTAGGTAAATTGTCATTGTTTTGAGTCCCATTTTTCTTACCAAAGGCCCCAGTAAGTGCTATTAAAGGGTGCATGTGACTAAATCAGTGAAAATGACTGCGCGCGAGCTCATTAATATTTTGTGATCCCTCCGGTAATTTTGAATAAGAGGTCCCTGGGGCCTATACATTGGACTGATTGTAGAAATAATTGTGGAAATCAAGAATTGGTGACCCGTGGCTTCCAACTCGGGGGATTTCGTTCACAGAAAAGACCAATACCAGGGTCTATTTCGCATAGAGGCGGGGGGCTACATTGATACCTGGGCCCAGAGCTGGGCCACCAGTTTAGGGGTGGTTTGTGCGGAGAGGAGTATAAAAAAAAATTCATTCGGTCAACCCCTATAAATTTGAAAAGAAAATTGTTCTAGGAGTCTTAATCTTTGATTTCCAGTCAAAAAAATATGGCCACTCTACTCATGAGCGTCACCAGGCGGCGCTCTTTCTTTCAATTTTTGTGTTGGTTACAATGAGCGCCGTATTTAGTGTAGTAGAACCTATATGAATCAAAGATGGCGGCGCACTAAACTGTAGCACGCCATTTTACGCGCCATTTTAGAACAGCAAGTCCACCGCATTTATTTTTTTGAAGTGGTTACTGTATCTTAGGTAAATTGTCATTGTTTTGAGTCCCATTTTTCTTACCAAAGGCCCCAGTAAGTGCTATTAAAGGGTGCATGTGACTAAATCAGTGAAAATGACTGCGCGCGAGCTCATTAATATTTTGTGATCCCTCCGGTAATTTTGAATAAGAGGTCCCTGGGGCCTATACATTGGACTGATTGTAGAAATAATTGTGGAAATCAAGAATTGGTGACCCGTGGCTTCCAACTCGGGGGATTTCGTTCACAGAAAAGACCAATACCAGGGTCTATTTCGCATAGAGGCGGGGGGCTACATTGATACCTGGGCCCAGAGCTGGGCCACCAGTTTAGGGGTGGTTTGTGCGGAGAGGAGTATAAAAAAAAATTCATTCGGTCAACCCCTATAAATTTGAAAAGAAAATTGTTCTAGGAGTCTTAATCTTTGATTTCCAGTCAAAAAAATATGGCCACTCTACTCATGAGCGTCACCAGGCGGCGCTCTTTCTTTCAATTTTTGTGTTGGTTACAATGAGCGCCGTATTTAGTGTAGTAGAACCTATATGAATCAAAGATGGCGGCGCACTAAACTGTAGCACGCCATTTTACGCGCCATTTTAGAACAGCAAGTCCACCGCATTTATTTTTTTGAAGTGGTTACTGTATCTTAGGTAAATTGTCATTGTTTTGAGTCCCATTTTTCTTACCAAAGGCCCCAGTAAGTGCTATTAAAGGGTGCATGTGACTAAATCAGTGAAAATGACTGCGCGCGAGCTCATTAATATTTTGTGATCCCTCCGGTAATTTTGAATAAGAGGTCCCTGGGGCCTATACATTGGACTGATTGTAGAAATAATTGTGGAAATCAAGAATTGGTGACCCGTGGCTTCCAACTCGGGGGATTTCGTTCACAGAAAAGACCAATACCAGGGTCTATTTCGCATAGAGGCGGGGGGCTACATTGATACCTGGGCCCAGAGCTGGGCCACCAGTTTAGGGGTGGTTTGTGCGGAGAGGAGTATAAAAAAAAATTCATTCGGTCAACCCCTATAAATTTGAAAAGAAAATTGTTCTAGGAGTCTTAATCTTTGATTTCCAGTCAAAAAAATATGGCCACTCTACTCATGAGCGTCACCAGGCGGCGCTCTTTCTTTCAATTTTTGTGTTGGTTACAATGAGCGCCGTATTTAGTGTAGTAGAACCTATATGAATCAAAGATGGCGGCGCACTAAACTGTAGCACGCCATTTTACGCGCCATTTTAGAACAGCAAGTCCACCGCATTTATTTTTTTGAAGTGGTTACTGTATCTTAGGTAAATTGTCATTGTTTTGAGTCCCATTTTTCTTACCAAAGGCCCCAGTAAGTGCTATTAAAGGGTGCATGTGACTAAATCAGTGAAAATGACTGCGCGCGAGCTCATTAATATTTTGTGATCCCTCCGGTAATTTTGAATAAGAGGTCCCTGGGGCCTATACATTGGACTGATTGTAGAAATAATTGTGGAAATCAAGAATTGGTGACCCGTGGCTTCCAACTCGGGGGATTTCGTTCACAGAAAAGACCAATACCAGGGTCTATTTCGCATAGAGGCGGGGGGCTACATTGATACCTGGGCCCAGAGCTGGGCCACCAGTTTAGGGGTGGTTTGTGCGGAGAGGAGTATAAAAAAAAATTCATTCGGTCAACCCCTATAAATTTGAAAAGAAAATTGTTCTAGGAGTCTTAATCTTTGATTTCCAGTCAAAAAAATATGGCCACTCTACTCATGAGCGTCACCAGGCGGCGCTCTTTCTTTCAATTTTTGTGTTGGTTACAATGAGCGCCGTATTTAGTGTAGTAGAACCTATATGAATCAAAGATGGCGGCGCACTAAACTGTAGCACGCCATTTTACGCGCCATTTTAGAACAGCAAGTCCACCGCATTTATTTTTTTGAAGTGGTTACTGTATCTTAGGTAAATTGTCATTGTTTTGAGTCCCATTTTTCTTACCAAAGGCCCCAGTAAGTGCTATTAAAGGGTGCATGTGACTAAATCAGTGAAAATGACTGCGCGCGAGCTCATTAATATTTTGTGATCCCTCCGGTAATTTTGAATAAGAGGTCCCTGGGGCCTATACATTGGACTGATTGTAGAAATAATTGTGGAAATCAAGAATTGGTGACCCGTGGCTTCCAACTCGGGGGATTTCGTTCACAGAAAAGACCAATACCAGGGTCTATTTCGCATAGAGGCGGGGGGCTACATTGATACCTGGGCCCAGAGCTGGGCCACCAGTTTAGGGGTGGTTTGTGCGGAGAGGAGTATAAAAAAAAATTCATTCGGTCAACCCCTATAAATTTGAAAAGAAAATTGTTCTAGGAGTCTTAATCTTTGATTTCCAGTCAAAAAAATATGGCCACTCTACTCATGAGCGTCACCAGGCGGCGCTCTTTCTTTCAATTTTTGTGTTGGTTACAATGAGCGCCGTATTTAGTGTAGTAGAACCTATATGAATCAAAGATGGCGGCGCACTAAACTGTAGCACGCCATTTTACGCGCCATTTTAGAACAGCAAGTCCACCGCATTTATTTTTTTGAAGTGGTTACTGTATCTTAGGTAAATTGTCATTGTTTTGAGTCCCATTTTTCTTACCAAAGGCCCCAGTAAGTGCTATTAAAGGGTGCATGTGACTAAATCAGTGAAAATGACTGCGCGCGAGCTCATTAATATTTTGTGATCCCTCCGGTAATTTTGAATAAGAGGTCCCTGGGGCCTATACATTGGACTGATTGTAGAAATAATTGTGGAAATCAAGAATTGGTGACCCGTGGCTTCCAACTCGGGGGATTTCGTTCACAGAAAAGACCAATACCAGGGTCTATTTCGCATAGAGGCGGGGGGCTACATTGATACCTGGGCCCAGAGCTGGGCCACCAGTTTAGGGGTGGTTTGTGCGGAGAGGAGTATAAAAAAAAATTCATTCGGTCAACCCCTATAAATTTGAAAAGAAAATTGTTCTAGGAGTCTTAATCTTTGATTTCCAGTCAAAAAAATATGGCCACTCTACTCATGAGCGTCACCAGGCGGCGCTCTTTCTTTCAATTTTTGTGTTGGTTACAATGAGCGCCGTATTTAGTGTAGTAGAACCTATATGAATCAAAGATGGCGGCGCACTAAACTGTAGCACGCCATTTTACGCGCCATTTTAGAACAGCAAGTCCACCGCATTTATTTTTTTGAAGTGGTTACTGTATCTTAGGTAAATTGTCATTGTTTTGAGTCCCATTTTTCTTACCAAAGGCCCCAGTAAGTGCTATTAAAGGGTGCATGTGACTAAATCAGTGAAAATGACTGCGCGCGAGCTCATTAATATTTTGTGATCCCTCCGGTAATTTTGAATAAGAGGTCCCTGGGGCCTATACATTGGACTGATTGTAGAAATAATTGTGGAAATCAAGAATTGGTGACCCGTGGCTTCCAACTCGGGGGATTTCGTTCACAGAAAAGACCAATACCAGGGTCTATTTCGCATAGAGGCGGGGGGCTACATTGATACCTGGGCCCAGAGCTGGGCCACCAGTTTAGGGGTGGTTTGTGCGGAGAGGAGTATAAAAAAAAATTCATTCGGTCAACCCCTATAAATTTGAAAAGAAAATTGTTCTAGGAGTCTTAATCTTTGATTTCCAGTCAAAAAAATATGGCCACTCTACTCATGAGCGTCACCAGGCGGCGCTCTTTCTTTCAATTTTTGTGTTGGTTACAATGAGCGCCGTATTTAGTGTAGTAGAACCTATATGAATCAAAGATGGCGGCGCACTAAACTGTAGCACGCCATTTTACGCGCCATTTTAGAACAGCAAGTCCACCGCATTTATTTTTTTGAAGTGGTTACTGTATCTTAGGTAAATTGTCATTGTTTTGAGTCCCATTTTTCTTACCAAAGGCCCCAGTAAGTGCTATTAAAGGGTGCATGTGACTAAATCAGTGAAAATGACTGCGCGCGAGCTCATTAATATTTTGTGATCCCTCCGGTAATTTTGAATAAGAGGTCCCTGGGGCCTATACATTGGACTGATTGTAGAAATAATTGTGGAAATCAAGAATTGGTGACCCGTGGCTTCCAACTCGGGGGATTTCGTTCACAGAAAAGACCAATACCAGGGTCTATTTCGCATAGAGGCGGGGGGCTACATTGATACCTGGGCCCAGAGCTGGGCCACCAGTTTAGGGGTGGTTTGTGCGGAGAGGAGTATAAAAAAAAATTCATTCGGTCAACCCCTATAAATTTGAAAAGAAAATTGTTCTAGGAGTCTTAATCTTTGATTTCCAGTCAAAAAAATATGGCCACTCTACTCATGAGCGTCACCAGGCGGCGCTCTTTCTTTCAATTTTTGTGTTGGTTACAATGAGCGCCGTATTTAGTGTAGTAGAACCTATATGAATCAAAGATGGCGGCGCACTAAACTGTAGCACGCCATTTTACGCGCCATTTTAGAACAGCAAGTCCACCGCATTTATTTTTTTGAAGTGGTTACTGTATCTTAGGTAAATTGTCATTGTTTTGAGTCCCATTTTTCTTACCAAAGGCCCCAGTAAGTGCTATTAAAGGGTGCATGTGACTAAATCAGTGAAAATGACTGCGCGCGAGCTCATTAATATTTTGTGATCCCTCCGGTAATTTTGAATAAGAGGTCCCTGGGGCCTATACATTGGACTGATTGTAGAAATAATTGTGGAAATCAAGAATTGGTGACCCGTGGCTTCCAACTCGGGGGATTTCGTTCACAGAAAAGACCAATACCAGGGTCTATTTCGCATAGAGGCGGGGGGCTACATTGATACCTGGGCCCAGAGCTGGGCCACCAGTTTAGGGGTGGTTTGTGCGGAGAGGAGTATAAAAAAAAATTCATTCGGTCAACCCCTATAAATTTGAAAAGAAAATTGTTCTAGGAGTCTTAATCTTTGATTTCCAGTCAAAAAAATATGGCCACTCTACTCATGAGCGTCACCAGGCGGCGCTCTTTCTTTCAATTTTTGTGTTGGTTACAATGAGCGCCGTATTTAGTGTAGTAGAACCTATATGAATCAAAGATGGCGGCGCACTAAACTGTAGCACGCCATTTTACGCGCCATTTTAGAACAGCAAGTCCACCGCATTTATTTTTTTGAAGTGGTTACTGTATCTTAGGTAAATTGTCATTGTTTTGAGTCCCATTTTTCTTACCAAAGGCCCCAGTAAGTGCTATTAAAGGGTGCATGTGACTAAATCAGTGAAAATGACTGCGCGCGAGCTCATTAATATTTTGTGATCCCTCCGGTAATTTTGAATAAGAGGTCCCTGGGGCCTATACATTGGACTGATTGTAGAAATAATTGTGGAAATCAAGAATTGGTGACCCGTGGCTTCCAACTCGGGGGATTTCGTTCACAGAAAAGACCAATACCAGGGTCTATTTCGCATAGAGGCGGGGGGCTACATTGATACCTGGGCCCAGAGCTGGGCCACCAGTTTAGGGGTGGTTTGTGCGGAGAGGAGTATAAAAAAAAATTCATTCGGTCAACCCCTATAAATTTGAAAAGAAAATTGTTCTAGGAGTCTTAATCTTTGATTTCCAGTCAAAAAAATATGGCCACTCTACTCATGAGCGTCACCAGGCGGCGCTCTTTCTTTCAATTTTTGTGTTGGTTACAATGAGCGCCGTATTTAGTGTAGTAGAACCTATATGAATCAAAGATGGCGGCGCACTAAACTGTAGCACGCCATTTTACGCGCCATTTTAGAACAGCAAGTCCACCGCATTTATTTTTTTGAAGTGGTTACTGTATCTTAGGTAAATTGTCATTGTTTTGAGTCCCATTTTTCTTACCAAAGGCCCCAGTAAGTGCTATTAAAGGGTGCATGTGACTAAATCAGTGAAAATGACTGCGCGCGAGCTCATTAATATTTTGTGATCCCTCCGGTAATTTTGAATAAGAGGTCCCTGGGGCCTATACATTGGACTGATTGTAGAAATAATTGTGGAAATCAAGAATTGGTGACCCGTGGCTTCCAACTCGGGGGATTTCGTTCACAGAAAAGACCAATACCAGGGTCTATTTCGCATAGAGGCGGGGGGCTACATTGATACCTGGGCCCAGAGCTGGGCCACCAGTTTAGGGGTGGTTTGTGCGGAGAGGAGTATAAAAAAAAATTCATTCGGTCAACCCCTATAAATTTGAAAAGAAAATTGTTCTAGGAGTCTTAATCTTTGATTTCCAGTCAAAAAAATATGGCCACTCTACTCATGAGCGTCACCAGGCGGCGCTCTTTCTTTCAATTTTTGTGTTGGTTACAATGAGCGCCGTATTTAGTGTAGTAGAACCTATATGAATCAAAGATGGCGGCGCACTAAACTGTAGCACGCCATTTTACGCGCCATTTTAGAACAGCAAGTCCACCGCATTTATTTTTTTGAAGTGGTTACTGTATCTTAGGTAAATTGTCATTGTTTTGAGTCCCATTTTTCTTACCAAAGGCCCCAGTAAGTGCTATTAAAGGGTGCATGTGACTAAATCAGTGAAAATGACTGCGCGCGAGCTCATTAATATTTTGTGATCCCTCCGGTAATTTTGAATAAGAGGTCCCTGGGGCCTATACATTGGACTGATTGTAGAAATAATTGTGGAAATCAAGAATTGGTGACCCGTGGCTTCCAACTCGGGGGATTTCGTTCACAGAAAAGACCAATACCAGGGTCTATTTCGCATAGAGGCGGGGGGCTACATTGATACCTGGGCCCAGAGCTGGGCCACCAGTTTAGGGGTGGTTTGTGCGGAGAGGAGTATAAAAAAAAATTCATTCGGTCAACCCCTATAAATTTGAAAAGAAAATTGTTCTAGGAGTCTTAATCTTTGATTTCCAGTCAAAAAAATATGGCCACTCTACTCATGAGCGTCACCAGGCGGCGCTCTTTCTTTCAATTTTTGTGTTGGTTACAATGAGCGCCGTATTTAGTGTAGTAGAACCTATATGAATCAAAGATGGCGGCGCACTAAACTGTAGCACGCCATTTTACGCGCCATTTTAGAACAGCAAGTCCACCGCATTTATTTTTTTGAAGTGGTTACTGTATCTTAGGTAAATTGTCATTGTTTTGAGTCCCATTTTTCTTACCAAAGGCCCCAGTAAGTGCTATTAAAGGGTGCATGTGACTAAATCAGTGAAAATGACTGCGCGCGAGCTCATTAATATTTTGTGATCCCTCCGGTAATTTTGAATAAGAGGTCCCTGGGGCCTATACATTGGACTGATTGTAGAAATAATTGTGGAAATCAAGAATTGGTGACCCGTGGCTTCCAACTCGGGGGATTTCGTTCACAGAAAAGACCAATACCAGGGTCTATTTCGCATAGAGGCGGGGGGCTACATTGATACCTGGGCCCAGAGCTGGGCCACCAGTTTAGGGGTGGTTTGTGCGGAGAGGAGTATAAAAAAAAATTCATTCGGTCAACCCCTATAAATTTGAAAAGAAAATTGTTCTAGGAGTCTTAATCTTTGATTTCCAGTCAAAAAAATATGGCCACTCTACTCATGAGCGTCACCAGGCGGCGCTCTTTCTTTCAATTTTTGTGTTGGTTACAATGAGCGCCGTATTTAGTGTAGTAGAACCTATATGAATCAAAGATGGCGGCGCACTAAACTGTAGCACGCCATTTTACGCGCCATTTTAGAACAGCAAGTCCACCGCATTTATTTTTTTGAAGTGGTTACTGTATCTTAGGTAAATTGTCATTGTTTTGAGTCCCATTTTTCTTACCAAAGGCCCCAGTAAGTGCTATTAAAGGGTGCATGTGACTAAATCAGTGAAAATGACTGCGCGCGAGCTCATTAATATTTTGTGATCCCTCCGGTAATTTTGAATAAGAGGTCCCTGGGGCCTATACATTGGACTGATTGTAGAAATAATTGTGGAAATCAAGAATTGGTGACCCGTGGCTTCCAACTCGGGGGATTTCGTTCACAGAAAAGACCAATACCAGGGTCTATTTCGCATAGAGGCGGGGGGCTACATTGATACCTGGGCCCAGAGCTGGGCCACCAGTTTAGGGGTGGTTTGTGCGGAGAGGAGTATAAAAAAAAATTCATTCGGTCAACCCCTATAAATTTGAAAAGAAAATTGTTCTAGGAGTCTTAATCTTTGATTTCCAGTCAAAAAAATATGGCCACTCTACTCATGAGCGTCACCAGGCGGCGCTCTTTCTTTCAATTTTTGTGTTGGTTACAATGAGCGCCGTATTTAGTGTAGTAGAACCTATATGAATCAAAGATGGCGGCGCACTAAACTGTAGCACGCCATTTTACGCGCCATTTTAGAACAGCAAGTCCACCGCATTTATTTTTTTGAAGTGGTTACTGTATCTTAGGTAAATTGTCATTGTTTTGAGTCCCATTTTTCTTACCAAAGGCCCCAGTAAGTGCTATTAAAGGGTGCATGTGACTAAATCAGTGAAAATGACTGCGCGCGAGCTCATTAATATTTTGTGATCCCTCCGGTAATTTTGAATAAGAGGTCCCTGGGGCCTATACATTGGACTGATTGTAGAAATAATTGTGGAAATCAAGAATTGGTGACCCGTGGCTTCCAACTCGGGGGATTTCGTTCACAGAAAAGACCAATACCAGGGTCTATTTCGCATAGAGGCGGGGGGCTACATTGATACCTGGGCCCAGAGCTGGGCCACCAGTTTAGGGGTGGTTTGTGCGGAGAGGAGTATAAAAAAAAATTCATTCGGTCAACCCCTATAAATTTGAAAAGAAAATTGTTCTAGGAGTCTTAATCTTTGATTTCCAGTCAAAAAAATATGGCCACTCTACTCATGAGCGTCACCAGGCGGCGCTCTTTCTTTCAATTTTTGTGTTGGTTACAATGAGCGCCGTATTTAGTGTAGTAGAACCTATATGAATCAAAGATGGCGGCGCACTAAACTGTAGCACGCCATTTTACGCGCCATTTTAGAACAGCAAGTCCACCGCATTTATTTTTTTGAAGTGGTTACTGTATCTTAGGTAAATTGTCATTGTTTTGAGTCCCATTTTTCTTACCAAAGGCCCCAGTAAGTGCTATTAAAGGGTGCATGTGACTAAATCAGTGAAAATGACTGCGCGCGAGCTCATTAATATTTTGTGATCCCTCCGGTAATTTTGAATAAGAGGTCCCTGGGGCCTATACATTGGACTGATTGTAGAAATAATTGTGGAAATCAAGAATTGGTGACCCGTGGCTTCCAACTCGGGGGATTTCGTTCACAGAAAAGACCAATACCAGGGTCTATTTCGCATAGAGGCGGGGGGCTACATTGATACCTGGGCCCAGAGCTGGGCCACCAGTTTAGGGGTGGTTTGTGCGGAGAGGAGTATAAAAAAAAATTCATTCGGTCAACCCCTATAAATTTGAAAAGAAAATTGTTCTAGGAGTCTTAATCTTTGATTTCCAGTCAAAAAAATATGGCCACTCTACTCATGAGCGTCACCAGGCGGCGCTCTTTCTTTCAATTTTTGTGTTGGTTACAATGAGCGCCGTATTTAGTGTAGTAGAACCTATATGAATCAAAGATGGCGGCGCACTAAACTGTAGCACGCCATTTTACGCGCCATTTTAGAACAGCAAGTCCACCGCATTTATTTTTTTGAAGTGGTTACTGTATCTTAGGTAAATTGTCATTGTTTTGAGTCCCATTTTTCTTACCAAAGGCCCCAGTAAGTGCTATTAAAGGGTGCATGTGACTAAATCAGTGAAAATGACTGCGCGCGAGCTCATTAATATTTTGTGATCCCTCCGGTAATTTTGAATAAGAGGTCCCTGGGGCCTATACATTGGACTGATTGTAGAAATAATTGTGGAAATCAAGAATTGGTGACCCGTGGCTTCCAACTCGGGGGATTTCGTTCACAGAAAAGACCAATACCAGGGTCTATTTCGCATAGAGGCGGGGGGCTACATTGATACCTGGGCCCAGAGCTGGGCCACCAGTTTAGGGGTGGTTTGTGCGGAGAGGAGTATAAAAAAAAATTCATTCGGTCAACCCCTATAAATTTGAAAAGAAAATTGTTCTAGGAGTCTTAATCTTTGATTTCCAGTCAAAAAAATATGGCCACTCTACTCATGAGCGTCACCAGGCGGCGCTCTTTCTTTCAATTTTTGTGTTGGTTACAATGAGCGCCGTATTTAGTGTAGTAGAACCTATATGAATCAAAGATGGCGGCGCACTAAACTGTAGCACGCCATTTTACGCGCCATTTTAGAACAGCAAGTCCACCGCATTTATTTTTTTGAAGTGGTTACTGTATCTTAGGTAAATTGTCATTGTTTTGAGTCCCATTTTTCTTACCAAAGGCCCCAGTAAGTGCTATTAAAGGGTGCATGTGACTAAATCAGTGAAAATGACTGCGCGCGAGCTCATTAATATTTTGTGATCCCTCCGGTAATTTTGAATAAGAGGTCCCTGGGGCCTATACATTGGACTGATTGTAGAAATAATTGTGGAAATCAAGAATTGGTGACCCGTGGCTTCCAACTCGGGGGATTTCGTTCACAGAAAAGACCAATACCAGGGTCTATTTCGCATAGAGGCGGGGGGCTACATTGATACCTGGGCCCAGAGCTGGGCCACCAGTTTAGGGGTGGTTTGTGCGGAGAGGAGTATAAAAAAAAATTCATTCGGTCAACCCCTATAAATTTGAAAAGAAAATTGTTCTAGGAGTCTTAATCTTTGATTTCCAGTCAGAAAAATATGGCCACTCTACTCATGAGCGTCACCAGGCGGCGCTCTTTCTTTCAATTTTTGTGTTGGTTACAATGAGCGCCGTATTTAGTGTAGTAGAACCTATATGAATCAAAGATGGCGGCGCACTAAACTGTAGCACGCCATTTTACGCGCCATTTTAGAACAGCAAGTCCACCGCATTTATTTTTTTGAAGTGGTTACTGTATCTTAGGTAAATTGTCATTGTTTTGAGTCCCATTTTTCTTACCAAAGGCCCCAGTAAGTGCTATTAAAGGGTGCATGTGACTAAATCAGTGAAAATGACTGCGCGCGAGCTCATTAATATTTTGTGATCCCTCCGGTAATTTTGAATAAGAGGTCCCTGGGGCCTATACATTGGACTGATTGTAGAAATAATTGTGGAAATCAAGAATTGGTGACCCGTGGCTTCCAACTCGGGGGATTTCGTTCACAGAAAAGACCAATACCAGGGTCTATTTCGCATAGAGGCGGGGGGCTACATTGATACCTGGGCCCAGAGCTGGGCCACCAGTTTAGGGGTGGTTTGTGCGGAGAGGAGTATAAAAAAAAATTCATTCGGTCAACCCCTATAAATTTGAAAAGAAAATTGTTCTAGGAGTCTTAATCTTTGATTTCCAGTCAAAAAAATATGGCCACTCTACTCATGAGCGTCACCAGGCGGCGCTCTTTCTTTCAATTTTTGTGTTGGTTACAATGAGCGCCGTATTTAGTGTAGTAGAACCTATATGAATCAAAGATGGCGGCGCACTAAACTGTAGCACGCCATTTTACGCGCCATTTTAGAACAGCAAGTCCACCGCATTTATTTTTTTGAAGTGGTTACTGTATCTTAGGTAAATTGTCATTGTTTTGAGTCCCATTTTTCTTACCAAAGGCCCCAGTAAGTGCTATTAAAGGGTGCATGTGACTAAATCAGTGAAAATGACTGCGCGCGAGCTCATTAATATTTTGTGATCCCTCCGGTAATTTTGAATAAGAGGTCCCTGGGGCCTATACATTGGACTGATTGTAGAAATAATTGTGGAAATCAAGAATTGGTGACCCGTGGCTTCCAACTCGGGGGATTTCGTTCACAGAAAAGACCAATACCAGGGTCTATTTCGCATAGAGGCGGGGGGCTACATTGATACCTGGGCCCAGAGCTGGGCCACCAGTTTAGGGGTGGTTTGTGCGGAGAGGAGTATAAAAAAAAATTCATTCGGTCAACCCCTATAAATTTGAAAAGAAAATTGTTCTAGGAGTCTTAATCTTTGATTTCCAGTCAAAAAAATATGGCCACTCTACTCATGAGCGTCACCAGGCGGCGCTCTTTCTTTCAATTTTTGTGTTGGTTACAATGAGCGCCGTATTTAGTGTAGTAGAACCTATATGAATCAAAGATGGCGGCGCACTAAACTGTAGCACGCCATTTTACGCGCCATTTTAGAACAGCAAGTCCACCGCATTTATTTTTTTGAAGTGGTTACTGTATCTTAGGTAAATTGTCATTGTTTTGAGTCCCATTTTTCTTACCAAAGGCCCCAGTAAGTGCTATTAAAGGGTGCATGTGACTAAATCAGTGAAAATGACTGCGCGCGAGCTCATTAATATTTTGTGATCCCTCCGGTAATTTTGAATAAGAGGTCCCTGGGGCCTATACATTGGACTGATTGTAGAAATAATTGTGGAAATCAAGAATTGGTGACCCGTGGCTTCCAACTCGGGGGATTTCGTTCACAGAAAAGACCAATACCAGGGTCTATTTCGCATAGAGGCGGGGGGCTACATTGATACCTGGGCCCAGAGCTGGGCCACCAGTTTAGGGGTGGTTTGTGCGGAGAGGAGTATAAAAAAAAATTCATTCGGTCAACCCCTATAAATTTGAAAAGAAAATTGTTCTAGGAGTCTTAATCTTTGATTTCCAGTCAAAAAAATATGGCCACTCTACTCATGAGCGTCACCAGGCGGCGCTCTTTCTTTCAATTTTTGTGTTGGTTACAATGAGCGCCGTATTTAGTGTAGTAGAACCTATATGAATCAAAGATGGCGGCGCACTAAACTGTAGCACGCCATTTTACGCGCCATTTTAGAACAGCAAGTCCACCGCATTTATTTTTTTGAAGTGGTTACTGTATCTTAGGTAAATTGTCATTGTTTTGAGTCCCATTTTTCTTACCAAAGGCCCCAGTAAGTGCTATTAAAGGGTGCATGTGACTAAATCAGTGAAAATGACTGCGCGCGAGCTCATTAATATTTTGTGATCCCTCCGGTAATTTTGAATAAGAGGTCCCTGGGGCCTATACATTGGACTGATTGTAGAAATAATTGTGGAAATCAAGAATTGGTGACCCGTGGCTTCCAACTCGGGGGATTTCGTTCACAGAAAAGACCAATACCAGGGTCTATTTCGCATAGAGGCGGGGGGCTACATTGATACCTGGGCCCAGAGCTGGGCCACCAGTTTAGGGGTGGTTTGTGCGGAGAGGAGTATAAAAAAAAATTCATTCGGTCAACCCCTATAAATTTGAAAAGAAAATTGTTCTAGGAGTCTTAATCTTTGATTTCCAGTCAAAAAAATATGGCCACTCTACTCATGAGCGTCACCAGGCGGCGCTCTTTCTTTCAATTTTTGTGTTGGTTACAATGAGCGCCGTATTTAGTGTAGTAGAACCTATATGAATCAAAGATGGCGGCGCACTAAACTGTAGCACGCCATTTTACGCGCCATTTTAGAACAGCAAGTCCACCGCATTTATTTTTTTGAAGTGGTTACTGTATCTTAGGTAAATTGTCATTGTTTTGAGTCCCATTTTTCTTACCAAAGGCCCCAGTAAGTGCTATTAAAGGGTGCATGTGACTAAATCAGTGAAAATGACTGCGCGCGAGCTCATTAATATTTTGTGATCCCTCCGGTAATTTTGAATAAGAGGTCCCTGGGGCCTATACATTGGACTGATTGTAGAAATAATTGTGGAAATCAAGAATTGGTGACCCGTGGCTTCCAACTCGGGGGATTTCGTTCACAGAAAAGACCAATACCAGGGTCTATTTCGCATAGAGGCGGGGGGCTACATTGATACCTGGGCCCAGAGCTGGGCCACCAGTTTAGGGGTGGTTTGTGCGGAGAGGAGTATAAAAAAAAATTCATTCGGTCAACCCCTATAAATTTGAAAAGAAAATTGTTCTAGGAGTCTTAATCTTTGATTTCCAGTCAGAAAAATATGGCCACTCTACTCATGAGCGTCACCAGGCGGCGCTCTTTCTTTCAATTTTTGTGTTGGTTACAATGAGCGCCGTATTTAGTGTAGTAGAACCTATATGAATCAAAGATGGCGGCGCACTAAACTGTAGCACGCCATTTTACGCGCCATTTTAGAACAGCAAGTCCACCGCATTTATTTTTTTGAAGTGGTTACTGTATCTTAGGTAAATTGTCATTGTTTTGAGTCCCATTTTTCTTACCAAAGGCCCCAGTAAGTGCTATTAAAGGGTGCATGTGACTAAATCAGTGAAAATGACTGCGCGCGAGCTCATTAATATTTTGTGATCCCTCCGGTAATTTTGAATAAGAGGTCCCTGGGGCCTATACATTGGACTGATTGTAGAAATAATTGTGGAAATCAAGAATTGGTGACCCGTGGCTTCCAACTCGGGGGATTTCGTTCACAGAAAAGACCAATACCAGGGTCTATTTCGCATAGAGGCGGGGGGCTACATTGATACCTGGGCCCAGAGCTGGGCCACCAGTTTAGGGGTGGTTTGTGCGGAGAGGAGTATAAAAAAAAATTCATTCGGTCAACCCCTATAAATTTGAAAAGAAAATTGTTCTAGGAGTCTTAATCTTTGATTTCCAGTCAAAAAAATATGGCCACTCTACTCATGAGCGTCACCAGGCGGCGCTCTTTCTTTCAATTTTTGTGTTGGTTACAATGAGCGCCGTATTTAGTGTAGTAGAACCTATATGAATCAAAGATGGCGGCGCACTAAACTGTAGCACGCCATTTTACGCGCCATTTTAGAACAGCAAGTCCACCGCATTTATTTTTTTGAAGTGGTTACTGTATCTTAGGTAAATTGTCATTGTTTTGAGTCCCATTTTTCTTACCAAAGGCCCCAGTAAGTGCTATTAAAGGGTGCATGTGACTAAATCAGTGAAAATGACTGCGCGCGAGCTCATTAATATTTTGTGATCCCTCCGGTAATTTTGAATAAGAGGTCCCTGGGGCCTATACATTGGACTGATTGTAGAAATAATTGTGGAAATCAAGAATTGGTGACCCGTGGCTTCCAACTCGGGGGATTTCGTTCACAGAAAAGACCAATACCAGGGTCTATTTCGCATAGAGGCGGGGGGCTACATTGATACCTGGGCCCAGAGCTGGGCCACCAGTTTAGGGGTGGTTTGTGCGGAGAGGAGTATAAAAAAAAATTCATTCGGTCAACCCCTATAAATTTGAAAAGAAAATTGTTCTAGGAGTCTTAATCTTTGATTTCCAGTCAGAAAAATATGGCCACTCTACTCATGAGCGTCACCAGGCGGCGCTCTTTCTTTCAATTTTTGTGTTGGTTACAATGAGCGCCGTATTTAGTGTAGTAGAACCTATATGAATCAAAGATGGCGGCGCACTAAACTGTAGCACGCCATTTTACGCGCCATTTTAGAACAGCAAGTCCACCGCATTTATTTTTTTGAAGTGGTTACTGTATCTTAGGTAAATTGTCATTGTTTTGAGTCCCATTTTTCTTACCAAAGGCCCCAGTAAGTGCTATTAAAGGGTGCATGTGACTAAATCAGTGAAAATGACTGCGCGCGAGCTCATTAATATTTTGTGATCCCTCCGGTAATTTTGAATAAGAGGTCCCTGGGGCCTATACATTGGACTGATTGTAGAAATAATTGTGGAAATCAAGAATTGGTGACCCGTGGCTTCCAACTCGGGGGATTTCGTTCACAGAAAAGACCAATACCAGGGTCTATTTCGCATAGAGGCGGGGGGCTACATTGATACCTGGGCCCAGAGCTGGGCCACCAGTTTAGGGGTGGTTTGTGCGGAGAGGAGTATAAAAAAAAATTCATTCGGTCAACCCCTATAAATTTGAAAAGAAAATTGTTCTAGGAGTCTTAATCTTTGATTTCCAGTCAGAAAAATATGGCCACTCTACTCATGAGCGTCACCAGGCGGCGCTCTTTCTTTCAATTTTTGTGTTGGTTACAATGAGCGCCGTATTTAGTGTAGTAGAACCTATATGAATCAAAGATGGCGGCGCACTAAACTGTAGCACGCCATTTTACGCGCCATTTTAGAACAGCAAGTCCACCGCATTTATTTTTTTGAAGTGGTTACTGTATCTTAGGTAAATTGTCATTGTTTTGAGTCCCATTTTTCTTACCAAAGGCCCCAGTAAGTGCTATTAAAGGGTGCATGTGACTAAATCAGTGAAAATGACTGCGCGCGAGCTCATTAATATTTTGTGATCCCTCCGGTAATTTTGAATAAGAGGTCCCTGGGGCCTATACATTGGACTGATTGTAGAAATAATTGTGGAAATCAAGAATTGGTGACCCGTGGCTTCCAACTCGGGGGATTTCGTTCACAGAAAAGACCAATACCAGGGTCTATTTCGCATAGAGGCGGGGGGCTACATTGATACCTGGGCCCAGAGCTGGGCCACCAGTTTAGGGGTGGTTTGTGCGGAGAGGAGTATAAAAAAAAATTCATTCGGTCAACCCCTATAAATTTGAAAAGAAAATTGTTCTAGGAGTCTTAATCTTTGATTTCCAGTCAAAAAAATATGGCCACTCTACTCATGAGCGTCACCAGGCGGCGCTCTTTCTTTCAATTTTTGTGTTGGTTACAATGAGCGCCGTATTTAGTGTAGTAGAACCTATATGAATCAAAGATGGCGGCGCACTAAACTGTAGCACGCCATTTTACGCGCCATTTTAGAACAGCAAGTCCACCGCATTTATTTTTTTGAAGTGGTTACTGTATCTTAGGTAAATTGTCATTGTTTTGAGTCCCATTTTTCTTACCAAAGGCCCCAGTAAGTGCTATTAAAGGGTGCATGTGACTAAATCAGTGAAAATGACTGCGCGCGAGCTCATTAATATTTTGTGATCCCTCCGGTAATTTTGAATAAGAGGTCCCTGGGGCCTATACATTGGACTGATTGTAGAAATAATTGTGGAAATCAAGAATTGGTGACCCGTGGCTTCCAACTCGGGGGATTTCGTTCACAGAAAAGACCAATACCAGGGTCTATTTCGCATAGAGGCGGGGGGCTACATTGATACCTGGGCCCAGAGCTGGGCCACCAGTTTAGGGGTGGTTTGTGCGGAGAGGAGTATAAAAAAAAATTCATTCGGTCAACCCCTATAAATTTGAAAAGAAAATTGTTCTAGGAGTCTTAATCTTTGATTTCCAGTCAGAAAAATATGGCCACTCTACTCATGAGCGTCACCAGGCGGCGCTCTTTCTTTCAATTTTTGTGTTGGTTACAATGAGCGCCGTATTTAGTGTAGTAGAACCTATATGAATCAAAGATGGCGGCGCACTAAACTGTAGCACGCCATTTTACGCGCCATTTTAGAACAGCAAGTCCACCGCATTTATTTTTTTGAAGTGGTTACTGTATCTTAGGTAAATTGTCATTGTTTTGAGTCCCATTTTTCTTACCAAAGGCCCCAGTAAGTGCTATTAAAGGGTGCATGTGACTAAATCAGTGAAAATGACTGCGCGCGAGCTCATTAATATTTTGTGATCCCTCCGGTAATTTTGAATAAGAGGTCCCTGGGGCCTATACATTGGACTGATTGTAGAAATAATTGTGGAAATCAAGAATTGGTGACCCGTGGCTTCCAACTCGGGGGATTTCGTTCACAGAAAAGACCAATACCAGGGTCTATTTCGCATAGAGGCGGGGGGCTACATTGATACCTGGGCCCAGAGCTGGGCCACCAGTTTAGGGGTGGTTTGTGCGGAGAGGAGTATAAAAAAAAATTCATTCGGTCAACCCCTATAAATTTGAAAAGAAAATTGTTCTAGGAGTCTTAATCTTTGATTTCCAGTCAAAAAAATATGGCCACTCTACTCATGAGCGTCACCAGGCGGCGCTCTTTCTTTCAATTTTTGTGTTGGTTACAATGAGCGCCGTATTTAGTGTAGTAGAACCTATATGAATCAAAGATGGCGGCGCACTAAACTGTAGCACGCCATTTTACGCGCCATTTTAGAACAGCAAGTCCACCGCATTTATTTTTTTGAAGTGGTTACTGTATCTTAGGTAAATTGTCATTGTTTTGAGTCCCATTTTTCTTACCAAAGGCCCCAGTAAGTGCTATTAAAGGGTGCATGTGACTAAATCAGTGAAAATGACTGCGCGCGAGCTCATTAATATTTTGTGATCCCTCCGGTAATTTTGAATAAGAGGTCCCTGGGGCCTATACATTGGACTGATTGTAGAAATAATTGTGGAAATCAAGAATTGGTGACCCGTGGCTTCCAACTCGGGGGATTTCGTTCACAGAAAAGACCAATACCAGGGTCTATTTCGCATAGAGGCGGGGGGCTACATTGATACCTGGGCCCAGAGCTGGGCCACCAGTTTAGGGGTGGTTTGTGCGGAGAGGAGTATAAAAAAAAATTCATTCGGTCAACCCCTATAAATTTGAAAAGAAAATTGTTCTAGGAGTCTTAATCTTTGATTTCCAGTCAAAAAAATATGGCCACTCTACTCATGAGCGTCACCAGGCGGCGCTCTTTCTTTCAATTTTTGTGTTGGTTACAATGAGCGCCGTATTTAGTGTAGTAGAACCTATATGAATCAAAGATGGCGGCGCACTAAACTGTAGCACGCCATTTTACGCGCCATTTTAGAACAGCAAGTCCACCGCATTTATTTTTTTGAAGTGGTTACTGTATCTTAGGTAAATTGTCATTGTTTTGAGTCCCATTTTTCTTACCAAAGGCCCCAGTAAGTGCTATTAAAGGGTGCATGTGACTAAATCAGTGAAAATGACTGCGCGCGAGCTCATTAATATTTTGTGATCCCTCCGGTAATTTTGAATAAGAGGTCCCTGGGGCCTATACATTGGACTGATTGTAGAAATAATTGTGGAAATCAAGAATTGGTGACCCGTGGCTTCCAACTCGGGGGATTTCGTTCACAGAAAAGACCAATACCAGGGTCTATTTCGCATAGAGGCGGGGGGCTACATTGATACCTGGGCCCAGAGCTGGGCCACCAGTTTAGGGGTGGTTTGTGCGGAGAGGAGTATAAAAAAAAATTCATTCGGTCAACCCCTATAAATTTGAAAAGAAAATTGTTCTAGGAGTCTTAATCTTTGATTTCCAGTCAAAAAAATATGGCCACTCTACTCATGAGCGTCACCAGGCGGCGCTCTTTCTTTCAATTTTTGTGTTGGTTACAATGAGCGCCGTATTTAGTGTAGTAGAACCTATATGAATCAAAGATGGCGGCGCACTAAACTGTAGCACGCCATTTTACGCGCCATTTTAGAACAGCAAGTCCACCGCATTTATTTTTTTGAAGTGGTTACTGTATCTTAGGTAAATTGTCATTGTTTTGAGTCCCATTTTTCTTACCAAAGGCCCCAGTAAGTGCTATTAAAGGGTGCATGTGACTAAATCAGTGAAAATGACTGCGCGCGAGCTCATTAATATTTTGTGATCCCTCCGGTAATTTTGAATAAGAGGTCCCTGGGGCCTATACATTGGACTGATTGTAGAAATAATTGTGGAAATCAAGAATTGGTGACCCGTGGCTTCCAACTCGGGGGATTTCGTTCACAGAAAAGACCAATACCAGGGTCTATTTCGCATAGAGGCGGGGGGCTACATTGATACCTGGGCCCAGAGCTGGGCCACCAGTTTAGGGGTGGTTTGTGCGGAGAGGAGTATAAAAAAAAATTCATTCGGTCAACCCCTATAAATTTGAAAAGAAAATTGTTCTAGGAGTCTTAATCTTTGATTTCCAGTCAAAAAAATATGGCCACTCTACTCATGAGCGTCACCAGGCGGCGCTCTTTCTTTCAATTTTTGTGTTGGTTACAATGAGCGCCGTATTTAGTGTAGTAGAACCTATATGAATCAAAGATGGCGGCGCACTAAACTGTAGCACGCCATTTTACGCGCCATTTTAGAACAGCAAGTCCACCGCATTTATTTTTTTGAAGTGGTTACTGTATCTTAGGTAAATTGTCATTGTTTTGAGTCCCATTTTTCTTACCAAAGGCCCCAGTAAGTGCTATTAAAGGGTGCATGTGACTAAATCAGTGAAAATGACTGCGCGCGAGCTCATTAATATTTTGTGATCCCTCCGGTAATTTTGAATAAGAGGTCCCTGGGGCCTATACATTGGACTGATTGTAGAAATAATTGTGGAAATCAAGAATTGGTGACCCGTGGCTTCCAACTCGGGGGATTTCGTTCACAGAAAAGACCAATACCAGGGTCTATTTCGCATAGAGGCGGGGGGCTACATTGATACCTGGGCCCAGAGCTGGGCCACCAGTTTAGGGGTGGTTTGTGCGGAGAGGAGTATAAAAAAAAATTCATTCGGTCAACCCCTATAAATTTGAAAAGAAAATTGTTCTAGGAGTCTTAATCTTTGATTTCCAGTCAAAAAAATATGGCCACTCTACTCATGAGCGTCACCAGGCGGCGCTCTTTCTTTCAATTTTTGTGTTGGTTACAATGAGCGCCGTATTTAGTGTAGTAGAACCTATATGAATCAAAGATGGCGGCGCACTAAACTGTAGCACGCCATTTTACGCGCCATTTTAGAACAGCAAGTCCACCGCATTTATTTTTTTGAAGTGGTTACTGTATCTTAGGTAAATTGTCATTGTTTTGAGTCCCATTTTTCTTACCAAAGGCCCCAGTAAGTGCTATTAAAGGGTGCATGTGACTAAATCAGTGAAAATGACTGCGCGCGAGCTCATTAATATTTTGTGATCCCTCCGGTAATTTTGAATAAGAGGTCCCTGGGGCCTATACATTGGACTGATTGTAGAAATAATTGTGGAAATCAAGAATTGGTGACCCGTGGCTTCCAACTCGGGGGATTTCGTTCACAGAAAAGACCAATACCAGGGTCTATTTCGCATAGAGGCGGGGGGCTACATTGATACCTGGGCCCAGAGCTGGGCCACCAGTTTAGGGGTGGTTTGTGCGGAGAGGAGTATAAAAAAAAATTCATTCGGTCAACCCCTATAAATTTGAAAAGAAAATTGTTCTAGGAGTCTTAATCTTTGATTTCCAGTCAAAAAAATATGGCCACTCTACTCATGAGCGTCACCAGGCGGCGCTCTTTCTTTCAATTTTTGTGTTGGTTACAATGAGCGCCGTATTTAGTGTAGTAGAACCTATATGAATCAAAGATGGCGGCGCACTAAACTGTAGCACGCCATTTTACGCGCCATTTTAGAACAGCAAGTCCACCGCATTTATTTTTTTGAAGTGGTTACTGTATCTTAGGTAAATTGTCATTGTTTTGAGTCCCATTTTTCTTACCAAAGGCCCCAGTAAGTGCTATTAAAGGGTGCATGTGACTAAATCAGTGAAAATGACTGCGCGCGAGCTCATTAATATTTTGTGATCCCTCCGGTAATTTTGAATAAGAGGTCCCTGGGGCCTATACATTGGACTGATTGTAGAAATAATTGTGGAAATCAAGAATTGGTGACCCGTGGCTTCCAACTCGGGGGATTTCGTTCACAGAAAAGACCAATACCAGGGTCTATTTCGCATAGAGGCGGGGGGCTACATTGATACCTGGGCCCAGAGCTGGGCCACCAGTTTAGGGGTGGTTTGTGCGGAGAGGAGTATAAAAAAAAATTCATTCGGTCAACCCCTATAAATTTGAAAAGAAAATTGTTCTAGGAGTCTTAATCTTTGATTTCCAGTCAAAAAAATATGGCCACTCTACTCATGAGCGTCACCAGGCGGCGCTCTTTCTTTCAATTTTTGTGTTGGTTACAATGAGCGCCGTATTTAGTGTAGTAGAACCTATATGAATCAAAGATGGCGGCGCACTAAACTGTAGCACGCCATTTTACGCGCCATTTTAGAACAGCAAGTCCACCGCATTTATTTTTTTGAAGTGGTTACTGTATCTTAGGTAAATTGTCATTGTTTTGAGTCCCATTTTTCTTACCAAAGGCCCCAGTAAGTGCTATTAAAGGGTGCATGTGACTAAATCAGTGAAAATGACTGCGCGCGAGCTCATTAATATTTTGTGATCCCTCCGGTAATTTTGAATAAGAGGTCCCTGGGGCCTATACATTGGACTGATTGTAGAAATAATTGTGGAAATCAAGAATTGGTGACCCGTGGCTTCCAACTCGGGGGATTTCGTTCACAGAAAAGACCAATACCAGGGTCTATTTCGCATAGAGGCGGGGGGCTACATTGATACCTGGGCCCAGAGCTGGGCCACCAGTTTAGGGGTGGTTTGTGCGGAGAGGAGTATAAAAAAAAATTCATTCGGTCAACCCCTATAAATTTGAAAAGAAAATTGTTCTAGGAGTCTTAATCTTTGATTTCCAGTCAAAAAAATATGGCCATTCTACTCATGAGCGTCACCAGGCGGCGCTCTTTCTTTCAATTTTTGTGTTGGTTACAATGAGCGCCGTATTTAGTGTAGTAGAACCTATATGAATCAAAGATGGCGGCGCACTAAACTGTAGCACGCCATTTTACGCGCCATTTTAGAACAGCAAGTCCACCGCATTTATTTTTTTGAAGTGGTTACTGTATCTTAGGTAAATTGTCATTGTTTTGAGTCCCATTTTTCTTACCAAAGGCCCCAGTAAGTGCTATTAAAGGGTGCATGTGACTAAATCAGTGAAAATGACTGCGCGCGAGCTCATTAATATTTTGTGATCCCTCCGGTAATTTTGAATAAGAGGTCCCTGGGGCCTATACATTGGACTGATTGTAGAAATAATTGTGGAAATCAAGAATTGGTGACCCGTGGCTTCCAACTCGGGGGATTTCGTTCACAGAAAAGACCAATACCAGGGTCTATTTCGCATAGAGGCGGGGGGCTACATTGATACCTGGGCCCAGAGCTGGGCCACCAGTTTAGGGGTGGTTTGTGCGGAGAGGAGTATAAAAAAAAATTCATTCGGTCAACCCCTATAAATTTGAAAAGAAAATTGTTCTAGGAGTCTTAATCTTTGATTTCCAGTCAAAAAAATATGGCCACTCTACTCATGAGCGTCACCAGGCGGCGCTCTTTCTTTCAATTTTTGTGTTGGTTACAATGAGCGCCGTATTTAGTGTATAGTAGAACCTATATGAATCAAAGATGGCGGCGCACTAAACTGTAGCACGCCATTTTACGCGCCATTTTAGAACAGCAAGTCCACCGCATTTATTTTTTTGAAGTGGTTACTGTATCTTAGGTAAATTGTCATTGTTTTGAGTCCCATTTTTCTTACCAAAGGCCCCAGTAAGTGCTATTAAAGGGTGCATGTGACTAAATCAGTGAAAATGACTGCGCGCGAGCTCATTAATATTTTGTGATCCCTCCGGTAATTTTGAATAAGAGGTCCCTGGGGCCTATACATTGGACTGATTGTAGAAATAATTGTGGAAATCAAGAATTGGTGACCCGTGGCTTCCAACTCGGGGGATTTCGTTCACAGAAAAGACCAATACCAGGGTCTATTTCGCATAGAGGCGGGGGGCTACATTGATACCTGGGCCCAGAGCTGGGCCACCAGTTTAGGGGTGGTTTGTGCGGAGAGGAGTATAAAAAAAAATTCATTCGGTCAACCCCTATAAATTTGAAAAGAAAATTGTTCTAGGAGTCTTAATCTTTGATTTCCAGTCAAAAAAATATGGCCACTCTACTCATGAGCGTCACCAGGCGGCGCTCTTTCTTTCAATTTTTGTGTTGGTTACAATGAGCGCCGTATTTAGTGTAGTAGAACCTATATGAATCAAAGATGGCGGCGCACTAAACTGTAGCACGCCATTTTACGCGCCATTTTAGAACAGCAAGTCCACCGCATTTATTTTTTTGAAGTGGTTACTGTATCTTAGGTAAATTGTCATTGTTTTGAGTCCCATTTTTCTTACCAAAGGCCCCAGTAAGTGCTATTAAAGGGTGCATGTGACTAAATCAGTGAAAATGACTGCGCGCGAGCTCATTAATATTTTGTGATCCCTCCGGTAATTTTGAATAAGAGGTCCCTGGGGCCTATACATTGGACTGATTGTAGAAATAATTGTGGAAATCAAGAATTGGTGACCCGTGGCTTCCAACTCGGGGGATTTCGTTCACAGAAAAGACCAATACCAGGGTCTATTTCGCATAGAGGCGGGGGGCTACATTGATACCTGGGCCCAGAGCTGGGCCACCAGTTTAGGGGTGGTTTGTGCGGAGAGGAGTATAAAAAAAAATTCATTCGGTCAACCCCTATAAATTTGAAAAGAAAATTGTTCTAGGAGTCTTAATCTTTGATTTCCAGTCAAAAAAATATGGCCACTCTACTCATGAGCGTCACCAGGCGGCGCTCTTTCTTTCAATTTTTGTGTTGGTTACAATGAGCGCCGTATTTAGTGTAGTAGAACCTATATGAATCAAAGATGGCGGCGCACTAAACTGTAGCACGCCATTTTACGCGCCATTTTAGAACAGCAAGTCCACCGCATTTATTTTTTTGAAGTGGTTACTGTATCTTAGGTAAATTGTCATTGTTTTGAGTCCCATTTTTCTTACCAAAGGCCCCAGTAAGTGCTATTAAAGGGTGCATGTGACTAAATCAGTGAAAATGACTGCGCGCGAGCTCATTAATATTTTGTGATCCCTCCGGTAATTTTGAATAAGAGGTCCCTGGGGCCTATACATTGGACTGATTGTAGAAATAATTGTGGAAATCAAGAATTGGTGACCCGTGGCTTCCAACTCGGGGGATTTCGTTCACAGAAAAGACCAATACCAGGGTCTATTTCGCATAGAGGCGGGGGGCTACATTGATACCTGGGCCCAGAGCTGGGCCACCAGTTTAGGGGTGGTTTGTGCGGAGAGGAGTATAAAAAAAAATTCATTCGGTCAACCCCTATAAATTTGAAAAGAAAATTGTTCTAGGAGTCTTAATCTTTGATTTCCAGTCAAAAAAATATGGCCACTCTACTCATGAGCGTCACCAGGCGGCGCTCTTTCTTTCAATTTTTGTGTTGGTTACAATGAGCGCCGTATTTAGTGTAGTAGAACCTATATGAATCAAAGATGGCGGCGCACTAAACTGTAGCACGCCATTTTACGCGCCATTTTAGAACAGCAAGTCCACCGCATTTATTTTTTTGAAGTGGTTACTGTATCTTAGGTAAATTGTCATTGTTTTGAGTCCCATTTTTCTTACCAAAGGCCCCAGTAAGTGCTATTAAAGGGTGCATGTGACTAAATCAGTGAAAATGACTGCGCGCGAGCTCATTAATATTTTGTGATCCCTCCGGTAATTTTGAATAAGAGGTCCCTGGGGCCTATACATTGGACTGATTGTAGAAATAATTGTGGAAATCAAGAATTGGTGACCCGTGGCTTCCAACTCGGGGGATTTCGTTCACAGAAAAGACCAATACCAGGGTCTATTTCGCATAGAGGCGGGGGGCTACATTGATACCTGGGCCCAGAGCTGGGCCACCAGTTTAGGGGTGGTTTGTGCGGAGAGGAGTATAAAAAAAAATTCATTCGGTCAACCCCTATAAATTTGAAAAGAAAATTGTTCTAGGAGTCTTAATCTTTGATTTCCAGTCAAAAAAATATGGCCACTCTACTCATGAGCGTCACCAGGCGGCGCTCTTTCTTTCAATTTTTGTGTTGGTTACAATGAGCGCCGTATTTAGTGTAGTAGAACCTATATGAATCAAAGATGGCGGCGCACTAAACTGTAGCACGCCATTTTACGCGCCATTTTAGAACAGCAAGTCCACCGCATTTATTTTTTTGAAGTGGTTACTGTATCTTAGGTAAATTGTCATTGTTTTGAGTCCCATTTTTCTTACCAAAGGCCCCAGTAAGTGCTATTAAAGGGTGCATGTGACTAAATCAGTGAAAATGACTGCGCGCGAGCTCATTAATATTTTGTGATCCCTCCGGTAATTTTGAATAAGAGGTCCCTGGGGCCTATACATTGGACTGATTGTAGAAATAATTGTGGAAATCAAGAATTGGTGACCCGTGGCTTCCAACTCGGGGGATTTCGTTCACAGAAAAGACCAATACCAGGGTCTATTTCGCATAGAGGCGGGGGGCTACATTGATACCTGGGCCCAGAGCTGGGCCACCAGTTTAGGGGTGGTTTGTGCGGAGAGGAGTATAAAAAAAAATTCATTCGGTCAACCCCTATAAATTTGAAAAGAAAATTGTTCTAGGAGTCTTAATCTTTGATTTCCAGTCAAAAAAATATGGCCACTCTACTCATGAGCGTCACCAGGCGGCGCTCTTTCTTTCAATTTTTGTGTTGGTTACAATGAGCGCCGTATTTAGTGTAGTAGAACCTATATGAATCAAAGATGGCGGCGCACTAAACTGTAGCACGCCATTTTACGCGCCATTTTAGAACAGCAAGTCCACCGCATTTATTTTTTTGAAGTGGTTACTGTATCTTAGGTAAATTGTCATTGTTTTGAGTCCCATTTTTCTTACCAAAGGCCCCAGTAAGTGCTATTAAAGGGTGCATGTGACTAAATCAGTGAAAATGACTGCGCGCGAGCTCATTAATATTTTGTGATCCCTCCGGTAATTTTGAATAAGAGGTCCCTGGGGCCTATACATTGGACTGATTGTAGAAATAATTGTGGAAATCAAGAATTGGTGACCCGTGGCTTCCAACTCGGGGGATTTCGTTCACAGAAAAGACCAATACCAGGGTCTATTTCGCATAGAGGCGGGGGGCTACATTGATACCTGGGCCCAGAGCTGGGCCACCAGTTTAGGGGTGGTTTGTGCGGAGAGGAGTATAAAAAAAAATTCATTCGGTCAACCCCTATAAATTTGAAAAGAAAATTGTTCTAGGAGTCTTAATCTTTGATTTCCAGTCAAAAAAATATGGCCACTCTACTCATGAGCGTCACCAGGCGGCGCTCTTTCTTTCAATTTTTGTGTTGGTTACAATGAGCGCCGTATTTAGTGTAGTAGAACCTATATGAATCAAAGATGGCGGCGCACTAAACTGTAGCACGCCATTTTACGCGCCATTTTAGAACAGCAAGTCCACCGCATTTATTTTTTTGAAGTGGTTACTGTATCTTAGGTAAATTGTCATTGTTTTGAGTCCCATTTTTCTTACCAAAGGCCCCAGTAAGTGCTATTAAAGGGTGCATGTGACTAAATCAGTGAAAATGACTGCGCGCGAGCTCATTAATATTTTGTGATCCCTCCGGTAATTTTGAATAAGAGGTCCCTGGGGCCTATACATTGGACTGATTGTAGAAATAATTGTGGAAATCAAGAATTGGTGACCCGTGGCTTCCAACTCGGGGGATTTCGTTCACAGAAAAGACCAATACCAGGGTCTATTTCGCATAGAGGCGGGGGGCTACATTGATACCTGGGCCCAGAGCTGGGCCACCAGTTTAGGGGTGGTTTGTGCGGAGAGGAGTATAAAAAAAAATTCATTCGGTCAACCCCTATAAATTTGAAAAGAAAATTGTTCTAGGAGTCTTAATCTTTGATTTCCAGTCAAAAAAATATGGCCACTCTACTCATGAGCGTCACCAGGCGGCGCTCTTTCTTTCAATTTTTGTGTTGGTTACAATGAGCGCCGTATTTAGTGTAGTAGAACCTATATGAATCAAAGATGGCGGCGCACTAAACTGTAGCACGCCATTTTACGCGCCATTTTAGAACAGCAAGTCCACCGCATTTATTTTTTTGAAGTGGTTACTGTATCTTAGGTAAATTGTCATTGTTTTGAGTCCCATTTTTCTTACCAAAGGCCCCAGTAAGTGCTATTAAAGGGTGCATGTGACTAAATCAGTGAAAATGACTGCGCGCGAGCTCATTAATATTTTGTGATCCCTCCGGTAATTTTGAATAAGAGGTCCCTGGGGCCTATACATTGGACTGATTGTAGAAATAATTGTGGAAATCAAGAATTGGTGACCCGTGGCTTCCAACTCGGGGGATTTCGTTCACAGAAAAGACCAATACCAGGGTCTATTTCGCATAGAGGCGGGGGGCTACATTGATACCTGGGCCCAGAGCTGGGCCACCAGTTTAGGGGTGGTTTGTGCGGAGAGGAGTATAAAAAAAAATTCATTCGGTCAACCCCTATAAATTTGAAAAGAAAATTGTTCTAGGAGTCTTAATCTTTGATTTCCAGTCAAAAAAATATGGCCACTCTACTCATGAGCGTCACCAGGCGGCGCTCTTTCTTTCAATTTTTGTGTTGGTTACAATGAGCGCCGTATTTAGTGTAGTAGAACCTATATGAATCAAAGATGGCGGCGCACTAAACTGTAGCACGCCATTTTACGCGCCATTTTAGAACAGCAAGTCCACCGCATTTATTTTTTTGAAGTGGTTACTGTATCTTAGGTAAATTGTCATTGTTTTGAGTCCCATTTTTCTTACCAAAGGCCCCAGTAAGTGCTATTAAAGGGTGCATGTGACTAAATCAGTGAAAATGACTGCGCGCGAGCTCATTAATATTTTGTGATCCCTCCGGTAATTTTGAATAAGAGGTCCCTGGGGCCTATACATTGGACTGATTGTAGAAATAATTGTGGAAATCAAGAATTGGTGACCCGTGGCTTCCAACTCGGGGGATTTCGTTCACAGAAAAGACCAATACCAGGGTCTATTTCGCATAGAGGCGGGGGGCTACATTGATACCTGGGCCCAGAGCTGGGCCACCAGTTTAGGGGTGGTTTGTGCGGAGAGGAGTATAAAAAAAAATTCATTCGGTCAACCCCTATAAATTTGAAAAGAAAATTGTTCTAGGAGTCTTAATCTTTGATTTCCAGTCAAAAATATATGGCCACTCTACTCATGAGCGTCACCAGGCGGCGCTCTTTCTTTCAATTTTTGTGTTGGTTACAATGAGCGCCGTATTTAGTGTAGTAGAACCTATATGAATCAAAGATGGCGGCGCACTAAACTGTAGCACGCCATTTTACGCGCCATTTTAGAACAGCAAGTCCACCGCATTTATTTTTTTGAAGTGGTTACTGTATCTTAGGTAAATTGTCATTGTTTTGAGTCCCATTTTTCTTACCAAAGGCCCCAGTAAGTGCTATTAAAGGGTGCATGTGACTAAATCAGTGAAAATGACTGCGCGCGAGCTCATTAATATTTTGTGATCCCTCCGGTAATTTTGAATAAGAGGTCCCTGGGGCCTATACATTGGACTGATTGTAGAAATAATTGTGGAAATCAAGAATTGGTGACCCGTGGCTTCCAACTCGGGGGATTTCGTTCACAGAAAAGACCAATACCAGGGTCTATTTCGCATAGAGGCGGGGGGCTACATTGATACCTGGGCCCAGAGCTGGGCCACCAGTTTAGGGGTGGTTTGTGCGGAGAGGAGTATAAAAAAAAATTCATTCGGTCAACCCCTATAAATTTGAAAAGAAAATTGTTCTAGGAGTCTTAATCTTTGATTTCCAGTCAAAAAAATATGGCCACTCTACTCATGAGCGTCACCAGGCGGCGCTCTTTCTTTCAATTTTTGTGTTGGTTACAATGAGCGCCGTATTTAGTGTAGTAGAACCTATATGAATCAAAGATGGCGGCGCACTAAACTGTAGCACGCCATTTTACGCGCCATTTTAGAACAGCAAGTCCACCGCATTTATTTTTTTGAAGTGGTTACTGTATCTTAGGTAAATTGTCATTGTTTTGAGTCCCATTTTTCTTACCAAAGGCCCCAGTAAGTGCTATTAAAGGGTGCATGTGACTAAATCAGTGAAAATGACTGCGCGCGAGCTCATTAATATTTTGTGATCCCTCCGGTAATTTTGAATAAGAGGTCCCTGGGGCCTATACATTGGACTGATTGTAGAAATAATTGTGGAAATCAAGAATTGGTGACCCGTGGCTTCCAACTCGGGGGATTTCGTTCACAGAAAAGACCAATACCAGGGTCTATTTCGCATAGAGGCGGGGGGCTACATTGATACCTGGGCCCAGAGCTGGGCCACCAGTTTAGGGGTGGTTTGTGCGGAGAGGAGTATAAAAAAAAATTCATTCGGTCAACCCCTATAAATTTGAAAAGAAAATTGTTCTAGGAGTCTTAATCTTTGATTTCCAGTCAAAAAAATATGGCCACTCTACTCATGAGCGTCACCAGGCGGCGCTCTTTCTTTCAATTTTTGTGTTGGTTACAATGAGCGCCGTATTTAGTGTAGTAGAACCTATATGAATCAAAGATGGCGGCGCACTAAACTGTAGCACGCCATTTTACGCGCCATTTTAGAACAGCAAGTCCACCGCATTTATTTTTTTGAAGTGGTTACTGTATCTTAGGTAAATTGTCATTGTTTTGAGTCCCATTTTTCTTACCAAAGGCCCCAGTAAGTGCTATTAAAGGGTGCATGTGACTAAATCAGTGAAAATGACTGCGCGCGAGCTCATTAATATTTTGTGATCCCTCCGGTAATTTTGAATAAGAGGTCCCTGGGGCCTATACATTGGACTGATTGTAGAAATAATTGTGGAAATCAAGAATTGGTGACCCGTGGCTTCCAACTCGGGGGATTTCGTTCACAGAAAAGACCAATACCAGGGTCTATTTCGCATAGAGGCGGGGGGCTACATTGATACCTGGGCCCAGAGCTGGGCCACCAGTTTAGGGGTGGTTTGTGCGGAGAGGAGTATAAAAAAAAATTCATTCGGTCAACCCCTATAAATTTGAAAAGAAAATTGTTCTAGGAGTCTTAATCTTTGATTTCCAGTCAAAAATATATGGCCACTCTACTCATGAGCGTCACCAGGCGGCGCTCTTTCTTTCAATTTTTGTGTTGGTTACAATGAGCGCCGTATTTAGTGTAGTAGAACCTATATGAATCAAAGATGGCGGCGCACTAAACTGTAGCACGCCATTTTACGCGCCATTTTAGAACAGCAAGTCCACCGCATTTATTTTTTTGAAGTGGTTACTGTATCTTAGGTAAATTGTCATTGTTTTGAGTCCCATTTTTCTTACCAAAGGCCCCAGTAAGTGCTATTAAAGGGTGCATGTGACTAAATCAGTGAAAATGACTGCGCGCGAGCTCATTAATATTTTGTGATCCCTCCGGTAATTTTGAATAAGAGGTCCCTGGGGCCTATACATTGGACTGATTGTAGAAATAATTGTGGAAATCAAGAATTGGTGACCCGTGGCTTCCAACTCGGGGGATTTCGTTCACAGAAAAGACCAATACCAGGGTCTATTTCGCATAGAGGCGGGGGGCTACATTGATACCTGGGCCCAGAGCTGGGCCACCAGTTTAGGGGTGGTTTGTGCGGAGAGGAGTATAAAAAAAAATTCATTCGGTCAACCCCTATAAATTTGAAAAGAAAATTGTTCTAGGAGTCTTAATCTTTGATTTCCAGTCAAAAAAATATGGCCACTCTACTCATGAGCGTCACCAGGCGGCGCTCTTTCTTTCAATTTTTGTGTTGGTTACAATGAGCGCCGTATTTAGTGTAGTAGAACCTATATGAATCAAAGATGGCGGCGCACTAAACTGTAGCACGCCATTTTACGCGCCATTTTAGAACAGCAAGTCCACCGCATTTATTTTTTTGAAGTGGTTACTGTATCTTAGGTAAATTGTCATTGTTTTGAGTCCCATTTTTCTTACCAAAGGCCCCAGTAAGTGCTATTAAAGGGTGCATGTGACTAAATCAGTGAAAATGACTGCGCGCGAGCTCATTAATATTTTGTGATCCCTCCGGTAATTTTGAATAAGAGGTCCCTGGGGCCTATACATTGGACTGATTGTAGAAATAATTGTGGAAATCAAGAATTGGTGACCCGTGGCTTCCAACTCGGGGGATTTCGTTCACAGAAAAGACCAATACCAGGGTCTATTTCGCATAGAGGCGGGGGGCTACATTGATACCTGGGCCCAGAGCTGGGCCACCAGTTTAGGGGTGGTTTGTGCGGAGAGGAGTATAAAAAAAAATTCATTCGGTCAACCCCTATAAATTTGAAAAGAAAATTGTTCTAGGAGTCTTAATCTTTGATTTCCAGTCAAAAATATATGGCCACTCTACTCATGAGCGTCACCAGGCGGCGCTCTTTCTTTCAATTTTTGTGTTGGTTACAATGAGCGCCGTATTTAGTGTAGTAGAACCTATATGAATCAAAGATGGCGGCGCACTAAACTGTAGCACGCCATTTTACGCGCCATTTTAGAACAGCAAGTCCACCGCATTTATTTTTTTGAAGTGGTTACTGTATCTTAGGTAAATTGTCATTGTTTTGAGTCCCATTTTTCTTACCAAAGGCCCCAGTAAGTGCTATTAAAGGGTGCATGTGACTAAATCAGTGAAAATGACTGCGCGCGAGCTCATTAATATTTTGTGATCCCTCCGGTAATTTTGAATAAGAGGTCCCTGGGGCCTATACATTGGACTGATTGTAGAAATAATTGTGGAAATCAAGAATTGGTGACCCGTGGCTTCCAACTCGGGGGATTTCGTTCACAGAAAAGACCAATACCAGGGTCTATTTCGCATAGAGGCGGGGGGCTACATTGATACCTGGGCCCAGAGCTGGGCCACCAGTTTAGGGGTGGTTTGTGCGGAGAGGAGTATAAAAAAAAATTCATTCGGTCAACCCCTATAAATTTGAAAAGAAAATTGTTCTAGGAGTCTTAATCTTTGATTTCCAGTCAAAAAAATATGGCCACTCTACTCATGAGCGTCACCAGGCGGCGCTCTTTCTTTCAATTTTTGTGTTGGTTACAATGAGCGCCGTATTTAGTGTAGTAGAACCTATATGAATCAAAGATGGCGGCGCACTAAACTGTAGCACGCCATTTTACGCGCCATTTTAGAACAGCAAGTCCACCGCATTTATTTTTTTGAAGTGGTTACTGTATCTTAGGTAAATTGTCATTGTTTTGAGTCCCATTTTTCTTACCAAAGGCCCCAGTAAGTGCTATTAAAGGGTGCATGTGACTAAATCAGTGAAAATGACTGCGCGCGAGCTCATTAATATTTTGTGATCCCTCCGGTAATTTTGAATAAGAGGTCCCTGGGGCCTATACATTGGACTGATTGTAGAAATAATTGTGGAAATCAAGAATTGGTGACCCGTGGCTTCCAACTCGGGGGATTTCGTTCACAGAAAAGACCAATACCAGGGTCTATTTCGCATAGAGGCGGGGGGCTACATTGATACCTGGGCCCAGAGCTGGGCCACCAGTTTAGGGGTGGTTTGTGCGGAGAGGAGTATAAAAAAAAATTCATTCGGTCAACCCCTATAAATTTGAAAAGAAAATTGTTCTAGGAGTCTTAATCTTTGATTTCCAGTCAAAAAAATATGGCCACTCTACTCATGAGCGTCACCAGGCGGCGCTCTTTCTTTCAATTTTTGTGTTGGTTACAATGAGCGCCGTATTTAGTGTAGTAGAACCTATATGAATCAAAGATGGCGGCGCACTAAACTGTAGCACGCCATTTTACGCGCCATTTTAGAACAGCAAGTCCACCGCATTTATTTTTTTGAAGTGGTTACTGTATCTTAGGTAAATTGTCATTGTTTTGAGTCCCATTTTTCTTACCAAAGGCCCCAGTAAGTGCTATTAAAGGGTGCATGTGACTAAATCAGTGAAAATGACTGCGCGCGAGCTCATTAATATTTTGTGATCCCTCCGGTAATTTTGAATAAGAGGTCCCTGGGGCCTATACATTGGACTGATTGTAGAAATAATTGTGGAAATCAAGAATTGGTGACCCGTGGCTTCCAACTCGGGGGATTTCGTTCACAGAAAAGACCAATACCAGGGTCTATTTCGCATAGAGGCGGGGGGCTACATTGATACCTGGGCCCAGAGCTGGGCCACCAGTTTAGGGGTGGTTTGTGCGGAGAGGAGTATAAAAAAAAATTCATTCGGTCAACCCCTATAAATTTGAAAAGAAAATTGTTCTAGGAGTCTTAATCTTTGATTTCCAGTCAAAAATATATGGCCACTCTACTCATGAGCGTCACCAGGCGGCGCTCTTTCTTTCAATTTTTGTGTTGGTTACAATGAGCGCCGTATTTAGTGTAGTAGAACCTATATGAATCAAAGATGGCGGCGCACTAAACTGTAGCACGCCATTTTACGCGCCATTTTAGAACAGCAAGTCCACCGCATTTATTTTTTTGAAGTGGTTACTGTATCTTAGGTAAATTGTCATTGTTTTGAGTCCCATTTTTCTTACCAAAGGCCCCAGTAAGTGCTATTAAAGGGTGCATGTGACTAAATCAGTGAAAATGACTGCGCGCGAGCTCATTAATATTTTGTGATCCCTCCGGTAATTTTGAATAAGAGGTCCCTGGGGCCTATACATTGGACTGATTGTAGAAATAATTGTGGAAATCAAGAATTGGTGACCCGTGGCTTCCAACTCGGGGGATTTCGTTCACAGAAAAGACCAATACCAGGGTCTATTTCGCATAGAGGCGGGGGGCTACATTGATACCTGGGCCCAGAGCTGGGCCACCAGTTTAGGGGTGGTTTGTGCGGAGAGGAGTATAAAAAAAAATTCATTCGGTCAACCCCTATAAATTTGAAAAGAAAATTGTTCTAGGAGTCTTAATCTTTGATTTCCAGTCAAAAAAATATGGCCACTCTACTCATGAGCGTCACCAGGCGGCGCTCTTTCTTTCAATTTTTGTGTTGGTTACAATGAGCGCCGTATTTAGTGTAGTAGAACCTATATGAATCAAAGATGGCGGCGCACTAAACTGTAGCACGCCATTTTACGCGCCATTTTAGAACAGCAAGTCCACCGCATTTATTTTTTTGAAGTGGTTACTGTATCTTAGGTAAATTGTCATTGTTTTGAGTCCCATTTTTCTTACCAAAGGCCCCAGTAAGTGCTATTAAAGGGTGCATGTGACTAAATCAGTGAAAATGACTGCGCGCGAGCTCATTAATATTTTGTGATCCCTCCGGTAATTTTGAATAAGAGGTCCCTGGGGCCTATACATTGGACTGATTGTAGAAATAATTGTGGAAATCAAGAATTGGTGACCCGTGGCTTCCAACTCGGGGAATTTCGTTCACAGAAAAGACCAATACCAGGGTCTATTTCGCATAGAGGCGGGGGGCTACATTGATACCTGGGCCCAGAGCTGGGCCACCAGTTTAGGGGTGGTTTGTGCGGAGAGGAGTATAAAAAAAAATTCATTCGGTCAACCCCTATAAATTTGAAAAGAAAATTGTTCTAGGAGTCTTAATCTTTGATTTCCAGTCAAAAATATATGGCCACTCTACTCATGAGCGTCACCAGGCGGCGCTCTTTCTTTCAATTTTTGTGTTGGTTACAATGAGCGCCGTATTTAGTGTAGTAGAACCTATATGAATCAAAGATGGCGGCGCACTAAACTGTAGCACGCCATTTTACGCGCCATTTTAGAACAGCAAGTCCACCGCATTTATTTTTTTGAAGTGGTTACTGTATCTTAGGTAAATTGTCATTGTTTTGAGTCCCATTTTTCTTACCAAAGGCCCCAGTAAGTGCTATTAAAGGGTGCATGTGACTAAATCAGTGAAAATGACTGCGCGCGAGCTCATTAATATTTTGTGATCCCTCCGGTAATTTTGAATAAGAGGTCCCTGGGGCCTATACATTGGACTGATTGTAGAAATAATTGTGGAAATCAAGAATTGGTGACCCGTGGCTTCCAACTCGGGGGATTTCGTTCACAGAAAAGACCAATACCAGGGTCTATTTCGCATAGAGGCGGGGGGCTACATTGATACCTGGGCCCAGAGCTGGGCCACCAGTTTAGGGGTGGTTTGTGCGGAGAGGAGTATAAAAAAAAATTCATTCGGTCAACCCCTATAAATTTGAAAAGAAAATTGTTCTAGGAGTCTTAATCTTTGATTTCCAGTCAAAAAAATATGGCCACTCTACTCATGAGCGTCACCAGGCGGCGCTCTTTCTTTCAATTTTTGTGTTGGTTACAATGAGCGCCGTATTTAGTGTAGTAGAACCTATATGAATCAAAGATGGCGGCGCACTAAACTGTAGCACGCCATTTTACGCGCCATTTTAGAACAGCAAGTCCACCGCATTTATTTTTTTGAAGTGGTTACTGTATCTTAGGTAAATTGTCATTGTTTTGAGTCCCATTTTTCTTACCAAAGGCCCCAGTAAGTGCTATTAAAGGGTGCATGTGACTAAATCAGTGAAAATGACTGCGCGCGAGCTTATTAATATTTTGTGATCCCTCCGGTAATTTTGAATAAGAGGTCCCTGGGGCCTATACATTGGACTGATTGTAGAAATAATTGTGGAAATCAAGAATTGGTGACCCGTGGCTTCCAACTCGGGGGATTTCGTTCACAGAAAAGACCAATACCAGGGTCTATTTCGCATAGAGGCGGGGGGCTACATTGATACCTGGGCCCAGAGCTGGGCCACCAGTTTAGGGGTGGTTTGTGCGGAGAGGAGTATAAAAAAAAATTCATTCGGTCAACCCCTATAAATTTGAAAAGAAAATTGTTCTAGGAGTCTTAATCTTTGATTTCCAGTCAAAAAAATATGGCCACTCTACTCATGAGCGTCACCAGGCGGCGCTCTTTCTTTCAATTTTTGTGTTGGTTACAATGAGCGCCGTATTTAGTGTAGTAGAACCTATATGAATCAAAGATGGCGGCGCACTAAACTGTAGCACGCCATTTTACGCGCCATTTTAGAACAGCAAGTCCACCGCATTTATTTTTTTGAAGTGGTTACTGTATCTTAGGTAAATTGTCATTGTTTTGAGTCCCATTTTTCTTACCAAAGGCCCCAGTAAGTGCTATTAAAGGGTGCATGTGACTAAATCAGTGAAAATGACTGCGCGCGAGCTCATTAATATTTTGTGATCCCTCCGGTAATTTTGAATAAGAGGTCCCTGGGGCCTATACATTGGACTGATTGTAGAAATAATTGTGGAAATCAAGAATTGGTGACCCGTGGCTTCCAACTCGGGGGATTTCGTTCACAGAAAAGACCAATACCAGGGTCTATTTCGCATAGAGGCGGGGGGCTACATTGATACCTGGGCCCAGAGCTGGGCCACCAGTTTAGGGGTGGTTTGTGCGGAGAGGAGTATAAAAAAAAATTCATTCGGTCAACCCCTATAAATTTGAAAAGAAAATTGTTCTAGGAGTCTTAATCTTTGATTTCCAGTCAAAAATATATGGCCACTCTACTCATGAGCGTCACCAGGCGGCGCTCTTTCTTTCAATTTTTGTGTTGGTTACAATGAGCGCCGTATTTAGTGTAGTAGAACCTATATGAATCAAAGATGGCGGCGCACTAAACTGTAGCACGCCATTTTACGCGCCATTTTAGAACAGCAAGTCCACCGCATTTATTTTTTTGAAGTGGTTACTGTATCTTAGGTAAATTGTCATTGTTTTGAGTCCCATTTTTCTTACCAAAGGCCCCAGTAAGTGCTATTAAAGGGTGCATGTGACTAAATCAGTGAAAATGACTGCGCGCGAGCTCATTAATATTTTGTGATCCCTCCGGTAATTTTGAATAAGAGGTCCCTGGGGCCTATACATTGGACTGATTGTAGAAATAATTGTGGAAATCAAGAATTGGTGACCCGTGGCTTCCAACTCGGGGGATTTCGTTCACAGAAAAGACCAATACCAGGGTCTATTTCGCATAGAGGCGGGGGGCTACATTGATACCTGGGCCCAGAGCTGGGCCACCAGTTTAGGGGTGGTTTGTGCGGAGAGGAGTATAAAAAAAAATTCATTCGGTCAACCCCTATAAATTTGAAAAGAAAATTGTTCTAGGAGTCTTAATCTTTGATTTCCAGTCAAAAAAATATGGCCACTCTACTCATGAGCGTCACCAGGCGGCGCTCTTTCTTTCAATTTTTGTGTTGGTTACAATGAGCGCCGTATTTAGTGTAGTAGAACCTATATGAATCAAAGATGGCGGCGCACTAAACTGTAGCACGCCATTTTACGCGCCATTTTAGAACAGCAAGTCCACCGCATTTATTTTTTTGAAGTGGTTACTGTATCTTAGGTAAATTGTCATTGTTTTGAGTCCCATTTTTCTTACCAAAGGCCCCAGTAAGTGCTATTAAAGGGTGCATGTGACTAAATCAGTGAAAATGACTGCGCGCGAGCTCATTAATATTTTGTGATCCCTCCGGTAATTTTGAATAAGAGGTCCCTGGGGCCTATACATTGGACTGATTGTAGAAATAATTGTGGAAATCAAGAATTGGTGACCCGTGGCTTCCAACTCGGGGGATTTCGTTCACAGAAAAGACCAATACCAGGGTCTATTTCGCATAGAGGCGGGGGGCTACATTGATACCTGGGCCCAGAGCTGGGCCACCAGTTTAGGGGTGGTTTGTGCGGAGAGGAGTATAAAAAAAAATTCATTCGGTCAACCCCTATAAATTTGAAAAGAAAATTGTTCTAGGAGTCTTAATCTTTGATTTCCAGTCAAAAAAATATGGCCACTCTACTCATGAGCGTCACCAGGCGGCGCTCTTTCTTTCAATTTTTGTGTTGGTTACAATGAGCGCCGTATTTAGTGTAGTAGAACCTATATGAATCAAAGATGGCGGCGCACTAAACTGTAGCACGCCATTTTACGCGCCATTTTAGAACAGCAAGTCCACCGCATTTATTTTTTTGAAGTGGTTACTGTATCTTAGGTAAATTGTCATTGTTTTGAGTCCCATTTTTCTTACCAAAGGCCCCAGTAAGTGCTATTAAAGGGTGCATGTGACTAAATCAGTGAAAATGACTGCGCGCGAGCTCATTAATATTTTGTGATCCCTCCGGTAATTTTGAATAAGAGGTCCCTGGGGCCTATACATTGGACTGATTGTAGAAATAATTGTGGAAATCAAGAATTGGTGACCCGTGGCTTCCAACTCGGGGGATTTCGTTCACAGAAAAGACCAATACCAGGGTCTATTTCGCATAGAGGCGGGGGGCTACATTGATACCTGGGCCCAGAGCTGGGCCACCAGTTTAGGGGTGGTTTGTGCGGAGAGGAGTATAAAAAAAAATTCATTCGGTCAACCCCTATAAATTTGAAAAGAAAATTGTTCTAGGAGTCTTAATCTTTGATTTCCAGTCAAAAAAATATGGCCACTCTACTCATGAGCGTCACCAGGCGGCGCTCTTTCTTTCAATTTTTGTGTTGGTTACAATGAGCGCCGTATTTAGTGTAGTAGAACCTATATGAATCAAAGATGGCGGCGCACTAAACTGTAGCACGCCATTTTACGCGCCATTTTAGAACAGCAAGTCCACCGCATTTATTTTTTTGAAGTGGTTACTGTATCTTAGGTAAATTGTCATTGTTTTGAGTCCCATTTTTCTTACCAAAGGCCCCAGTAAGTGCTATTAAAGGGTGCATGTGACTAAATCAGTGAAAATGACTGCGCGCGAGCTCATTAATATTTTGTGATCCCTCCGGTAATTTTGAATAAGAGGTCCCTGGGGCCTATACATTGGACTGATTGTAGAAATAATTGTGGAAATCAAGAATTGGTGACCCGTGGCTTCCAACTCGGGGGATTTCGTTCACAGAAAAGACCAATACCAGGGTCTATTTCGCATAGAGGCGGGGGGCTACATTGATACCTGGGCCCAGAGCTGGGCCACCAGTTTAGGGGTGGTTTGTGCGGAGAGGAGTATAAAAAAAAATTCATTCGGTCAACCCCTATAAATTTGAAAAGAAAATTGTTCTAGGAGTCTTAATCTTTGATTTCCAGTCAAAAATATATGGCCACTCTACTCATGAGCGTCACCAGGCGGCGCTCTTTCTTTCAATTTTTGTGTTGGTTACAATGAGCGCCGTATTTAGTGTAGTAGAACCTATATGAATCAAAGATGGCGGCGCACTAAACTGTAGCACGCCATTTTACGCGCCATTTTAGAACAGCAAGTCCACCGCATTTATTTTTTTGAAGTGGTTACTGTATCTTAGGTAAATTGTCATTGTTTTGAGTCCCATTTTTCTTACCAAAGGCCCCAGTAAGTGCTATTAAAGGGTGCATGTGACTAAATCAGTGAAAATGACTGCGCGCGAGCTCATTAATATTTTGTGATCCCTCCGGTAATTTTGAATAAGAGGTCCCTGGGGCCTATACATTGGACTGATTGTAGAAATAATTGTGGAAATCAAGAATTGGTGACCCGTGGCTTCCAACTCGGGGGATTTCGTTCACAGAAAAGACCAATACCAGGGTCTATTTCGCATAGAGGCGGGGGGCTACATTGATACCTGGGCCCAGAGCTGGGCCACCAGTTTAGGGGTGGTTTGTGCGGAGAGGAGTATAAAAAAAAATTCATTCGGTCAACCCCTATAAATTTGAAAAGAAAATTGTTCTAGGAGTCTTAATCTTTGATTTCCAGTCAAAAAAATATGGCCACTCTACTCATGAGCGTCACCAGGCGGCGCTCTTTCTTTCAATTTTTGTGTTGGTTACAATGAGCGCCGTATTTAGTGTAGTAGAACCTATATGAATCAAAGATGGCGGCGCACTAAACTGTAGCACGCCATTTTACGCGCCATTTTAGAACAGCAAGTCCACCGCATTTATTTTTTTGAAGTGGTTACTGTATCTTAGGTAAATTGTCATTGTTTTGAGTCCCATTTTTCTTACCAAAGGCCCCAGTAAGTGCTATTAAAGGGTGCATGTGACTAAATCAGTGAAAATGACTGCGCGCGAGCTCATTAATATTTTGTGATCCCTCCGGTAATTTTGAATAAGAGGTCCCTGGGGCCTATACATTGGACTGATTGTAGAAATAATTGTGGAAATCAAGAATTGGTGACCCGTGGCTTCCAACTCGGGGGATTTCGTTCACAGAAAAGACCAATACCAGGGTCTATTTCGCATAGAGGCGGGGGGCTACATTGATACCTGGGCCCAGAGCTGGGCCACCAGTTTAGGGGTGGTTTGTGCGGAGAGGAGTATAAAAAAAAATTCATTCGGTCAACCCCTATAAATTTGAAAAGAAAATTGTTCTAGGAGTCTTAATCTTTGATTTCCAGTCAAAAAAATATGGCCACTCTACTCATGAGCGTCACCAGGCGGCGCTCTTTCTTTCAATTTTTGTGTTGGTTACAATGAGCGCCGTATTTAGTGTAGTAGAACCTATATGAATCAAAGATGGCGGCGCACTAAACTGTAGCACGCCATTTTACGCGCCATTTTAGAACAGCAAGTCCACCGCATTTATTTTTTTGAAGTGGTTACTGTATCTTAGGTAAATTGTCATTGTTTTGAGTCCCATTTTTCTTACCAAAGGCCCCAGTAAGTGCTATTAAAGGGTGCATGTGACTAAATCAGTGAAAATGACTGCGCGCGAGCTCATTAATATTTTGTGATCCCTCCGGTAATTTTGAATAAGAGGTCCCTGGGGCCTATACATTGGACTGATTGTAGAAATAATTGTGGAAATCAAGAATTGGTGACCCGTGGCTTCCAACTCGGGGGATTTCGTTCACAGAAAAGACCAATACCAGGGTCTATTTCGCATAGAGGCGGGGGGCTACATTGATACCTGGGCCCAGAGCTGGGCCACCAGTTTAGGGGTGGTTTGTGCGGAGAGGAGTATAAAAAAAAATTCATTCGGTCAACCCCTATAAATTTGAAAAGAAAATTGTTCTAGGAGTCTTAATCTTTGATTTCCAGTCAAAAAAATATGGCCACTCTACTCATGAGCGTCACCAGGCGGCGCTCTTTCTTTCAATTTTTGTGTTGGTTACAATGAGCGCCGTATTTAGTGTAGTAGAACCTATATGAATCAAAGATGGCGGCGCACTAAACTGTAGCACGCCATTTTACGCGCCATTTTAGAACAGCAAGTCCACCGCATTTATTTTTTTGAAGTGGTTACTGTATCTTAGGTAAATTGTCATTGTTTTGAGTCCCATTTTTCTTACCAAAGGCCCCAGTAAGTGCTATTAAAGGGTGCATGTGACTAAATCAGTGAAAATGACTGCGCGCGAGCTCATTAATATTTTGTGATCCCTCCGGTAATTTTGAATAAGAGGTCCCTGGGGCCTATACATTGGACTGATTGTAGAAATAATTGTGGAAATCAAGAATTGGTGACCCGTGGCTTCCAACTCGGGGGATTTCGTTCACAGAAAAGACCAATACCAGGGTCTATTTCGCATAGAGGCGGGGGGCTACATTGATACCTGGGCCCAGAGCTGGGCCACCAGTTTAGGGGTGGTTTGTGCGGAGAGGAGTATAAAAAAAAATTCATTCGGTCAACCCCTATAAATTTGAAAAGAAAATTGTTCTAGGAGTCTTAATCTTTGATTTCCAGTCAAAAATATATGGCCACTCTACTCATGAGCGTCACCAGGCGGCGCTCTTTCTTTCAATTTTTGTGTTGGTTACAATGAGCGCCGTATTTAGTGTAGTAGAACCTATATGAATCAAAGATGGCGGCGCACTAAACTGTAGCACGCCATTTTACGCGCCATTTTAGAACAGCAAGTCCACCGCATTTATTTTTTTGAAGTGGTTACTGTATCTTAGGTAAATTGTCATTGTTTTGAGTCCCATTTTTCTTACCAAAGGCCCCAGTAAGTGCTATTAAAGGGTGCATGTGACTAAATCAGTGAAAATGACTGCGCGCGAGCTCATTAATATTTTGTGATCCCTCCGGTAATTTTGAATAAGAGGTCCCTGGGGCCTATACATTGGACTGATTGTAGAAATAATTGTGGAAATCAAGAATTGGTGACCCGTGGCTTCCAACTCGGGGGATTTCGTTCACAGAAAAGACCAATACCAGGGTCTATTTCGCATAGAGGCGGGGGGCTACATTGATACCTGGGCCCAGAGCTGGGCCACCAGTTTAGGGGTGGTTTGTGCGGAGAGGAGTATAAAAAAAAATTCATTCGGTCAACCCCTATAAATTTGAAAAGAAAATTGTTCTAGGAGTCTTAATCTTTGATTTCCAGTCAAAAATATATGGCCACTCTACTCATGAGCGTCACCAGGCGGCGCTCTTTCTTTCAATTTTTGTGTTGGTTACAATGAGCGCCGTATTTAGTGTAGTAGAACCTATATGAATCAAAGATGGCGGCGCACTAAACTGTAGCACGCCATTTTACGCGCCATTTTAGAACAGCAAGTCCACCGCATTTATTTTTTTGAAGTGGTTACTGTATCTTAGGTAAATTGTCATTGTTTTGAGTCCCATTTTTCTTACCAAAGGCCCCAGTAAGTGCTATTAAAGGGTGCATGTGACTAAATCAGTGAAAATGACTGCGCGCGAGCTCATTAATATTTTGTGATCCCTCCGGTAATTTTGAATAAGAGGTCCCTGGGGCCTATACATTGGACTGATTGTAGAAATAATTGTGGAAATCAAGAATTGGTGACCCGTGGCTTCCAACTCGGGGGATTTCGTTCACAGAAAAGACCAATACCAGGGTCTATTTCGCATAGAGGCGGGGGGCTACATTGATACCTGGGCCCAGAGCTGGGCCACCAGTTTAGGGGTGGTTTGTGCGGAGAGGAGTATAAAAAAAAATTCATTCGGTCAACCCCTATAAATTTGAAAAGAAAATTGTTCTAGGAGTCTTAATCTTTGATTTCCAGTCAAAAAAATATGGCCACTCTACTCATGAGCGTCACCAGGCGGCGCTCTTTCTTTCAATTTTTGTGTTGGTTACAATGAGCGCCGTATTTAGTGTAGTAGAACCTATATGAATCAAAGATGGCGGCGCACTAAACTGTAGCACGCCATTTTACGCGCCATTTTAGAACAGCAAGTCCACCGCATTTATTTTTTTGAAGTGGTTACTGTATCTTAGGTAAATTGTCATTGTTTTGAGTCCCATTTTTCTTACCAAAGGCCCCAGTAAGTGCTATTATATGAATCAAAGATGGCGGCGCACTAAACTGTAGCACGCCATTTTACGCGCCATTTTAGAACAGCAAGTCCACCGCATTTATTTTTTTGAAGTGGTTACTGTATCTTAGGTAAATTGTCATTGTTTTGAGTCCCATTTTTCTTACCAAAGGCCCCAGTAAGTGCTATTAAAGGGTGCATGTGACTAAATCAGTGAAAATGACTGCGCGCGAGCTCATTAATATTTTGTGATCCCTCCGGTAATTTTGAATAAGAGGTCCCTGGGGCCTATACATTGGACTGATTGTAGAAATAATTGTGGAAATCAAGAATTGGTGACCCGTGGCTTCCAACTCGGGGGATTTCGTTCACAGAAAAGACCAATACCAGGGTCTATTTCGCATAGAGGCGGGGGGCTACATTGATACCTGGGCCCAGAGCTGGGCCACCAGTTTAGGGGTGGTTTGTGCGGAGAGGAGTATAAAAAAAAATTCATTCGGTCAACCCCTATAAATTTGAAAAGAAAATTGTTCTAGGAGTCTTAATCTTTGATTTCCAGTCAAAAAAATATGGCCACTCTACTCATGAGCGTCACCAGGCGGCGCTCTTTCTTTCAATTTTTGTGTTGGTTACAATGAGCGCCGTATTTAGTGTAGTAGAACCTATATGAATCAAAGATGGCGGCGCACTAAACTGTAGCACGCCATTTTACGCGCCATTTTAGAACAGCAAGTCCACCGCATTTATTTTTTTGAAGTGGTTACTGTATCTTAGGTAAATTGTCATTGTTTTGAGTCCCATTTTTCTTACCAAAGGCCCCAGTAAGTGCTATTAAAGGGTGCATGTGACTAAATCAGTGAAAATGACTGCGCGCGAGCTCATTAATATTTTGTGATCCCTCCGGTAATTTTGAATAAGAGGTCCCTGGGGCCTATACATTGGACTGATTGTAGAAATAATTGTGGAAATCAAGAATTGGTGACCCGTGGCTTCCAACTCGGGGGATTTCGTTCACAGAAAAGACCAATACCAGGGTCTATTTCGCATAGAGGCGGGGGGCTACATTGATACCTGGGCCCAGAGCTGGGCCACCAGTTTAGGGGTGGTTTGTGCGGAGAGGAGTATAAAAAAAAATTCATTCGGTCAACCCCTATAAATTTGAAAAGAAAATTGTTCTAGGAGTCTTAATCTTTGATTTCCAGTCAAAAATATATGGCCACTCTACTCATGAGCGTCACCAGGCGGCGCTCTTTCTTTCAATTTTTGTGTTGGTTACAATGAGCGCCGTATTTAGTGTAGTAGAACCTATATGAATCAAAGATGGCGGCGCACTAAACTGTAGCACGCCATTTTACGCGCCATTTTAGAACAGCAAGTCCACCGCATTTATTTTTTTGAAGTGGTTACTGTATCTTAGGTAAATTGTCATTGTTTTGAGTCCCATTTTTCTTACCAAAGGCCCCAGTAAGTGCTATTAAAGGGTGCATGTGACTAAATCAGTGAAAATGACTGCGCGCGAGCTCATTAATATTTTGTGATCCCTCCGGTAATTTTGAATAAGAGGTCCCTGGGGCCTATACATTGGACTGATTGTAGAAATAATTGTGGAAATCAAGAATTGGTGACCCGTGGCTTCCAACTCGGGGGATTTCGTTCACAGAAAAGACCAATACCAGGGTCTATTTCGCATAGAGGCGGGGGGCTACATTGATACCTGGGCCCAGAGCTGGGCCACCAGTTTAGGGGTGGTTTGTGCGGAGAGGAGTATAAAAAAAAATTCATTCGGTCAACCCCTATAAATTTGAAAAGAAAATTGTTCTAGGAGTCTTAATCTTTGATTTCCAGTCAAAAAAATATGGCCACTCTACTCATGAGCGTCACCAGGCGGCGCTCTTTCTTTCAATTTTTGTGTTGGTTACAATGAGCGCCGTATTTAGTGTAGTAGAACCTATATGAATCAAAGATGGCGGCGCACTAAACTGTAGCACGCCATTTTACGCGCCATTTTAGAACAGCAAGTCCACCGCATTTATTTTTTTGAAGTGGTTACTGTATCTTAGGTAAATTGTCATTGTTTTGAGTCCCATTTTTCTTACCAAAGGCCCCAGTAAGTGCTATTAAAGGGTGCATGTGACTAAATCAGTGAAAATGACTGCGCGCGAGCTCATTAATATTTTGTGATCCCTCCGGTAATTTTGAATAAGAGGTCCCTGGGGCCTATACATTGGACTGATTGTAGAAATAATTGTGGAAATCAAGAATTGGTGACCCGTGGCTTCCAACTCGGGGGATTTCGTTCACAGAAAAGACCAATACCAGGGTCTATTTCGCATAGAGGCGGGGGGCTACATTGATACCTGGGCCCAGAGCTGGGCCACCAGTTTAGGGGTGGTTTGTGCGGAGAGGAGTATAAAAAAAAATTCATTCGGTCAACCCCTATAAATTTGAAAAGAAAATTGTTCTAGGAGTCTTAATCTTTGATTTCCAGTCAAAAAAATATGGCCACTCTACTCATGAGCGTCACCAGGCGGCGCTCTTTCTTTCAATTTTTGTGTTGGTTACAATGAGCGCCGTATTTAGTGTAGTAGAACCTATATGAATCAAAGATGGCGGCGCACTAAACTGTAGCACGCCATTTTACGCGCCATTTTAGAACAGCAAGTCCACCGCATTTATTTTTTTGAAGTGGTTACTGTATCTTAGGTAAATTGTCATTGTTTTGAGTCCCATTTTTCTTACCAAAGGCCCCAGTAAGTGCTATTAAAGGGTGCATGTGACTAAATCAGTGAAAATGACTGCGCGCGAGCTCATTAATATTTTGTGATCCCTCCGGTAATTTTGAATAAGAGGTCCCTGGGGCCTATACATTGGACTGATTGTAGAAATAATTGTGGAAATCAAGAATTGGTGACCCGTGGCTTCCAACTCGGGGGATTTCGTTCACAGAAAAGACCAATACCAGGGTCTATTTCGCATAGAGGCGGGGGGCTACATTGATACCTGGGCCCAGAGCTGGGCCACCAGTTTAGGGGTGGTTTGTGCGGAGAGGAGTATAAAAAAAAATTCATTCGGTCAACCCCTATAAATTTGAAAAGAAAATTGTTCTAGGAGTCTTAATCTTTGATTTCCAGTCAAAAAAATATGGCCACTCTACTCATGAGCGTCACCAGGCGGCGCTCTTTCTTTCAATTTTTGTGTTGGTTACAATGAGCGCCGTATTTAGTGTAGTAGAACCTATATGAATCAAAGATGGCGGCGCACTAAACTGTAGCACGCCATTTTACGCGCCATTTTAGAACAGCAAGTCCACCGCATTTATTTTTTTGAAGTGGTTACTGTATCTTAGGTAAATTGTCATTGTTTTGAGTCCCATTTTTCTTACCAAAGGCCCCAGTAAGTGCTATTAAAGGGTGCATGTGACTAAATCAGTGAAAATGACTGCGCGCGAGCTCATTAATATTTTGTGATCCCTCCGGTAATTTTGAATAAGAGGTCCCTGGGGCCTATACATTGGACTGATTGTAGAAATAATTGTGGAAATCAAGAATTGGTGACCCGTGGCTTCCAACTCGGGGGATTTCGTTCACAGAAAAGACCAATACCAGGGTCTATTTCGCATAGAGGCGGGGGGCTACATTGATACCTGGGCCCAGAGCTGGGCCACCAGTTTAGGGGTGGTTTGTGCGGAGAGGAGTATAAAAAAAAATTCATTCGGTCAACCCCTATAAATTTGAAAAGAAAATTGTTCTAGGAGTCTTAATCTTTGATTTCCAGTCAAAAAAATATGGCCACTCTACTCATGAGCGTCACCAGGCGGCGCTCTTTCTTTCAATTTTTGTGTTGGTTACAATGAGCGCCGTATTTAGTGTAGTAGAACCTATATGAATCAAAGATGGCGGCGCACTAAACTGTAGCACGCCATTTTACGCGCCATTTTAGAACAGCAAGTCCACCGCATTTATTTTTTTGAAGTGGTTACTGTATCTTAGGTAAATTGTCATTGTTTTGAGTCCCATTTTTCTTACCAAAGGCCCCAGTAAGTGCTATTAAAGGGTGCATGTGACTAAATCAGTGAAAATGACTGCGCGCGAGCTCATTAATATTTTGTGATCCCTCCGGTAATTTTGAATAAGAGGTCCCTGGGGCCTATACATTGGACTGATTGTAGAAATAATTGTGGAAATCAAGAATTGGTGACCCGTGGCTTCCAACTCGGGGGATTTCGTTCACAGAAAAGACCAATACCAGGGTCTATTTCGCATAGAGGCGGGGGGCTACATTGATACCTGGGCCCAGAGCTGGGCCACCAGTTTAGGGGTGGTTTGTGCGGAGAGGAGTATAAAAAAAAATTCATTCGGTCAACCCCTATAAATTTGAAAAGAAAATTGTTCTAGGAGTCTTAATCTTTGATTTCCAGTCAAAAATATATGGCCACTCTACTCATGAGCGTCACCAGGCGGCGCTCTTTCTTTCAATTTTTGTGTTGGTTACAATGAGCGCCGTATTTAGTGTAGTAGAACCTATATGAATCAAAGATGGCGGCGCACTAAACTGTAGCACGCCATTTTACGCGCCATTTTAGAACAGCAAGTCCACCGCATTTATTTTTTTGAAGTGGTTACTGTATCTTAGGTAAATTGTCATTGTTTTGAGTCCCATTTTTCTTACCAAAGGCCCCAGTAAGTGCTATTAAAGGGTGCATGTGACTAAATCAGTGAAAATGACTGCGCGCGAGCTCATTAATATTTTGTGATCCCTCCGGTAATTTTGAATAAGAGGTCCCTGGGGCCTATACATTGGACTGATTGTAGAAATAATTGTGGAAATCAAGAATTGGTGACCCGTGGCTTCCAACTCGGGGGATTTCGTTCACAGAAAAGACCAATACCAGGGTCTATTTCGCATAGAGGCGGGGGGCTACATTGATACCTGGGCCCAGAGCTGGGCCACCAGTTTAGGGGTGGTTTGTGCGGAGAGGAGTATAAAAAAAAATTCATTCGGTCAACCCCTATAAATTTGAAAAGAAAATTGTTCTAGGAGTCTTAATCTTTGATTTCCAGTCAAAAAAATATGGCCACTCTACTCATGAGCGTCACCAGGCGGCGCTCTTTCTTTCAATTTTTGTGTTGGTTACAATGAGCGCCGTATTTAGTGTAGTAGAACCTATATGAATCAAAGATGGCGGCGCACTAAACTGTAGCACGCCATTTTACGCGCCATTTTAGAACAGCAAGTCCACCGCATTTATTTTTTTGAAGTGGTTACTGTATCTTAGGTAAATTGTCATTGTTTTGAGTCCCATTTTTCTTACCAAAGGCCCCAGTAAGTGCTATTAAAGGGTGCATGTGACTAAATCAGTGAAAATGACTGCGCGCGAGCTCATTAATATTTTGTGATCCCTCCGGTAATTTTGAATAAGAGGTCCCTGGGGCCTATACATTGGACTGATTGTAGAAATAATTGTGGAAATCAAGAATTGGTGACCCGTGGCTTCCAACTCGGGGGATTTCGTTCACAGAAAAGACCAATACCAGGGTCTATTTCGCATAGAGGCGGGGGGCTACATTGATACCTGGGCCCAGAGCTGGGCCACCAGTTTAGGGGTGGTTTGTGCGGAGAGGAGTATAAAAAAAAATTCATTCGGTCAACCCCTATAAATTTGAAAAGAAAATTGTTCTAGGAGTCTTAATCTTTGATTTCCAGTCAAAAAAATATGGCCACTCTACTCATGAGCGTCACCAGGCGGCGCTCTTTCTTTCAATTTTTGTGTTGGTTACAATGAGCGCCGTATTTAGTGTAGTAGAACCTATATGAATCAAAGATGGCGGCGCACTAAACTGTAGCACGCCATTTTACGCGCCATTTTAGAACAGCAAGTCCACCGCATTTATTTTTTTGAAGTGGTTACTGTATCTTAGGTAAATTGTCATTGTTTTGAGTCCCATTTTTCTTACCAAAGGCCCCAGTAAGTGCTATTAAAGGGTGCATGTGACTAAATCAGTGAAAATGACTGCGCGCGAGCTCATTAATATTTTGTGATCCCTCCGGTAATTTTGAATAAGAGGTCCCTGGGGCCTATACATTGGACTGATTGTAGAAATAATTGTGGAAATCAAGAATTGGTGACCCGTGGCTTCCAACTCGGGGGATTTCGTTCACAGAAAAGACCAATACCAGGGTCTATTTCGCATAGAGGCGGGGGGCTACATTGATACCTGGGCCCAGAGCTGGGCCACCAGTTTAGGGGTGGTTTGTGCGGAGAGGAGTATAAAAAAAAATTCATTCGGTCAACCCCTATAAATTTGAAAAGAAAATTGTTCTAGGAGTCTTAATCTTTGATTTCCAGTCAAAAAAATATGGCCACTCTACTCATGAGCGTCACCAGGCGGCGCTCTTTCTTTCAATTTTTGTGTTGGTTACAATGAGCGCCGTATTTAGTGTAGTAGAACCTATATGAATCAAAGATGGCGGCGCACTAAACTGTAGCACGCCATTTTACGCGCCATTTTAGAACAGCAAGTCCACCGCATTTATTTTTTTGAAGTGGTTACTGTATCTTAGGTAAATTGTCATTGTTTTGAGTCCCATTTTTCTTACCAAAGGCCCCAGTAAGTGCTATTAAAGGGTGCATGTGACTAAATCAGTGAAAATGACTGCGCGCGAGCTCATTAATATTTTGTGATCCCTCCGGTAATTTTGAATAAGAGGTCCCTGGGGCCTATACATTGGACTGATTGTAGAAATAATTGTGGAAATCAAGAATTGGTGACCCGTGGCTTCCAACTCGGGGGATTTCGTTCACAGAAAAGACCAATACCAGGGTCTATTTCGCATAGAGGCGGGGGGCTACATTGATACCTGGGCCCAGAGCTGGGCCACCAGTTTAGGGGTGGTTTGTGCGGAGAGGAGTATAAAAAAAAATTCATTCGGTCAACCCCTATAAATTTGAAAAGAAAATTGTTCTAGGAGTCTTAATCTTTGATTTCCAGTCAAAAATATATGGCCACTCTACTCATGAGCGTCACCAGGCGGCGCTCTTTCTTTCAATTTTTGTGTTGGTTACAATGAGCGCCGTATTTAGTGTAGTAGAACCTATATGAATCAAAGATGGCGGCGCACTAAACTGTAGCACGCCATTTTACGCGCCATTTTAGAACAGCAAGTCCACCGCATTTATTTTTTTGAAGTGGTTACTGTATCTTAGGTAAATTGTCATTGTTTTGAGTCCCATTTTTCTTACCAAAGGCCCCAGTAAGTGCTATTAAAGGGTGCATGTGACTAAATCAGTGAAAATGACTGCGCGCGAGCTCATTAATATTTTGTGATCCCTCCGGTAATTTTGAATAAGAGGTCCCTGGGGCCTATACATTGGACTGATTGTAGAAATAATTGTGGAAATCAAGAATTGGTGACCCGTGGCTTCCAACTCGGGGGATTTCGTTCACAGAAAAGACCAATACCAGGGTCTATTTCGCATAGAGGCGGGGGGCTACATTGATACCTGGGCCCAGAGCTGGGCCACCAGTTTAGGGGTGGTTTGTGCGGAGAGGAGTATAAAAAAAAATTCATTCGGTCAACCCCTATAAATTTGAAAAGAAAATTGTTCTAGGAGTCTTAATCTTTGATTTCCAGTCAAAAAAATATGGCCACTCTACTCATGAGCGTCACCAGGCGGCGCTCTTTCTTTCAATTTTTGTGTTGGTTACAATGAGCGCCGTATTTAGTGTAGTAGAACCTATATGAATCAAAGATGGCGGCGCACTAAACTGTAGCACGCCATTTTACGCGCCATTTTAGAACAGCAAGTCCACCGCATTTATTTTTTTGAAGTGGTTACTGTATCTTAGGTAAATTGTCATTGTTTTGAGTCCCATTTTTCTTACCAAAGGCCCCAGTAAGTGCTATTAAAGGGTGCATGTGACTAAATCAGTGAAAATGACTGCGCGCGAGCTCATTAATATTTTGTGATCCCTCCGGTAATTTTGAATAAGAGGTCCCTGGGGCCTATACATTGGACTGATTGTAGAAATAATTGTGGAAATCAAGAATTGGTGACCCGTGGCTTCCAACTCGGGGGATTTCGTTCACAGAAAAGACCAATACCAGGGTCTATTTCGCATAGAGGCGGGGGGCTACATTGATACCTGGGCCCAGAGCTGGGCCACCAGTTTAGGGGTGGTTTGTGCGGAGAGGAGTATAAAAAAAAATTCATTCGGTCAACCCCTATAAATTTGAAAAGAAAATTGTTCTAGGAGTCTTAATCTTTGATTTCCAGTCAAAAAAATATGGCCACTCTACTCATGAGCGTCACCAGGCGGCGCTCTTTCTTTCAATTTTTGTGTTGGTTACAATGAGCGCCGTATTTAGTGTAGTAGAACCTATATGAATCAAAGATGGCGGCGCACTAAACTGTAGCACGCCATTTTACGCGCCATTTTAGAACAGCAAGTCCACCGCATTTATTTTTTTGAAGTGGTTACTGTATCTTAGGTAAATTGTCATTGTTTTGAGTCCCATTTTTCTTACCAAAGGCCCCAGTAAGTGCTATTAAAGGGTGCATGTGACTAAATCAGTGAAAATGACTGCGCGCGAGCTCATTAATATTTTGTGATCCCTCCGGTAATTTTGAATAAGAGGTCCCTGGGGCCTATACATTGGACTGATTGTAGAAATAATTGTGGAAATCAAGAATTGGTGACCCGTGGCTTCCAACTCGGGGGATTTCGTTCACAGAAAAGACCAATACCAGGGTCTATTTCGCATAGAGGCGGGGGGCTACATTGATACCTGGGCCCAGAGCTGGGCCACCAGTTTAGGGGTGGTTTGTGCGGAGAGGAGTATAAAAAAAAATTCATTCGGTCAACCCCTATAAATTTGAAAAGAAAATTGTTCTAGGAGTCTTAATCTTTGATTTCCAGTCAAAAAAATATGGCCACTCTACTCATGAGCGTCACCAGGCGGCGCTCTTTCTTTCAATTTTTGTGTTGGTTACAATGAGCGCCGTATTTAGTGTAGTAGAACCTATATGAATCAAAGATGGCGGCGCACTAAACTGTAGCACGCCATTTTACGCGCCATTTTAGAACAGCAAGTCCACCGCATTTATTTTTTTGAAGTGGTTACTGTATCTTAGGTAAATTGTCATTGTTTTGAGTCCCATTTTTCTTACCAAAGGCCCCAGTAAGTGCTATTAAAGGGTGCATGTGACTAAATCAGTGAAAATGACTGCGCGCGAGCTCATTAATATTTTGTGATCCCTCCGGTAATTTTGAATAAGAGGTCCCTGGGGCCTATACATTGGACTGATTGTAGAAATAATTGTGGAAATCAAGAATTGGTGACCCGTGGCTTCCAACTCGGGGGATTTCGTTCACAGAAAAGACCAATACCAGGGTCTATTTCGCATAGAGGCGGGGGGCTACATTGATACCTGGGCCCAGAGCTGGGCCACCAGTTTAGGGGTGGTTTGTGCGGAGAGGAGTATAAAAAAAAATTCATTCGGTCAACCCCTATAAATTTGAAAAGAAAATTGTTCTAGGAGTCTTAATCTTTGATTTCCAGTCAAAAATATATGGCCACTCTACTCATGAGCGTCACCAGGCGGCGCTCTTTCTTTCAATTTTTGTGTTGGTTACAATGAGCGCCGTATTTAGTGTAGTAGAACCTATATGAATCAAAGATGGCGGCGCACTAAACTGTAGCACGCCATTTTACGCGCCATTTTAGAACAGCAAGTCCACCGCATTTATTTTTTTGAAGTGGTTACTGTATCTTAGGTAAATTGTCATTGTTTTGAGTCCCATTTTTCTTACCAAAGGCCCCAGTAAGTGCTATTAAAGGGTGCATGTGACTAAATCAGTGAAAATGACTGCGCGCGAGCTCATTAATATTTTGTGATCCCTCCGGTAATTTTGAATAAGAGGTCCCTGGGGCCTATACATTGGACTGATTGTAGAAATAATTGTGGAAATCAAGAATTGGTGACCCGTGGCTTCCAACTCGGGGGATTTCGTTCACAGAAAAGACCAATACCAGGGTCTATTTCGCATAGAGGCGGGGGGCTACATTGATACCTGGGCCCAGAGCTGGGCCACCAGTTTAGGGGTGGTTTGTGCGGAGAGGAGTATAAAAAAAAATTCATTCGGTCAACCCCTATAAATTTGAAAAGAAAATTGTTCTAGGAGTCTTAATCTTTGATTTCCAGTCAAAAAAATATGGCCACTCTACTCATGAGCGTCACCAGGCGGCGCTCTTTCTTTCAATTTTTGTGTTGGTTACAATGAGCGCCGTATTTAGTGTAGTAGAACCTATATGAATCAAAGATGGCGGCGCACTAAACTGTAGCACGCCATTTTACGCGCCATTTTAGAACAGCAAGTCCACCGCATTTATTTTTTTGAAGTGGTTACTGTATCTTAGGTAAATTGTCATTGTTTTGAGTCCCATTTTTCTTACCAAAGGCCCCAGTAAGTGCTATTAAAGGGTGCATGTGACTAAATCAGTGAAAATGACTGCGCGCGAGCTCATTAATATTTTGTGATCCCTCCGGTAATTTTGAATAAGAGGTCCCTGGGGCCTATACATTGGACTGATTGTAGAAATAATTGTGGAAATCAAGAATTGGTGACCCGTGGCTTCCAACTCGGGGGATTTCGTTCACAGAAAAGACCAATACCAGGGTCTATTTCGCATAGAGGCGGGGGGCTACATTGATACCTGGGCCCAGAGCTGGGCCACCAGTTTAGGGGTGGTTTGTGCGGAGAGGAGTATAAAAAAAAATTCATTCGGTCAACCCCTATAAATTTGAAAAGAAAATTGTTCTAGGAGTCTTAATCTTTGATTTCCAGTCAAAAAAATATGGCCACTCTACTCATGAGCGTCACCAGGCGGCGCTCTTTCTTTCAATTTTTGTGTTGGTTACAATGAGCGCCGTATTTAGTGTAGTAGAACCTATATGAATCAAAGATGGCGGCGCACTAAACTGTAGCACGCCATTTTACGCGCCATTTTAGAACAGCAAGTCCACCGCATTTATTTTTTTGAAGTGGTTACTGTATCTTAGGTAAATTGTCATTGTTTTGAGTCCCATTTTTCTTACCAAAGGCCCCAGTAAGTGCTATTAAAGGGTGCATGTGACTAAATCAGTGAAAATGACTGCGCGCGAGCTCATTAATATTTTGTGATCCCTCCGGTAATTTTGAATAAGAGGTCCCTGGGGCCTATACATTGGACTGATTGTAGAAATAATTGTGGAAATCAAGAATTGGTGACCCGTGGCTTCCAACTCGGGGGATTTCGTTCACAGAAAAGACCAATACCAGGGTCTATTTCGCATAGAGGCGGGGGGCTACATTGATACCTGGGCCCAGAGCTGGGCCACCAGTTTAGGGGTGGTTTGTGCGGAGAGGAGTATAAAAAAAAATTCATTCGGTCAACCCCTATAAATTTGAAAAGAAAATTGTTCTAGGAGTCTTAATCTTTGATTTCCAGTCAAAAAAATATGGCCACTCTACTCATGAGCGTCACCAGGCGGCGCTCTTTCTTTCAATTTTTGTGTTGGTTACAATGAGCGCCGTATTTAGTGTAGTAGAACCTATATGAATCAAAGATGGCGGCGCACTAAACTGTAGCACGCCATTTTACGCGCCATTTTAGAACAGCAAGTCCACCGCATTTATTTTTTTGAAGTGGTTACTGTATCTTAGGTAAATTGTCATTGTTTTGAGTCCCATTTTTCTTACCAAAGGCCCCAGTAAGTGCTATTAAAGGGTGCATGTGACTAAATCAGTGAAAATGACTGCGCGCGAGCTCATTAATATTTTGTGATCCCTCCGGTAATTTTGAATAAGAGGTCCCTGGGGCCTATACATTGGACTGATTGTAGAAATAATTGTGGAAATCAAGAATTGGTGACCCGTGGCTTCCAACTCGGGGGATTTCGTTCACAGAAAAGACCAATACCAGGGTCTATTTCGCATAGAGGCGGGGGGCTACATTGATACCTGGGCCCAGAGCTGGGCCACCAGTTTAGGGGTGGTTTGTGCGGAGAGGAGTATAAAAAAAAATTCATTCGGTCAACCCCTATAAATTTGAAAAGAAAATTGTTCTAGGAGTCTTAATCTTTGATTTCCAGTCAAAAAAATATGGCCACTCTACTCATGAGCGTCACCAGGCGGCGCTCTTTCTTTCAATTTTTGTGTTGGTTACAATGAGCGCCGTATTTAGTGTAGTAGAACCTATATGAATCAAAGATGGCGGCGCACTAAACTGTAGCACGCCATTTTACGCGCCATTTTAGAACAGCAAGTCCACCGCATTTATTTTTTTGAAGTGGTTACTGTATCTTAGGTAAATTGTCATTGTTTTGAGTCCCATTTTTCTTACCAAAGGCCCCAGTAAGTGCTATTAAAGGGTGCATGTGACTAAATCAGTGAAAATGACTGCGCGCGAGCTCATTAATATTTTGTGATCCCTCCGGTAATTTTGAATAAGAGGTCCCTGGGGCCTATACATTGGACTGATTGTAGAAATAATTGTGGAAATCAAGAATTGGTGACCCGTGGCTTCCAACTCGGGGGATTTCGTTCACAGAAAAGACCAATACCAGGGTCTATTTCGCATAGAGGCGGGGGGCTACATTGATACCTGGGCCCAGAGCTGGGCCACCAGTTTAGGGGTGGTTTGTGCGGAGAGGAGTATAAAAAAAAATTCATTCGGTCAACCCCTATAAATTTGAAAAGAAAATTGTTCTAGGAGTCTTAATCTTTGATTTCCAGTCAAAAAAATATGGCCACTCTACTCATGAGCGTCACCAGGCGGCGCTCTTTCTTTCAATTTTTGTGTTGGTTACAATGAGCGCCGTATTTAGTGTAGTAGAACCTATATGAATCAAAGATGGCGGCGCACTAAACTGTAGCACGCCATTTTACGCGCCATTTTAGAACAGCAAGTCCACCGCATTTATTTTTTTGAAGTGGTTACTGTATCTTAGGTAAATTGTCATTGTTTTGAGTCCCATTTTTCTTACCAAAGGCCCCAGTAAGTGCTATTAAAGGGTGCATGTGACTAAATCAGTGAAAATGACTGCGCGCGAGCTCATTAATATTTTGTGATCCCTCCGGTAATTTTGAATAAGAGGTCCCTGGGGCCTATACATTGGACTGATTGTAGAAATAATTGTGGAAATCAAGAATTGGTGACCCGTGGCTTCCAACTCGGGGGATTTCGTTCACAGAAAAGACCAATACCAGGGTCTATTTCGCATAGAGGCGGGGGGCTACATTGATACCTGGGCCCAGAGCTGGGCCACCAGTTTAGGGGTGGTTTGTGCGGAGAGGAGTATAAAAAAAAATTCATTCGGTCAACCCCTATAAATTTGAAAAGAAAATTGTTCTAGGAGTCTTAATCTTTGATTTCCAGTCAAAAAAATATGGCCACTCTACTCATGAGCGTCACCAGGCGGCGCTCTTTCTTTCAATTTTTGTGTTGGTTACAATGAGCGCCGTATTTAGTGTAGTAGAACCTATATGAATCAAAGATGGCGGCGCACTAAACTGTAGCACGCCATTTTACGCGCCATTTTAGAACAGCAAGTCCACCGCATTTATTTTTTTGAAGTGGTTACTGTATCTTAGGTAAATTGTCATTGTTTTGAGTCCCATTTTTCTTACCAAAGGCCCCAGTAAGTGCTATTAAAGGGTGCATGTGACTAAATCAGTGAAAATGACTGCGCGCGAGCTCATTAATATTTTGTGATCCCTCCGGTAATTTTGAATAAGAGGTCCCTGGGGCCTATACATTGGACTGATTGTAGAAATAATTGTGGAAATCAAGAATTGGTGACCCGTGGCTTCCAACTCGGGGGATTTCGTTCACAGAAAAGACCAATACCAGGGTCTATTTCGCATAGAGGCGGGGGGCTACATTGATACCTGGGCCCAGAGCTGGGCCACCAGTTTAGGGGTGGTTTGTGCGGAGAGGAGTATAAAAAAAAATTCATTCGGTCAACCCCTATAAATTTGAAAAGAAAATTGTTCTAGGAGTCTTAATCTTTGATTTCCAGTCAAAAAAATATGGCCACTCTACTCATGAGCGTCACCAGGCGGCGCTCTTTCTTTCAATTTTTGTGTTGGTTACAATGAGCGCCGTATTTAGTGTAGTAGAACCTATATGAATCAAAGATGGCGGCGCACTAAACTGTAGCACGCCATTTTACGCGCCATTTTAGAACAGCAAGTCCACCGCATTTATTTTTTTGAAGTGGTTACTGTATCTTAGGTAAATTGTCATTGTTTTGAGTCCCATTTTTCTTACCAAAGGCCCCAGTAAGTGCTATTAAAGGGTGCATGTGACTAAATCAGTGAAAATGACTGCGCGCGAGCTCATTAATATTTTGTGATCCCTCCGGTAATTTTGAATAAGAGGTCCCTGGGGCCTATACATTGGACTGATTGTAGAAATAATTGTGGAAATCAAGAATTGGTGACCCGTGGCTTCCAACTCGGGGGATTTCGTTCACAGAAAAGACCAATACCAGGGTCTATTTCGCATAGAGGCGGGGGGCTACATTGATACCTGGGCCCAGAGCTGGGCCACCAGTTTAGGGGTGGTTTGTGCGGAGAGGAGTATAAAAAAAAATTCATTCGGTCAACCCCTATAAATTTGAAAAGAAAATTGTTCTAGGAGTCTTAATCTTTGATTTCCAGTCAAAAATATATGGCCACTCTACTCATGAGCGTCACCAGGCGGCGCTCTTTCTTTCAATTTTTGTGTTGGTTACAATGAGCGCCGTATTTAGTGTAGTAGAACCTATATGAATCAAAGATGGCGGCGCACTAAACTGTAGCACGCCATTTTACGCGCCATTTTAGAACAGCAAGTCCACCGCATTTATTTTTTTGAAGTGGTTACTGTATCTTAGGTAAATTGTCATTGTTTTGAGTCCCATTTTTCTTACCAAAGGCCCCAGTAAGTGCTATTAAAGGGTGCATGTGACTAAATCAGTGAAAATGACTGCGCGCGAGCTCATTAATATTTTGTGATCCCTCCGGTAATTTTGAATAAGAGGTCCCTGGGGCCTATACATTGGACTGATTGTAGAAATAATTGTGGAAATCAAGAATTGGTGACCCGTGGCTTCCAACTCGGGGGATTTCGTTCACAGAAAAGACCAATACCAGGGTCTATTTCGCATAGAGGCGGGGGGCTACATTGATACCTGGGCCCAGAGCTGGGCCACCAGTTTAGGGGTGGTTTGTGCGGAGAGGAGTATAAAAAAAAATTCATTCGGTCAACCCCTATAAATTTGAAAAGAAAATTGTTCTAGGAGTCTTAATCTTTGATTTCCAGTCAAAAAAATATGGCCACTCTACTCATGAGCGTCACCAGGCGGCGCTCTTTCTTTCAATTTTTGTGTTGGTTACAATGAGCGCCGTATTTAGTGTAGTAGAACCTATATGAATCAAAGATGGCGGCGCACTAAACTGTAGCACGCCATTTTACGCGCCATTTTAGAACAGCAAGTCCACCGCATTTATTTTTTTGAAGTGGTTACTGTATCTTAGGTAAATTGTCATTGTTTTGAGTCCCATTTTTCTTACCAAAGGCCCCAGTAAGTGCTATTAAAGGGTGCATGTGACTAAATCAGTGAAAATGACTGCGCGCGAGCTCATTAATATTTTGTGATCCCTCCGGTAATTTTGAATAAGAGGTCCCTGGGGCCTATACATTGGACTGATTGTAGAAATAATTGTGGAAATCAAGAATTGGTGACCCGTGGCTTCCAACTCGGGGGATTTCGTTCACAGAAAAGACCAATACCAGGGTCTATTTCGCATAGAGGCGGGGGGCTACATTGATACCTGGGCCCAGAGCTGGGCCACCAGTTTAGGGGTGGTTTGTGCGGAGAGGAGTATAAAAAAAAATTCATTCGGTCAACCCCTATAAATTTGAAAAGAAAATTGTTCTAGGAGTCTTAATCTTTGATTTCCAGTCAAAAATATATGGCCACTCTACTCATGAGCGTCACCAGGCGGCGCTCTTTCTTTCAATTTTTGTGTTGGTTACAATGAGCGCCGTATTTAGTGTAGTAGAACCTATATGAATCAAAGATGGCGGCGCACTAAACTGTAGCACGCCATTTTACGCGCCATTTTAGAACAGCAAGTCCACCGCATTTATTTTTTTGAAGTGGTTACTGTATCTTAGGTAAATTGTCATTGTTTTGAGTCCCATTTTTCTTACCAAAGGCCCCAGTAAGTGCTATTAAAGGGTGCATGTGACTAAATCAGTGAAAATGACTGCGCGCGAGCTCATTAATATTTTGTGATCCCTCCGGTAATTTTGAATAAGAGGTCCCTGGGGCCTATACATTGGACTGATTGTAGAAATAATTGTGGAAATCAAGAATTGGTGACCCGTGGCTTCCAACTCGGGGGATTTCGTTCACAGAAAAGACCAATACCAGGGTCTATTTCGCATAGAGGCGGGGGGCTACATTGATACCTGGGCCCAGAGCTGGGCCACCAGTTTAGGGGTGGTTTGTGCGGAGAGGAGTATAAAAAAAAATTCATTCGGTCAACCCCTATAAATTTGAAAAGAAAATTGTTCTAGGAGTCTTAATCTTTGATTTCCAGTCAAAAATATATGGCCACTCTACTCATGAGCGTCACCAGGCGGCGCTCTTTCTTTCAATTTTTGTGTTGGTTACAATGAGCGCCGTATTTAGTGTAGTAGAACCTATATGAATCAAAGATGGCGGCGCACTAAACTGTAGCACGCCATTTTACGCGCCATTTTAGAACAGCAAGTCCACCGCATTTATTTTTTTGAAGTGGTTACTGTATCTTAGGTAAATTGTCATTGTTTTGAGTCCCATTTTTCTTACCAAAGGCCCCAGTAAGTGCTATTAAAGGGTGCATGTGACTAAATCAGTGAAAATGACTGCGCGCGAGCTCATTAATATTTTGTGATCCCTCCGGTAATTTTGAATAAGAGGTCCCTGGGGCCTATACATTGGACTGATTGTAGAAATAATTGTGGAAATCAAGAATTGGTGACCCGTGGCTTCCAACTCGGGGGATTTCGTTCACAGAAAAGACCAATACCAGGGTCTATTTCGCATAGAGGCGGGGGGCTACATTGATACCTGGGCCCAGAGCTGGGCCACCAGTTTAGGGGTGGTTTGTGCGGAGAGGAGTATAAAAAAAAATTCATTCGGTCAACCCCTATAAATTTGAAAAGAAAATTGTTCTAGGAGTCTTAATCTTTGATTTCCAGTCAAAAAAATATGGCCACTCTACTCATGAGCGTCACCAGGCGGCGCTCTTTCTTTCAATTTTTGTGTTGGTTACAATGAGCGCCGTATTTAGTGTAGTAGAACCTATATGAATCAAAGATGGCGGCGCACTAAACTGTAGCACGCCATTTTACGCGCCATTTTAGAACAGCAAGTCCACCGCATTTATTTTTTTGAAGTGGTTACTGTATCTTAGGTAAATTGTCATTGTTTTGAGTCCCATTTTTCTTACCAAAGGCCCCAGTAAGTGCTATTAAAGGGTGCATGTGACTAAATCAGTGAAAATGACTGCGCGCGAGCTCATTAATATTTTGTGATCCCTCCGGTAATTTTGAATAAGAGGTCCCTGGGGCCTATACATTGGACTGATTGTAGAAATAATTGTGGAAATCAAGAATTGGTGACCCGTGGCTTCCAACTCGGGGGATTTCGTTCACAGAAAAGACCAATACCAGGGTCTATTTCGCATAGAGGCGGGGGGCTACATTGATACCTGGGCCCAGAGCTGGGCCACCAGTTTAGGGGTGGTTTGTGCGGAGAGGAGTATAAAAAAAAATTCATTCGGTCAACCCCTATAAATTTGAAAAGAAAATTGTTCTAGGAGTCTTAATCTTTGATTTCCAGTCAAAAATATATGGCCACTCTACTCATGAGCGTCACCAGGCGGCGCTCTTTCTTTCAATTTTTGTGTTGGTTACAATGAGCGCCGTATTTAGTGTAGTAGAACCTATATGAATCAAAGATGGCGGCGCACTAAACTGTAGCACGCCATTTTACGCGCCATTTTAGAACAGCAAGTCCACCGCATTTATTTTTTTGAAGTGGTTACTGTATCTTAGGTAAATTGTCATTGTTTTGAGTCCCATTTTTCTTACCAAAGGCCCCAGTAAGTGCTATTAAAGGGTGCATGTGACTAAATCAGTGAAAATGACTGCGCGCGAGCTCATTAATATTTTGTGATCCCTCCGGTAATTTTGAATAAGAGGTCCCTGGGGCCTATACATTGGACTGATTGTAGAAATAATTGTGGAAATCAAGAATTGGTGACCCGTGGCTTCCAACTCGGGGGATTTCGTTCACAGAAAAGACCAATACCAGGGTCTATTTCGCATAGAGGCGGGGGGCTACATTGATACCTGGGCCCAGAGCTGGGCCACCAGTTTAGGGGTGGTTTGTGCGGAGAGGAGTATAAAAAAAAATTCATTCGGTCAACCCCTATAAATTTGAAAAGAAAATTGTTCTAGGAGTCTTAATCTTTGATTTCCAGTCAAAAAAATATGGCCACTCTACTCATGAGCGTCACCAGGCGGCGCTCTTTCTTTCAATTTTTGTGTTGGTTACAATGAGCGCCGTATTTAGTGTAGTAGAACCTATATGAATCAAAGATGGCGGCGCACTAAACTGTAGCACGCCATTTTACGCGCCATTTTAGAACAGCAAGTCCACCGCATTTATTTTTTTGAAGTGGTTACTGTATCTTAGGTAAATTGTCATTGTTTTGAGTCCCATTTTTCTTACCAAAGGCCCCAGTAAGTGCTATTAAAGGGTGCATGTGACTAAATCAGTGAAAATGACTGCGCGCGAGCTCATTAATATTTTGTGATCCCTCCGGTAATTTTGAATAAGAGGTCCCTGGGGCCTATACATTGGACTGATTGTAGAAATAATTGTGGAAATCAAGAATTGGTGACCCGTGGCTTCCAACTCGGGGGATTTCGTTCACAGAAAAGACCAATACCAGGGTCTATTTCGCATAGAGGCGGGGGGCTACATTGATACCTGGGCCCAGAGCTGGGCCACCAGTTTAGGGGTGGTTTGTGCGGAGAGGAGTATAAAAAAAAATTCATTCGGTCAACCCCTATAAATTTGAAAAGAAAATTGTTCTAGGAGTCTTAATCTTTGATTTCCAGTCAAAAAAATATGGCCACTCTACTCATGAGCGTCACCAGGCGGCGCTCTTTCTTTCAATTTTTGTGTTGGTTACAATGAGCGCCGTATTTAGTGTAGTAGAACCTATATGAATCAAAGATGGCGGCGCACTAAACTGTAGCACGCCATTTTACGCGCCATTTTAGAACAGCAAGTCCACCGCATTTATTTTTTTGAAGTGGTTACTGTATCTTAGGTAAATTGTCATTGTTTTGAGTCCCATTTTTCTTACCAAAGGCCCCAGTAAGTGCTATTAAAGGGTGCATGTGACTAAATCAGTGAAAATGACTGCGCGCGAGCTCATTAATATTTTGTGATCCCTCCGGTAATTTTGAATAAGAGGTCCCTGGGGCCTATACATTGGACTGATTGTAGAAATAATTGTGGAAATCAAGAATTGGTGACCCGTGGCTTCCAACTCGGGGGATTTCGTTCACAGAAAAGACCAATACCAGGGTCTATTTCGCATAGAGGCGGGGGGCTACATTGATACCTGGGCCCAGAGCTGGGCCACCAGTTTAGGGGTGGTTTGTGCGGAGAGGAGTATAAAAAAAAATTCATTCGGTCAACCCCTATAAATTTGAAAAGAAAATTGTTCTAGGAGTCTTAATCTTTGATTTCCAGTCAAAAAAATATGGCCACTCTACTCATGAGCGTCACCAGGCGGCGCTCTTTCTTTCAATTTTTGTGTTGGTTACAATGAGCGCCGTATTTAGTGTAGTAGAACCTATATGAATCAAAGATGGCGGCGCACTAAACTGTAGCACGCCATTTTACGCGCCATTTTAGAACAGCAAGTCCACCGCATTTATTTTTTTGAAGTGGTTACTGTATCTTAGGTAAATTGTCATTGTTTTGAGTCCCATTTTTCTTACCAAAGGCCCCAGTAAGTGCTATTAAAGGGTGCATGTGACTAAATCAGTGAAAATGACTGCGCGCGAGCTCATTAATATTTTGTGATCCCTCCGGTAATTTTGAATAAGAGGTCCCTGGGGCCTATACATTGGACTGATTGTAGAAATAATTGTGGAAATCAAGAATTGGTGACCCGTGGCTTCCAACTCGGGGGATTTCGTTCACAGAAAAGACCAATACCAGGGTCTATTTCGCATAGAGGCGGGGGGCTACATTGATACCTGGGCCCAGAGCTGGGCCACCAGTTTAGGGGTGGTTTGTGCGGAGAGGAGTATAAAAAAAAATTCATTCGGTCAACCCCTATAAATTTGAAAAGAAAATTGTTCTAGGAGTCTTAATCTTTGATTTCCAGTCAAAAATATATGGCCACTCTACTCATGAGCGTCACCAGGCGGCGCTCTTTCTTTCAATTTTTGTGTTGGTTACAATGAGCGCCGTATTTAGTGTAGTAGAACCTATATGAATCAAAGATGGCGGCGCACTAAACTGTAGCACGCCATTTTACGCGCCATTTTAGAACAGCAAGTCCACCGCATTTATTTTTTTGAAGTGGTTACTGTATCTTAGGTAAATTGTCATTGTTTTGAGTCCCATTTTTCTTACCAAAGGCCCCAGTAAGTGCTATTAAAGGGTGCATGTGACTAAATCAGTGAAAATGACTGCGCGCGAGCTCATTAATATTTTGTGATCCCTCCGGTAATTTTGAATAAGAGGTCCCTGGGGCCTATACATTGGACTGATTGTAGAAATAATTGTGGAAATCAAGAATTGGTGACCCGTGGCTTCCAACTCGGGGGATTTCGTTCACAGAAAAGACCAATACCAGGGTCTATTTCGCATAGAGGCGGGGGGCTACATTGATACCTGGGCCCAGAGCTGGGCCACCAGTTTAGGGGTGGTTTGTGCGGAGAGGAGTATAAAAAAAAATTCATTCGGTCAACCCCTATAAATTTGAAAAGAAAATTGTTCTAGGAGTCTTAATCTTTGATTTCCAGTCAAAAAAATATGGCCACTCTACTCATGAGCGTCACCAGGCGGCGCTCTTTCTTTCAATTTTTGTGTTGGTTACAATGAGCGCCGTATTTAGTGTAGTAGAACCTATATGAATCAAAGATGGCGGCGCACTAAACTGTAGCACGCCATTTTACGCGCCATTTTAGAACAGCAAGTCCACCGCATTTATTTTTTTGAAGTGGTTACTGTATCTTAGGTAAATTGTCATTGTTTTGAGTCCCATTTTTCTTACCAAAGGCCCCAGTAAGTGCTATTAAAGGGTGCATGTGACTAAATCAGTGAAAATGACTGCGCGCGAGCTCATTAATATTTTGTGATCCCTCCGGTAATTTTGAATAAGAGGTCCCTGGGGCCTATACATTGGACTGATTGTAGAAATAATTGTGGAAATCAAGAATTGGTGACCCGTGGCTTCCAACTCGGGGGATTTCGTTCACAGAAAAGACCAATACCAGGGTCTATTTCGCATAGAGGCGGGGGGCTACATTGATACCTGGGCCCAGAGCTGGGCCACCAGTTTAGGGGTGGTTTGTGCGGAGAGGAGTATAAAAAAAAATTCATTCGGTCAACCCCTATAAATTTGAAAAGAAAATTGTTCTAGGAGTCTTAATCTTTGATTTCCAGTCAAAAAAATATGGCCACTCTACTCATGAGCGTCACCAGGCGGCGCTCTTTCTTTCAATTTTTGTGTTGGTTACAATGAGCGCCGTATTTAGTGTAGTAGAACCTATATGAATCAAAGATGGCGGCGCACTAAACTGTAGCACGCCATTTTACGCGCCATTTTAGAACAGCAAGTCCACCGCATTTATTTTTTTGAAGTGGTTACTGTATCTTAGGTAAATTGTCATTGTTTTGAGTCCCATTTTTCTTACCAAAGGCCCCAGTAAGTGCTATTAAAGGGTGCATGTGACTAAATCAGTGAAAATGACTGCGCGCGAGCTCATTAATATTTTGTGATCCCTCCGGTAATTTTGAATAAGAGGTCCCTGGGGCCTATACATTGGACTGATTGTAGAAATAATTGTGGAAATCAAGAATTGGTGACCCGTGGCTTCCAACTCGGGGGATTTCGTTCACAGAAAAGACCAATACCAGGGTCTATTTCGCATAGAGGCGGGGGGCTACATTGATACCTGGGCCCAGAGCTGGGCCACCAGTTTAGGGGTGGTTTGTGCGGAGAGGAGTATAAAAAAAAATTCATTCGGTCAACCCCTATAAATTTGAAAAGAAAATTGTTCTAGGAGTCTTAATCTTTGATTTCCAGTCAAAAATATATGGCCACTCTACTCATGAGCGTCACCAGGCGGCGCTCTTTCTTTCAATTTTTGTGTTGGTTACAATGAGCGCCGTATTTAGTGTAGTAGAACCTATATGAATCAAAGATGGCGGCGCACTAAACTGTAGCACGCCATTTTACGCGCCATTTTAGAACAGCAAGTCCACCGCATTTATTTTTTTGAAGTGGTTACTGTATCTTAGGTAAATTGTCATTGTTTTGAGTCCCATTTTTCTTACCAAAGGCCCCAGTAAGTGCTATTAAAGGGTGCATGTGACTAAATCAGTGAAAATGACTGCGCGCGAGCTCATTAATATTTTGTGATCCCTCCGGTAATTTTGAATAAGAGGTCCCTGGGGCCTATACATTGGACTGATTGTAGAAATAATTGTGGAAATCAAGAATTGGTGACCCGTGGCTTCCAACTCGGGGGATTTCGTTCACAGAAAAGACCAATACCAGGGTCTATTTCGCATAGAGGCGGGGGGCTACATTGATACCTGGGCCCAGAGCTGGGCCACCAGTTTAGGGGTGGTTTGTGCGGAGAGGAGTATAAAAAAAAATTCATTCGGTCAACCCCTATAAATTTGAAAAGAAAATTGTTCTAGGAGTCTTAATCTTTGATTTCCAGTCAAAAAAATATGGCCACTCTACTCATGAGCGTCACCAGGCGGCGCTCTTTCTTTCAATTTTTGTGTTGGTTACAATGAGCGCCGTATTTAGTGTAGTAGAACCTATATGAATCAAAGATGGCGGCGCACTAAACTGTAGCACGCCATTTTACGCGCCATTTTAGAACAGCAAGTCCACCGCATTTATTTTTTTGAAGTGGTTACTGTATCTTAGGTAAATTGTCATTGTTTTGAGTCCCATTTTTCTTACCAAAGGCCCCAGTAAGTGCTATTAAAGGGTGCATGTGACTAAATCAGTGAAAATGACTGCGCGCGAGCTCATTAATATTTTGTGATCCCTCCGGTAATTTTGAATAAGAGGTCCCTGGGGCCTATACATTGGACTGATTGTAGAAATAATTGTGGAAATCAAGAATTGGTGACCCGTGGCTTCCAACTCGGGGGATTTCGTTCACAGAAAAGACCAATACCAGGGTCTATTTCGCATAGAGGCGGGGGGCTACATTGATACCTGGGCCCAGAGCTGGGCCACCAGTTTAGGGGTGGTTTGTGCGGAGAGGAGTATAAAAAAAAATTCATTCGGTCAACCCCTATAAATTTGAAAAGAAAATTGTTCTAGGAGTCTTAATCTTTGATTTCCAGTCAAAAATATATGGCCACTCTACTCATGAGCGTCACCAGGCGGCGCTCTTTCTTTCAATTTTTGTGTTGGTTACAATGAGCGCCGTATTTAGTGTAGTAGAACCTATATGAATCAAAGATGGCGGCGCACTAAACTGTAGCACGCCATTTTACGCGCCATTTTAGAACAGCAAGTCCACCGCATTTATTTTTTTGAAGTGGTTACTGTATCTTAGGTAAATTGTCATTGTTTTGAGTCCCATTTTTCTTACCAAAGGCCCCAGTAAGTGCTATTAAAGGGTGCATGTGACTAAATCAGTGAAAATGACTGCGCGCGAGCTCATTAATATTTTGTGATCCCTCCGGTAATTTTGAATAAGAGGTCCCTGGGGCCTATACATTGGACTGATTGTAGAAATAATTGTGGAAATCAAGAATTGGTGACCCGTGGCTTCCAACTCGGGGGATTTCGTTCACAGAAAAGACCAATACCAGGGTCTATTTCGCATAGAGGCGGGGGGCTACATTGATACCTGGGCCCAGAGCTGGGCCACCAGTTTAGGGGTGGTTTGTGCGGAGAGGAGTATAAAAAAAAATTCATTCGGTCAACCCCTATAAATTTGAAAAGAAAATTGTTCTAGGAGTCTTAATCTTTGATTTCCAGTCAAAAAAATATGGCCACTCTACTCATGAGCGTCACCAGGCGGCGCTCTTTCTTTCAATTTTTGTGTTGGTTACAATGAGCGCCGTATTTAGTGTAGTAGAACCTATATGAATCAAAGATGGCGGCGCACTAAACTGTAGCACGCCATTTTACGCGCCATTTTAGAACAGCAAGTCCACCGCATTTATTTTTTTGAAGTGGTTACTGTATCTTAGGTAAATTGTCATTGTTTTGAGTCCCATTTTTCTTACCAAAGGCCCCAGTAAGTGCTATTAAAGGGTGCATGTGACTAAATCAGTGAAAATGACTGCGCGCGAGCTCATTAATATTTTGTGATCCCTCCGGTAATTTTGAATAAGAGGTCCCTGGGGCCTATACATTGGACTGATTGTAGAAATAATTGTGGAAATCAAGAATTGGTGACCCGTGGCTTCCAACTCGGGGGATTTCGTTCACAGAAAAGACCAATACCAGGGTCTATTTCGCATAGAGGCGGGGGGCTACATTGATACCTGGGCCCAGAGCTGGGCCACCAGTTTAGGGGTGGTTTGTGCGGAGAGGAGTATAAAAAAAAATTCATTCGGTCAACCCCTATAAATTTGAAAAGAAAATTGTTCTAGGAGTCTTAATCTTTGATTTCCAGTCAAAAATATATGGCCACTCTACTCATGAGCGTCACCAGGCGGCGCTCTTTCTTTCAATTTTTGTGTTGGTTACAATGAGCGCCGTATTTAGTGTAGTAGAACCTATATGAATCAAAGATGGCGGCGCACTAAACTGTAGCACGCCATTTTACGCGCCATTTTAGAACAGCAAGTCCACCGCATTTATTTTTTTGAAGTGGTTACTGTATCTTAGGTAAATTGTCATTGTTTTGAGTCCCATTTTTCTTACCAAAGGCCCCAGTAAGTGCTATTAAAGGGTGCATGTGACTAAATCAGTGAAAATGACTGCGCGCGAGCTCATTAATATTTTGTGATCCCTCCGGTAATTTTGAATAAGAGGTCCCTGGGGCCTATACATTGGACTGATTGTAGAAATAATTGTGGAAATCAAGAATTGGTGACCCGTGGCTTCCAACTCGGGGGATTTCGTTCACAGAAAAGACCAATACCAGGGTCTATTTCGCATAGAGGCGGGGGGCTACATTGATACCTGGGCCCAGAGCTGGGCCACCAGTTTAGGGGTGGTTTGTGCGGAGAGGAGTATAAAAAAAAATTCATTCGGTCAACCCCTATAAATTTGAAAAGAAAATTGTTCTAGGAGTCTTAATCTTTGATTTCCAGTCAAAAAAATATGGCCACTCTACTCATGAGCGTCACCAGGCGGCGCTCTTTCTTTCAATTTTTGTGTTGGTTACAATGAGCGCCGTATTTAGTGTAGTAGAACCTATATGAATCAAAGATGGCGGCGCACTAAACTGTAGCACGCCATTTTACGCGCCATTTTAGAACAGCAAGTCCACCGCATTTATTTTTTTGAAGTGGTTACTGTATCTTAGGTAAATTGTCATTGTTTTGAGTCCCATTTTTCTTACCAAAGGCCCCAGTAAGTGCTATTAAAGGGTGCATGTGACTAAATCAGTGAAAATGACTGCGCGCGAGCTCATTAATATTTTGTGATCCCTCCGGTAATTTTGAATAAGAGGTCCCTGGGGCCTATACATTGGACTGATTGTAGAAATAATTGTGGAAATCAAGAATTGGTGACCCGTGGCTTCCAACTCGGGGGATTTCGTTCACAGAAAAGACCAATACCAGGGTCTATTTCGCATAGAGGCGGGGGGCTACATTGATACCTGGGCCCAGAGCTGGGCCACCAGTTTAGGGGTGGTTTGTGCGGAGAGGAGTATAAAAAAAAATTCATTCGGTCAACCCCTATAAATTTGAAAAGAAAATTGTTCTAGGAGTCTTAATCTTTGATTTCCAGTCAAAAATATATGGCCACTCTACTCATGAGCGTCACCAGGCGGCGCTCTTTCTTTCAATTTTTGTGTTGGTTACAATGAGCGCCGTATTTAGTGTAGTAGAACCTATATGAATCAAAGATGGCGGCGCACTAAACTGTAGCACGCCATTTTACGCGCCATTTTAGAACAGCAAGTCCACCGCATTTATTTTTTTGAAGTGGTTACTGTATCTTAGGTAAATTGTCATTGTTTTGAGTCCCATTTTTCTTACCAAAGGCCCCAGTAAGTGCTATTAAAGGGTGCATGTGACTAAATCAGTGAAAATGACTGCGCGCGAGCTCATTAATATTTTGTGATCCCTCCGGTAATTTTGAATAAGAGGTCCCTGGGGCCTATACATTGGACTGATTGTAGAAATAATTGTGGAAATCAAGAATTGGTGACCCGTGGCTTCCAACTCGGGGGATTTCGTTCACAGAAAAGACCAATACCAGGGTCTATTTCGCATAGAGGCGGGGGGCTACATTGATACCTGGGCCCAGAGCTGGGCCACCAGTTTAGGGGTGGTTTGTGCGGAGAGGAGTATAAAAAAAAATTCATTCGGTCAACCCCTATAAATTTGAAAAGAAAATTGTTCTAGGAGTCTTAATCTTTGATTTCCAGTCAAAAAAATATGGCCACTCTACTCATGAGCGTCACCAGGCGGCGCTCTTTCTTTCAATTTTTGTGTTGGTTACAATGAGCGCCGTATTTAGTGTAGTAGAACCTATATGAATCAAAGATGGCGGCGCACTAAACTGTAGCACGCCATTTTACGCGCCATTTTAGAACAGCAAGTCCACCGCATTTATTTTTTTGAAGTGGTTACTGTATCTTAGGTAAATTGTCATTGTTTTGAGTCCCATTTTTCTTACCAAAGGCCCCAGTAAGTGCTATTAAAGGGTGCATGTGACTAAATCAGTGAAAATGACTGCGCGCGAGCTCATTAATATTTTGTGATCCCTCCGGTAATTTTGAATAAGAGGTCCCTGGGGCCTATACATTGGACTGATTGTAGAAATAATTGTGGAAATCAAGAATTGGTGACCCGTGGCTTCCAACTCGGGGGATTTCGTTCACAGAAAAGACCAATACCAGGGTCTATTTCGCATAGAGGCGGGGGGCTACATTGATACCTGGGCCCAGAGCTGGGCCACCAGTTTAGGGGTGGTTTGTGCGGAGAGGAGTATAAAAAAAAATTCATTCGGTCAACCCCTATAAATTTGAAAAGAAAATTGTTCTAGGAGTCTTAATCTTTGATTTCCAGTCAAAAAAATATGGCCACTCTACTCATGAGCGTCACCAGGCGGCGCTCTTTCTTTCAATTTTTGTGTTGGTTACAATGAGCGCCGTATTTAGTGTAGTAGAACCTATATGAATCAAAGATGGCGGCGCACTAAACTGTAGCACGCCATTTTACGCGCCATTTTAGAACAGCAAGTCCACCGCATTTATTTTTTTGAAGTGGTTACTGTATCTTAGGTAAATTGTCATTGTTTTGAGTCCCATTTTTCTTACCAAAGGCCCCAGTAAGTGCTATTAAAGGGTGCATGTGACTAAATCAGTGAAAATGACTGCGCGCGAGCTCATTAATATTTTGTGATCCCTCCGGTAATTTTGAATAAGAGGTCCCTGGGGCCTATACATTGGACTGATTGTAGAAATAATTGTGGAAATCAAGAATTGGTGACCCGTGGCTTCCAACTCGGGGGATTTCGTTCACAGAAAAGACCAATACCAGGGTCTATTTCGCATAGAGGCGGGGGGCTACATTGATACCTGGGCCCAGAGCTGGGCCACCAGTTTAGGGGTGGTTTGTGCGGAGAGGAGTATAAAAAAAAATTCATTCGGTCAACCCCTATAAATTTGAAAAGAAAATTGTTCTAGGAGTCTTAATCTTTGATTTCCAGTCAAAAAAATATGGCCACTCTACTCATGAGCGTCACCAGGCGGCGCTCTTTCTTTCAATTTTTGTGTTGGTTACAATGAGCGCCGTATTTAGTGTAGTAGAACCTATATGAATCAAAGATGGCGGCGCACTAAACTGTAGCACGCCATTTTACGCGCCATTTTAGAACAGCAAGTCCACCGCATTTATTTTTTTGAAGTGGTTACTGTATCTTAGGTAAATTGTCATTGTTTTGAGTCCCATTTTTCTTACCAAAGGCCCCAGTAAGTGCTATTAAAGGGTGCATGTGACTAAATCAGTGAAAATGACTGCGCGCGAGCTCATTAATATTTTGTGATCCCTCCGGTAATTTTGAATAAGAGGTCCCTGGGGCCTATACATTGGACTGATTGTAGAAATAATTGTGGAAATCAAGAATTGGTGACCCGTGGCTTCCAACTCGGGGGATTTCGTTCACAGAAAAGACCAATACCAGGGTCTATTTCGCATAGAGGCGGGGGGCTACATTGATACCTGGGCCCAGAGCTGGGCCACCAGTTTAGGGGTGGTTTGTGCGGAGAGGAGTATAAAAAAAAATTCATTCGGTCAACCCCTATAAATTTGAAAAGAAAATTGTTCTAGGAGTCTTAATCTTTGATTTCCAGTCAAAAAAATATGGCCACTCTACTCATGAGCGTCACCAGGCGGCGCTCTTTCTTTCAATTTTTGTGTTGGTTACAATGAGCGCCGTATTTAGTGTAGTAGAACCTATATGAATCAAAGATGGCGGCGCACTAAACTGTAGCACGCCATTTTACGCGCCATTTTAGAACAGCAAGTCCACCGCATTTATTTTTTTGAAGTGGTTACTGTATCTTAGGTAAATTGTCATTGTTTTGAGTCCCATTTTTCTTACCAAAGGCCCCAGTAAGTGCTATTAAAGGGTGCATGTGACTAAATCAGTGAAAATGACTGCGCGCGAGCTCATTAATATTTTGTGATCCCTCCGGTAATTTTGAATAAGAGGTCCCTGGGGCCTATACATTGGACTGATTGTAGAAATAATTGTGGAAATCAAGAATTGGTGACCCGTGGCTTCCAACTCGGGGGATTTCGTTCACAGAAAAGACCAATACCAGGGTCTATTTCGCATAGAGGCGGGGGGCTACATTGATACCTGGGCCCAGAGCTGGGCCACCAGTTTAGGGGTGGTTTGTGCGGAGAGGAGTATAAAAAAAAATTCATTCGGTCAACCCCTATAAATTTGAAAAGAAAATTGTTCTAGGAGTCTTAATCTTTGATTTCCAGTCAAAACAATATGGCCACTCTACTCATGAGCGTCACCAGGCGGCGCTCTTTCTTTCAATTTTTGTGTTGGTTACAATGAGCGCCGTATTTAGTGTAGTAGAACCTATATGAATCAAAGATGGCGGCGCACTAAACTGTAGCACGCCATTTTACGCGCCATTTTAGAACAGCAAGTCCACCGCATTTATTTTTTTGAAGTGGTTACTGTATCTTAGGTAAATTGTCATTGTTTTGAGTCCCATTTTTCTTACCAAAGGCCCCAGTAAGTGCTATTAAAGGGTGCATGTGACTAAATCAGTGAAAATGACTGCGCGCGAGCTCATTAATATTTTGTGATCCCTCCGGTAATTTTGAATAAGAGGTCCCTGGGGCCTATACATTGGACTGATTGTAGAAATAATTGTGGAAATCAAGAATTGGTGACCCGTGGCTTCCAACTCGGGGGATTTCGTTCACAGAAAAGACCAATACCAGGGTCTATTTCGCATAGAGGCGGGGGGCTACATTGATACCTGGGCCCAGAGCTGGGCCACCAGTTTAGGGGTGGTTTGTGCGGAGAGGAGTATAAAAAAAAATTCATTCGGTCAACCCCTATAAATTTGAAAAGAAAATTGTTCTAGGAGTCTTAATCTTTGATTTCCAGTCAAAAAAATATGGCCACTCTACTCATGAGCGTCACCAGGCGGCGCTCTTTCTTTCAATTTTTGTGTTGGTTACAATGAGCGCCGTATTTAGTGTAGTAGAACCTATATGAATCAAAGATGGCGGCGCACTAAACTGTAGCACGCCATTTTACGCGCCATTTTAGAACAGCAAGTCCACCGCATTTATTTTTTTGAAGTGGTTACTGTATCTTAGGTAAATTGTCATTGTTTTGAGTCCCATTTTTCTTACCAAAGGCCCCAGTAAGTGCTATTAAAGGGTGCATGTGACTAAATCAGTGAAAATGACTGCGCGCGAGCTCATTAATATTTTGTGATCCCTCCGGTAATTTTGAATAAGAGGTCCCTGGGGCCTATACATTGGACTGATTGTAGAAATAATTGTGGAAATCAAGAATTGGTGACCCGTGGCTTCCAACTCGGGGGATTTCGTTCACAGAAAAGACCAATACCAGGGTCTATTTCGCATAGAGGCGGGGGGCTACATTGATACCTGGGCCCAGAGCTGGGCCACCAGTTTAGGGGTGGTTTGTGCGGAGAGGAGTATAAAAAAAAATTCATTCGGTCAACCCCTATAAATTTGAAAAGAAAATTGTTCTAGGAGTCTTAATCTTTGATTTCCAGTCAAAAAAATATGGCCACTCTACTCATGAGCGTCACCAGGCGGCGCTCTTTCTTTCAATTTTTGTGTTGGTTACAATGAGCGCCGTATTTAGTGTAGTAGAACCTATATGAATCAAAGATGGCGGCGCACTAAACTGTAGCACGCCATTTTACGCGCCATTTTAGAACAGCAAGTCCACCGCATTTATTTTTTTGAAGTGGTTACTGTATCTTAGGTAAATTGTCATTGTTTTGAGTCCCATTTTTCTTACCAAAGGCCCCAGTAAGTGCTATTAAAGGGTGCATGTGACTAAATCAGTGAAAATGACTGCGCGCGAGCTCATTAATATTTTGTGATCCCTCCGGTAATTTTGAATAAGAGGTCCCTGGGGCCTATACATTGGACTGATTGTAGAAATAATTGTGGAAATCAAGAATTGGTGACCCGTGGCTTCCAACTCGGGGGATTTCGTTCACAGAAAAGACCAATACCAGGGTCTATTTCGCATAGAGGCGGGGGGCTACATTGATACCTGGGCCCAGAGCTGGGCCACCAGTTTAGGGGTGGTTTGTGCGGAGAGGAGTATAAAAAAAAATTCATTCGGTCAACCCCTATAAATTTGAAAAGAAAATTGTTCTAGGAGTCTTAATCTTTGATTTCCAGTCAAAAAAATATGGCCACTCTACTCATGAGCGTCACCAGGCGGCGCTCTTTCTTTCAATTTTTGTGTTGGTTACAATGAGCGCCGTATTTAGTGTAGTAGAACCTATATGAATCAAAGATGGCGGCGCACTAAACTGTAGCACGCCATTTTACGCGCCATTTTAGAACAGCAAGTCCACCGCATTTATTTTTTTGAAGTGGTTACTGTATCTTAGGTAAATTGTCATTGTTTTGAGTCCCATTTTTCTTACCAAAGGCCCCAGTAAGTGCTATTAAAGGGTGCATGTGACTAAATCAGTGAAAATGACTGCGCGCGAGCTCATTAATATTTTGTGATCCCTCCGGTAATTTTGAATAAGAGGTCCCTGGGGCCTATACATTGGACTGATTGTAGAAATAATTGTGGAAATCAAGAATTGGTGACCCGTGGCTTCCAACTCGGGGGATTTCGTTCACAGAAAAGACCAATACCAGGGTCTATTTCGCATAGAGGCGGGGGGCTACATTGATACCTGGGCCCAGAGCTGGGCCACCAGTTTAGGGGTGGTTTGTGCGGAGAGGAGTATAAAAAAAAATTCATTCGGTCAACCCCTATAAATTTGAAAAGAAAATTGTTCTAGGAGTCTTAATCTTTGATTTCCAGTCAAAAAAATATGGCCACTCTACTCATGAGCGTCACCAGGCGGCGCTCTTTCTTTCAATTTTTGTGTTGGTTACAATGAGCGCCGTATTTAGTGTAGTAGAACCTATATGAATCAAAGATGGCGGCGCACTAAACTGTAGCACGCCATTTTACGCGCCATTTTAGAACAGCAAGTCCACCGCATTTATTTTTTTGAAGTGGTTACTGTATCTTAGGTAAATTGTCATTGTTTTGAGTCCCATTTTTCTTACCAAAGGCCCCAGTAAGTGCTATTAAAGGGTGCATGTGACTAAATCAGTGAAAATGACTGCGCGCGAGCTCATTAATATTTTGTGATCCCTCCGGTAATTTTGAATAAGAGGTCCCTGGGGCCTATACATTGGACTGATTGTAGAAATAATTGTGGAAATCAAGAATTGGTGACCCGTGGCTTCCAACTCGGGGGATTTCGTTCACAGAAAAGACCAATACCAGGGTCTATTTCGCATAGAGGCGGGGGGCTACATTGATACCTGGGCCCAGAGCTGGGCCACCAGTTTAGGGGTGGTTTGTGCGGAGAGGAGTATAAAAAAAAATTCATTCGGTCAACCCCTATAAATTTGAAAAGAAAATTGTTCTAGGAGTCTTAATCTTTGATTTCCAGTCAAAAAAATATGGCCACTCTACTCATGAGCGTCACCAGGCGGCGCTCTTTCTTTCAATTTTTGTGTTGGTTACAATGAGCGCCGTATTTAGTGTAGTAGAACCTATATGAATCAAAGATGGCGGCGCACTAAACTGTAGCACGCCATTTTACGCGCCATTTTAGAACAGCAAGTCCACCGCATTTATTTTTTTGAAGTGGTTACTGTATCTTAGGTAAATTGTCATTGTTTTGAGTCCCATTTTTCTTACCAAAGGCCCCAGTAAGTGCTATTAAAGGGTGCATGTGACTAAATCAGTGAAAATGACTGCGCGCGAGCTCATTAATATTTTGTGATCCCTCCGGTAATTTTGAATAAGAGGTCCCTGGGGCCTATACATTGGACTGATTGTAGAAATAATTGTGGAAATCAAGAATTGGTGACCCGTGGCTTCCAACTCGGGGGATTTCGTTCACAGAAAAGACCAATACCAGGGTCTATTTCGCATAGAGGCGGGGGGCTACATTGATACCTGGGCCCAGAGCTGGGCCACCAGTTTAGGGGTGGTTTGTGCGGAGAGGAGTATAAAAAAAAATTCATTCGGTCAACCCCTATAAATTTGAAAAGAAAATTGTTCTAGGAGTCTTAATCTTTGATTTCCAGTCAAAAAAATATGGCCACTCTACTCATGAGCGTCACCAGGCGGCGCTCTTTCTTTCAATTTTTGTGTTGGTTACAATGAGCGCCGTATTTAGTGTAGTAGAACCTATATGAATCAAAGATGGCGGCGCACTAAACTGTAGCACGCCATTTTACGCGCCATTTTAGAACAGCAAGTCCACCGCATTTATTTTTTTGAAGTGGTTACTGTATCTTAGGTAAATTGTCATTGTTTTGAGTCCCATTTTTCTTACCAAAGGCCCCAGTAAGTGCTATTAAAGGGTGCATGTGACTAAATCAGTGAAAATGACTGCGCGCGAGCTCATTAATATTTTGTGATCCCTCCGGTAATTTTGAATAAGAGGTCCCTGGGGCCTATACATTGGACTGATTGTAGAAATAATTGTGGAAATCAAGAATTGGTGACCCGTGGCTTCCAACTCGGGGGATTTCGTTCACAGAAAAGACCAATACCAGGGTCTATTTCGCATAGAGGCGGGGGGCTACATTGATACCTGGGCCCAGAGCTGGGCCACCAGTTTAGGGGTGGTTTGTGCGGAGAGGAGTATAAAAAAAAATTCATTCGGTCAACCCCTATAAATTTGAAAAGAAAATTGTTCTAGGAGTCTTAATCTTTGATTTCCAGTCAAAAAAATATGGCCACTCTACTCATGAGCGTCACCAGGCGGCGCTCTTTCTTTCAATTTTTGTGTTGGTTACAATGAGCGCCGTATTTAGTGTAGTAGAACCTATATGAATCAAAGATGGCGGCGCACTAAACTGTAGCACGCCATTTTACGCGCCATTTTAGAACAGCAAGTCCACCGCATTTATTTTTTTGAAGTGGTTACTGTATCTTAGGTAAATTGTCATTGTTTTGAGTCCCATTTTTCTTACCAAAGGCCCCAGTAAGTGCTATTAAAGGGTGCATGTGACTAAATCAGTGAAAATGACTGCGCGCGAGCTCATTAATATTTTGTGATCCCTCCGGTAATTTTGAATAAGAGGTCCCTGGGGCCTATACATTGGACTGATTGTAGAAATAATTGTGGAAATCAAGAATTGGTGACCCGTGGCTTCCAACTCGGGGGATTTCGTTCACAGAAAAGACCAATACCAGGGTCTATTTCGCATAGAGGCGGGGGGCTACATTGATACCTGGGCCCAGAGCTGGGCCACCAGTTTAGGGGTGGTTTGTGCGGAGAGGAGTATAAAAAAAAATTCATTCGGTCAACCCCTATAAATTTGAAAAGAAAATTGTTCTAGGAGTCTTAATCTTTGATTTCCAGTCAAAAAAATATGGCCACTCTACTCATGAGCGTCACCAGGCGGCGCTCTTTCTTTCAATTTTTGTGTTGGTTACAATGAGCGCCGTATTTAGTGTAGTAGAACCTATATGAATCAAAGATGGCGGCGCACTAAACTGTAGCACGCCATTTTACGCGCCATTTTAGAACAGCAAGTCCACCGCATTTATTTTTTTGAAGTGGTTACTGTATCTTAGGTAAATTGTCATTGTTTTGAGTCCCATTTTTCTTACCAAAGGCCCCAGTAAGTGCTATTAAAGGGTGCATGTGACTAAATCAGTGAAAATGACTGCGCGCGAGCTCATTAATATTTTGTGATCCCTCCGGTAATTTTGAATAAGAGGTCCCTGGGGCCTATACATTGGACTGATTGTAGAAATAATTGTGGAAATCAAGAATTGGTGACCCGTGGCTTCCAACTCGGGGGATTTCGTTCACAGAAAAGACCAATACCAGGGTCTATTTCGCATAGAGGCGGGGGGCTACATTGATACCTGGGCCCAGAGCTGGGCCACCAGTTTAGGGGTGGTTTGTGCGGAGAGGAGTATAAAAAAAAATTCATTCGGTCAACCCCTATAAATTTGAAAAGAAAATTGTTCTAGGAGTCTTAATCTTTGATTTCCAGTCAAAAAAATATGGCCACTCTACTCATGAGCGTCACCAGGCGGCGCTCTTTCTTTCAATTTTTGTGTTGGTTACAATGAGCGCCGTATTTAGTGTAGTAGAACCTATATGAATCAAAGATGGCGGCGCACTAAACTGTAGCACGCCATTTTACGCGCCATTTTAGAACAGCAAGTCCACCGCATTTATTTTTTTGAAGTGGTTACTGTATCTTAGGTAAATTGTCATTGTTTTGAGTCCCATTTTTCTTACCAAAGGCCCCAGTAAGTGCTATTAAAGGGTGCATGTGACTAAATCAGTGAAAATGACTGCGCGCGAGCTCATTAATATTTTGTGATCCCTCCGGTAATTTTGAATAAGAGGTCCCTGGGGCCTATACATTGGACTGATTGTAGAAATAATTGTGGAAATCAAGAATTGGTGACCCGTGGCTTCCAACTCGGGGGATTTCGTTCACAGAAAAGACCAATACCAGGGTCTATTTCGCATAGAGGCGGGGGGCTACATTGATACCTGGGCCCAGAGCTGGGCCACCAGTTTAGGGGTGGTTTGTGCGGAGAGGAGTATAAAAAAAAATTCATTCGGTCAACCCCTATAAATTTGAAAAGAAAATTGTTCTAGGAGTCTTAATCTTTGATTTCCAGTCAAAACAATATGGCCACTCTACTCATGAGCGTCACCAGGCGGCGCTCTTTCTTTCAATTTTTGTGTTGGTTACAATGAGCGCCGTATTTAGTGTAGTAGAACCTATATGAATCAAAGATGGCGGCGCACTAAACTGTAGCACGCCATTTTACGCGCCATTTTAGAACAGCAAGTCCACCGCATTTATTTTTTTGAAGTGGTTACTGTATCTTAGGTAAATTGTCATTGTTTTGAGTCCCATTTTTCTTACCAAAGGCCCCAGTAAGTGCTATTAAAGGGTGCATGTGACTAAATCAGTGAAAATGACTGCGCGCGAGCTCATTAATATTTTGTGATCCCTCCGGTAATTTTGAATAAGAGGTCCCTGGGGCCTATACATTGGACTGATTGTAGAAATAATTGTGGAAATCAAGAATTGGTGACCCGTGGCTTCCAACTCGGGGGATTTCGTTCACAGAAAAGACCAATACCAGGGTCTATTTCGCATAGAGGCGGGGGGCTACATTGATACCTGGGCCCAGAGCTGGGCCACCAGTTTAGGGGTGGTTTGTGCGGAGAGGAGTATAAAAAAAAATTCATTCGGTCAACCCCTATAAATTTGAAAAGAAAATTGTTCTAGGAGTCTTAATCTTTGATTTCCAGTCAAAAAAATATGGCCACTCTACTCATGAGCGTCACTAGGCGGCGCTCTTTCTTTCAATTTTTGTGTTGGTTACAATGAGCGCCGTATTTAGTGTAGTAGAACCTATATGAATCAAAGATGGCGGCGCACTAAACTGTAGCACGCCATTTTACGCGCCATTTTAGAACAGCAAGTCCACCGCATTTATTTTTTTGAAGTGGTTACTGTATCTTAGGTAAATTGTCATTGTTTTGAGTCCCATTTTTCTTACCAAAGGCCCCAGTAAGTGCTATTAAAGGGTGCATGTGACTAAATCAGTGAAAATGACTGCGCGCGAGCTCATTAATATTTTGTGATCCCTCCGGTAATTTTGAATAAGAGGTCCCTGGGGCCTATACATTGGACTGATTGTAGAAATAATTGTGGAAATCAAGAATTGGTGACCCGTGGCTTCCAACTCGGGGGATTTCGTTCACAGAAAAGACCAATACCAGGGTCTATTTCGCATAGAGGCGGGGGGCTACATTGATACCTGGGCCCAGAGCTGGGCCACCAGTTTAGGGGTGGTTTGTGCGGAGAGGAGTATAAAAAAAAATTCATTCGGTCAACCCCTATAAATTTGAAAAGAAAATTGTTCTAGGAGTCTTAATCTTTGATTTCCAGTCAAAAAAATATGGCCACTCTACTCATGAGCGTCACCAGGCGGCGCTCTTTCTTTCAATTTTTGTGTTGGTTACAATGAGCGCCGTATTTAGTGTAGTAGAACCTATATGAATCAAAGATGGCGGCGCACTAAACTGTAGCACGCCATTTTACGCGCCATTTTAGAACAGCAAGTCCACCGCATTTATTTTTTTGAAGTGGTTACTGTATCTTAGGTAAATTGTCATTGTTTTGAGTCCCATTTTTCTTACCAAAGGCCCCAGTAAGTGCTATTAAAGGGTGCATGTGACTAAATCAGTGAAAATGACTGCGCGCGAGCTCATTAATATTTTGTGATCCCTCCGGTAATTTTGAATAAGAGGTCCCTGGGGCCTATACATTGGACTGATTGTAGAAATAATTGTGGAAATCAAGAATTGGTGACCCGTGGCTTCCAACTCGGGGGATTTCGTTCACAGAAAAGACCAATACCAGGGTCTATTTCGCATAGAGGCGGGGGGCTACATTGATACCTGGGCCCAGAGCTGGGCCACCAGTTTAGGGGTGGTTTGTGCGGAGAGGAGTATAAAAAAAAATTCATTCGGTCAACCCCTATAAATTTGAAAAGAAAATTGTTCTAGGAGTCTTAATCTTTGATTTCCAGTCAAAAAAATATGGCCACTCTACTCATGAGCGTCACCAGGCGGCGCTCTTTCTTTCAATTTTTGTGTTGGTTACAATGAGCGCCGTATTTAGTGTAGTAGAACCTATATGAATCAAAGATGGCGGCGCACTAAACTGTAGCACGCCATTTTACGCGCCATTTTAGAACAGCAAGTCCACCGCATTTATTTTTTTGAAGTGGTTACTGTATCTTAGGTAAATTGTCATTGTTTTGAGTCCCATTTTTCTTACCAAAGGCCCCAGTAAGTGCTATTAAAGGGTGCATGTGACTAAATCAGTGAAAATGACTGCGCGCGAGCTCATTAATATTTTGTGATCCCTCCGGTAATTTTGAATAAGAGGTCCCTGGGGCCTATACATTGGACTGATTGTAGAAATAATTGTGGAAATCAAGAATTGGTGACCCGTGGCTTCCAACTCGGGGGATTTCGTTCACAGAAAAGACCAATACCAGGGTCTATTTCGCATAGAGGCGGGGGGCTACATTGATACCTGGGCCCAGAGCTGGGCCACCAGTTTAGGGGTGGTTTGTGCGGAGAGGAGTATAAAAAAAAATTCATTCGGTCAACCCCTATAAATTTGAAAAGAAAATTGTTCTAGGAGTCTTAATCTTTGATTTCCAGTCAAAAAAATATGGCCACTCTACTCATGAGCGTCACCAGGCGGCGCTCTTTCTTTCAATTTTTGTGTTGGTTACAATGAGCGCCGTATTTAGTGTAGTAGAACCTATATGAATCAAAGATGGCGGCGCACTAAACTGTAGCACGCCATTTTACGCGCCATTTTAGAACAGCAAGTCCACCGCATTTATTTTTTTGAAGTGGTTACTGTATCTTAGGTAAATTGTCATTGTTTTGAGTCCCATTTTTCTTACCAAAGGCCCCAGTAAGTGCTATTAAAGGGTGCATGTGACTAAATCAGTGAAAATGACTGCGCGCGAGCTCATTAATATTTTGTGATCCCTCCGGTAATTTTGAATAAGAGGTCCCTGGGGCCTATACATTGGACTGATTGTAGAAATAATTGTGGAAATCAAGAATTGGTGACCCGTGGCTTCCAACTCGGGGGATTTCGTTCACAGAAAAGACCAATACCAGGGTCTATTTCGCATAGAGGCGGGGGGCTACATTGATACCTGGGCCCAGAGCTGGGCCACCAGTTTAGGGGTGGTTTGTGCGGAGAGGAGTATAAAAAAAAATTCATTCGGTCAACCCCTATAAATTTGAAAAGAAAATTGTTCTAGGAGTCTTAATCTTTGATTTCCAGTCAAAAAAATATGGCCACTCTACTCATGAGCGTCACCAGGCGGCGCTCTTTCTTTCAATTTTTGTGTTGGTTACAATGAGCGCCGTATTTAGTGTAGTAGAACCTATATGAATCAAAGATGGCGGCGCACTAAACTGTAGCACGCCATTTTACGCGCCATTTTAGAACAGCAAGTCCACCGCATTTATTTTTTTGAAGTGGTTACTGTATCTTAGGTAAATTGTCATTGTTTTGAGTCCCATTTTTCTTACCAAAGGCCCCAGTAAGTGCTATTAAAGGGTGCATGTGACTAAATCAGTGAAAATGACTGCGCGCGAGCTCATTAATATTTTGTGATCCCTCCGGTAATTTTGAATAAGAGGTCCCTGGGGCCTATACATTGGACTGATTGTAGAAATAATTGTGGAAATCAAGAATTGGTGACCCGTGGCTTCCAACTCGGGGGATTTCGTTCACAGAAAAGACCAATACCAGGGTCTATTTCGCATAGAGGCGGGGGGCTACATTGATACCTGGGCCCAGAGCTGGGCCACCAGTTTAGGGGTGGTTTGTGCGGAGAGGAGTATAAAAAAAAATTCATTCGGTCAACCCCTATAAATTTGAAAAGAAAATTGTTCTAGGAGTCTTAATCTTTGATTTCCAGTCAAAAAAATATGGCCACTCTACTCATGAGCGTCACCAGGCGGCGCTCTTTCTTTCAATTTTTGTGTTGGTTACAATGAGCGCCGTATTTAGTGTAGTAGAACCTATATGAATCAAAGATGGCGGCGCACTAAACTGTAGCACGCCATTTTACGCGCCATTTTAGAACAGCAAGTCCACCGCATTTATTTTTTTGAAGTGGTTACTGTATCTTAGGTAAATTGTCATTGTTTGGAGTCCCATTTTTCTTACCAAAGGCCCCAGTAAGTGCTATTAAAGGGTGCATGTGACTAAATCAGTGAAAATGACTGCGCGCGAGCTCATTAATATTTTGTGATCCCTCCGGTAATTTTGAATAAGAGGTCCCTGGGGCCTATACATTGGACTGATTGTAGAAATAATTGTGGAAATCAAGAATTGGTGACCCGTGGCTTCCAACTCGGGGGATTTCGTTCACAGAAAAGACCAATACCAGGGTCTATTTCGCATAGAGGCGGGGGGCTACATTGATACCTGGGCCCAGAGCTGGGCCACCAGTTTAGGGGTGGTTTGTGCGGAGAGGAGTATAAAAAAAAATTCATTCGGTCAACCCCTATAAATTTGAAAAGAAAATTGTTCTAGGAGTCTTAATCTTTGATTTCCAGTCAAAAAAATATGGCCACTCTACTCATGAGCGTCACCAGGCGGCGCTCTTTCTTTCAATTTTTGTGTTGGTTACAATGAGCGCCGTATTTAGTGTAGTAGAACCTATATGAATCAAAGATGGCGGCGCACTAAACTGTAGCACGCCATTTTACGCGCCATTTTAGAACAGCAAGTCCACCGCATTTATTTTTTTGAAGTGGTTACTGTATCTTAGGTAAATTGTCATTGTTTTGAGTCCCATTTTTCTTACCAAAGGCCCCAGTAAGTGCTATTAAAGGGTGCATGTGACTAAATCAGTGAAAATGACTGCGCGCGAGCTCATTAATATTTTGTGATCCCTCCGGTAATTTTGAATAAGAGGTCCCTGGGGCCTATACATTGGACTGATTGTAGAAATAATTGTGGAAATCAAGAATTGGTGACCCGTGGCTTCCAACTCGGGGGATTTCGTTCACAGAAAAGACCAATACCAGGGTCTATTTCGCATAGAGGCGGGGGGCTACATTGATACATGGGCCCAGAGCTGGGCCACCAGTTTAGGGGTGGTTTGTGCGGAGAGGAGTATAAAAAAAAATTCATTCGGTCAACCCCTATAAATTTGAAAAGAAAATTGTTCTAGGAGTCTTAATCTTTGATTTCCAGTCAAAAAAATATGGCCACTCTACTCATGAGCGTCACCAGGCGGCGCTCTTTCTTTCAATTTTTGTGTTGGTTACAATGAGCGCCGTATTTAGTGTAGTAGAACCTATATGAATCAAAGATGGCGGCGCACTAAACTGTAGCACGCCATTTTACGCGCCATTTTAGAACAGCAAGTCCACCGCATTTATTTTTTTGAAGTGGTTACTGTATCTTAGGTAAATTGTCATTGTTTTGAGTCCCATTTTTCTTACCAAAGGCCCCAGTAAGTGCTATTAAAGGGTGCATGTGACTAAATCAGTGAAAATGACTGCGCGCGAGCTCATTAATATTTTGTGATCCCTCCGGTAATTTTGAATAAGAGGTCCCTGGGGCCTATACATTGGACTGATTGTAGAAATAATTGTGGAAATCAAGAATTGGTGACCCGTGGCTTCCAACTCGGGGGATTTCGTTCACAGAAAAGACCAATACCAGGGTCTATTTCGCATAGAGGCGGGGGGCTACATTGATACCTGGGCCCAGAGCTGGGCCACCAGTTTAGGGGTGGTTTGTGCGGAGAGGAGTATAAAAAAAAATTCATTCGGTCAACCCCTATAAATTTGAAAAGAAAATTGTTCTAGGAGTCTTAATCTTTGATTTCCAGTCAAAAAAATATGGCCACTCTACTCATGAGCGTCACCAGGCGGCGCTCTTTCTTTCAATTTTTGTGTTGGTTACAATGAGCGCCGTATTTAGTGTAGTAGAACCTATATGAATCAAAGATGGCGGCGCACTAAACTGTAGCACGCCATTTTACGCGCCATTTTAGAACAGCAAGTCCACCGCATTTATTTTTTTGAAGTGGTTACTGTATCTTAGGTAAATTGTCATTGTTTTGAGTCCCATTTTTCTTACCAAAGGCCCCAGTAAGTGCTATTAAAGGGTGCATGTGACTAAATCAGTGAAAATGACTGCGCGCGAGCTCATTAATATTTTGTGATCCCTCCGGTAATTTTGAATAAGAGGTCCCTGGGGCCTATACATTGGACTGATTGTAGAAATAATTGTGGAAATCAAGAATTGGTGACCCGTGGCTTCCAACTCGGGGGATTTCGTTCACAGAAAAGACCAATACCAGGGTCTATTTCGCATAGAGGCGGGGGGCTACATTGATACCTGGGCCCAGAGCTGGGCCACCAGTTTAGGGGTGGTTTGTGCGGAGAGGAGTATAAAAAAAAATTCATTCGGTCAACCCCTATAAATTTGAAAAGAAAATTGTTCTAGGAGTCTTAATCTTTGATTTCCAGTCAAAAAAATATGGCCACTCTACTCATGAGCGTCACCAGGCGGCGCTCTTTCTTTCAATTTTTGTGTTGGTTACAATGAGCGCCGTATTTAGTGTAGTAGAACCTATATGAATCAAAGATGGCGGCGCACTAAACTGTAGCACGCCATTTTACGCGCCATTTTAGAACAGCAAGTCCACCGCATTTATTTTTTTGAAGTGGTTACTGTATCTTAGGTAAATTGTCATTGTTTTGAGTCCCATTTTTCTTACCAAAGGCCCCAGTAAGTGCTATTAAAGGGTGCATGTGACTAAATCAGTGAAAATGACTGCGCGCGAGCTCATTAATATTTTGTGATCCCTCCGGTAATTTTGAATAAGAGGTCCCTGGGGCCTATACATTGGACTGATTGTAGAAATAATTGTGGAAATCAAGAATTGGTGACCCGTGGCTTCCAACTCGGGGGATTTCGTTCACAGAAAAGACCAATACCAGGGTCTATTTCGCATAGAGGCGGGGGGCTACATTGATACCTGGGCCCAGAGCTGGGCCACCAGTTTAGGGGTGGTTTGTGCGGAGAGGAGTATAAAAAAAAATTCATTCGGTCAACCCCTATAAATTTGAAAAGAAAATTGTTCTAGGAGTCTTAATCTTTGATTTCCAGTCAAAAAAATATGGCCACTCTACTCATGAGCGTCACCAGGCGGCGCTCTTTCTTTCAATTTTTGTGTTGGTTACAATGAGCGCCGTATTTAGTGTAGTAGAACCTATATGAATCAAAGATGGCGGCGCACTAAACTGTAGCACGCCATTTTACGCGCCATTTTAGAACAGCAAGTCCACCGCATTTATTTTTTTGAAGTGGTTACTGTATCTTAGGTAAATTGTCATTGTTTGGAGTCCCATTTTTCTTACCAAAGGCCCCAGTAAGTGCTATTAAAGGGTGCATGTGACTAAATCAGTGAAAATGACTGCGCGCGAGCTCATTAATATTTTGTGATCCCTCCGGTAATTTTGAATAAGAGGTCCCTGGGGCCTATACATTGGACTGATTGTAGAAATAATTGTGGAAATCAAGAATTGGTGACCCGTGGCTTCCAACTCGGGGGATTTCGTTCACAGAAAAGACCAATACCAGGGTCTATTTCGCATAGAGGCGGGGGGCTACATTGATACCTGGGCCCAGAGCTGGGCCACCAGTTTAGGGGTGGTTTGTGCGGAGAGGAGTATAAAAAAAAATTCATTCGGTCAACCCCTATAAATTTGAAAAGAAAATTGTTCTAGGAGTCTTAATCTTTGATTTCCAGTCAAAAAAATATGGCCACTCTACTCATGAGCGTCACCAGGCGGCGCTCTTTCTTTCAATTTTTGTGTTGGTTACAATGAGCGCCGTATTTAGTGTAGTAGAACCTATATGAATCAAAGATGGCGGCGCACTAAACTGTAGCACGCCATTTTACGCGCCATTTTAGAACAGCAAGTCCACCGCATTTATTTTTTTGAAGTGGTTACTGTATCTTAGGTAAATTGTCATTGTTTTGAGTCCCATTTTTCTTACCAAAGGCCCCAGTAAGTGCTATTAAAGGGTGCATGTGACTAAATCAGTGAAAATGACTGCGCGCGAGCTCATTAATATTTTGTGATCCCTCCGGTAATTTTGAATAAGAGGTCCCTGGGGCCTATACATTGGACTGATTGTAGAAATAATTGTGGAAATCAAGAATTGGTGACCCGTGGCTTCCAACTCGGGGGATTTCGTTCACAGAAAAGACCAATACCAGGGTCTATTTCGCATAGAGGCGGGGGGCTACATTGATACATGGGCCCAGAGCTGGGCCACCAGTTTAGGGGTGGTTTGTGCGGAGAGGAGTATAAAAAAAAATTCATTCGGTCAACCCCTATAAATTTGAAAAGAAAATTGTTCTAGGAGTCTTAATCTTTGATTTCCAGTCAAAAAAATATGGCCACTCTACTCATGAGCGTCACCAGGCGGCGCTCTTTCTTTCAATTTTTGTGTTGGTTACAATGAGCGCCGTATTTAGTGTAGTAGAACCTATATGAATCAAAGATGGCGGCGCACTAAACTGTAGCACGCCATTTTACGCGCCATTTTAGAACAGCAAGTCCACCGCATTTATTTTTTTGAAGTGGTTACTGTATCTTAGGTAAATTGTCATTGTTTTGAGTCCCATTTTTCTTACCAAAGGCCCCAGTAAGTGCTATTAAAGGGTGCATGTGACTAAATCAGTGAAAATGACTGCGCGCGAGCTCATTAATATTTTGTGATCCCTCCGGTAATTTTGAATAAGAGGTCCCTGGGGCCTATACATTGGACTGATTGTAGAAATAATTGTGGAAATCAAGAATTGGTGACCCGTGGCTTCCAACTCGGGGGATTTCGTTCACAGAAAAGACCAATACCAGGGTCTATTTCGCATAGAGGCGGGGGGCTACATTGATACCTGGGCCCAGAGCTGGGCCACCAGTTTAGGGGTGGTTTGTGCGGAGAGGAGTATAAAAAAAAATTCATTCGGTCAACCCCTATAAATTTGAAAAGAAAATTGTTCTAGGAGTCTTAATCTTTGATTTCCAGTCAAAAAAATATGGCCACTCTACTCATGAGCGTCACCAGGCGGCGCTCTTTCTTTCAATTTTTGTGTTGGTTACAATGAGCGCCGTATTTAGTGTAGTAGAACCTATATGAATCAAAGATGGCGGCGCACTAAACTGTAGCACGCCATTTTACGCGCCATTTTAGAACAGCAAGTCCACCGCATTTATTTTTTTGAAGTGGTTACTGTATCTTAGGTAAATTGTCATTGTTTTGAGTCCCATTTTTCTTACCAAAGGCCCCAGTAAGTGCTATTAAAGGGTGCATGTGACTAAATCAGTGAAAATGACTGCGCGCGAGCTCATTAATATTTTGTGATCCCTCCGGTAATTTTGAATAAGAGGTCCCTGGGGCCTATACATTGGACTGATTGTAGAAATAATTGTGGAAATCAAGAATTGGTGACCCGTGGCTTCCAACTCGGGGGATTTCGTTCACAGAAAAGACCAATACCAGGGTCTATTTCGCATAGAGGCGGGGGGCTACATTGATACCTGGGCCCAGAGCTGGGCCACCAGTTTAGGGGTGGTTTGTGCGGAGAGGAGTATAAAAAAAAATTCATTCGGTCAACCCCTATAAATTTGAAAAGAAAATTGTTCTAGGAGTCTTAATCTTTGATTTCCAGTCAAAAAAATATGGCCACTCTACTCATGAGCGTCACCAGGCGGCGCTCTTTCTTTCAATTTTTGTGTTGGTTACAATGAGCGCCGTATTTAGTGTAGTAGAACCTATATGAATCAAAGATGGCGGCGCACTAAACTGTAGCACGCCATTTTACGCGCCATTTTAGAACAGCAAGTCCACCGCATTTATTTTTTTGAAGTGGTTACTGTATCTTAGGTAAATTGTCATTGTTTTGAGTCCCATTTTTCTTACCAAAGGCCCCAGTAAGTGCTATTAAAGGGTGCATGTGACTAAATCAGTGAAAATGACTGCGCGCGAGCTCATTAATATTTTGTGATCCCTCCGGTAATTTTGAATAAGAGGTCCCTGGGGCCTATACATTGGACTGATTGTAGAAATAATTGTGGAAATCAAGAATTGGTGACCCGTGGCTTCCAACTCGGGGGATTTCGTTCACAGAAAAGACCAATACCAGGGTCTATTTCGCATAGAGGCGGGGGGCTACATTGATACCTGGGCCCAGAGCTGGGCCACCAGTTTAGGGGTGGTTTGTGCGGAGAGGAGTATAAAAAAAAATTCATTCGGTCAACCCCTATAAATTTGAAAAGAAAATTGTTCTAGGAGTCTTAATCTTTGATTTCCAGTCAAAAAAATATGGCCACTCTACTCATGAGCGTCACCAGGCGGCGCTCTTTCTTTCAATTTTTGTGTTGGTTACAATGAGCGCCGTATTTAGTGTAGTAGAACCTATATGAATCAAAGATGGCGGCGCACTAAACTGTAGCACGCCATTTTACGCGCCATTTTAGAACAGCAAGTCCACCGCATTTATTTTTTTGAAGTGGTTACTGTATCTTAGGTAAATTGTCATTGTTTGGAGTCCCATTTTTCTTACCAAAGGCCCCAGTAAGTGCTATTAAAGGGTGCATGTGACTAAATCAGTGAAAATGACTGCGCGCGAGCTCATTAATATTTTGTGATCCCTCCGGTAATTTTGAATAAGAGGTCCCTGGGGCCTATACATTGGACTGATTGTAGAAATAATTGTGGAAATCAAGAATTGGTGACCCGTGGCTTCCAACTCGGGGGATTTCGTTCACAGAAAAGACCAATACCAGGGTCTATTTCGCATAGAGGCGGGGGGCTACATTGATACCTGGGCCCAGAGCTGGGCCACCAGTTTAGGGGTGGTTTGTGCGGAGAGGAGTATAAAAAAAAATTCATTCGGTCAACCCCTATAAATTTGAAAAGAAAATTGTTCTAGGAGTCTTAATCTTTGATTTCCAGTCAAAAAAATATGGCCACTCTACTCATGAGCGTCACCAGGCGGCGCTCTTTCTTTCAATTTTTGTGTTGGTTACAATGAGCGCCGTATTTAGTGTAGTAGAACCTATATGAATCAAAGATGGCGGCGCACTAAACTGTAGCACGCCATTTTACGCGCCATTTTAGAACAGCAAGTCCACCGCATTTATTTTTTTGAAGTGGTTACTGTATCTTAGGTAAATTGTCATTGTTTTGAGTCCCATTTTTCTTACCAAAGGCCCCAGTAAGTGCTATTAAAGGGTGCATGTGACTAAATCAGTGAAAATGACTGCGCGCGAGCTCATTAATATTTTGTGATCCCTCCGGTAATTTTGAATAAGAGGTCCCTGGGGCCTATACATTGGACTGATTGTAGAAATAATTGTGGAAATCAAGAATTGGTGACCCGTGGCTTCCAACTCGGGGGATTTCGTTCACAGAAAAGACCAATACCAGGGTCTATTTCGCATAGAGGCGGGGGGCTACATTGATACATGGGCCCAGAGCTGGGCCACCAGTTTAGGGGTGGTTTGTGCGGAGAGGAGTATAAAAAAAAATTCATTCGGTCAACCCCTATAAATTTGAAAAGAAAATTGTTCTAGGAGTCTTAATCTTTGATTTCCAGTCAAAAAAATATGGCCACTCTACTCATGAGCGTCACCAGGCGGCGCTCTTTCTTTCAATTTTTGTGTTGGTTACAATGAGCGCCGTATTTAGTGTAGTAGAACCTATATGAATCAAAGATGGCGGCGCACTAAACTGTAGCACGCCATTTTACGCGCCATTTTAGAACAGCAAGTCCACCGCATTTATTTTTTTGAAGTGGTTACTGTATCTTAGGTAAATTGTCATTGTTTTGAGTCCCATTTTTCTTACCAAAGGCCCCAGTAAGTGCTATTAAAGGGTGCATGTGACTAAATCAGTGAAAATGACTGCGCGCGAGCTCATTAATATTTTGTGATCCCTCCGGTAATTTTGAATAAGAGGTCCCTGGGGCCTATACATTGGACTGATTGTAGAAATAATTGTGGAAATCAAGAATTGGTGACCCGTGGCTTCCAACTCGGGGGATTTCGTTCACAGAAAAGACCAATACCAGGGTCTATTTCGCATAGAGGCGGGGGGCTACATTGATACCTGGGCCCAGAGCTGGGCCACCAGTTTAGGGGTGGTTTGTGCGGAGAGGAGTATAAAAAAAAATTCATTCGGTCAACCCCTATAAATTTGAAAAGAAAATTGTTCTAGGAGTCTTAATCTTTGATTTCCAGTCAAAAAAATATGGCCACTCTACTCATGAGCGTCACCAGGCGGCGCTCTTTCTTTCAATTTTTGTGTTGGTTACAATGAGCGCCGTATTTAGTGTAGTAGAACCTATATGAATCAAAGATGGCGGCGCACTAAACTGTAGCACGCCATTTTACGCGCCATTTTAGAACAGCAAGTCCACCGCATTTATTTTTTTGAAGTGGTTACTGTATCTTAGGTAAATTGTCATTGTTTTGAGTCCCATTTTTCTTACCAAAGGCCCCAGTAAGTGCTATTAAAGGGTGCATGTGACTAAATCAGTGAAAATGACTGCGCGCGAGCTCATTAATATTTTGTGATCCCTCCGGTAATTTTGAATAAGAGGTCCCTGGGGCCTATACATTGGACTGATTGTAGAAATAATTGTGGAAATCAAGAATTGGTGACCCGTGGCTTCCAACTCGGGGGATTTCGTTCACAGAAAAGACCAATACCAGGGTCTATTTCGCATAGAGGCGGGGGGCTACATTGATACCTGGGCCCAGAGCTGGGCCACCAGTTTAGGGGTGGTTTGTGCGGAGAGGAGTATAAAAAAAAATTCATTCGGTCAACCCCTATAAATTTGAAAAGAAAATTGTTCTAGGAGTCTTAATCTTTGATTTCCAGTCAAAAAAATATGGCCACTCTACTCATGAGCGTCACCAGGCGGCGCTCTTTCTTTCAATTTTTGTGTTGGTTACAATGAGCGCCGTATTTAGTGTAGTAGAACCTATATGAATCAAAGATGGCGGCGCACTAAACTGTAGCACGCCATTTTACGCGCCATTTTAGAACAGCAAGTCCACCGCATTTATTTTTTTGAAGTGGTTACTGTATCTTAGGTAAATTGTCATTGTTTTGAGTCCCATTTTTCTTACCAAAGGCCCCAGTAAGTGCTATTAAAGGGTGCATGTGACTAAATCAGTGAAAATGACTGCGCGCGAGCTCATTAATATTTTGTGATCCCTCCGGTAATTTTGAATAAGAGGTCCCTGGGGCCTATACATTGGACTGATTGTAGAAATAATTGTGGAAATCAAGAATTGGTGACCCGTGGCTTCCAACTCGGGGGATTTCGTTCACAGAAAAGACCAATACCAGGGTCTATTTCGCATAGAGGCGGGGGGCTACATTGATACCTGGGCCCAGAGCTGGGCCACCAGTTTAGGGGTGGTTTGTGCGGAGAGGAGTATAAAAAAAAATTCATTCGGTCAACCCCTATAAATTTGAAAAGAAAATTGTTCTAGGAGTCTTAATCTTTGATTTCCAGTCAAAAAAATATGGCCACTCTACTCATGAGCGTCACCAGGCGGCGCTCTTTCTTTCAATTTTTGTGTTGGTTACAATGAGCGCCGTATTTAGTGTAGTAGAACCTATATGAATCAAAGATGGCGGCGCACTAAACTGTAGCACGCCATTTTACGCGCCATTTTAGAACAGCAAGTCCACCGCATTTATTTTTTTGAAGTGGTTACTGTATCTTAGGTAAATTGTCATTGTTTTGAGTCCCATTTTTCTTACCAAAGGCCCCAGTAAGTGCTATTAAAGGGTGCATGTGACTAAATCAGTGAAAATGACTGCGCGCGAGCTCATTAATATTTTGTGATCCCTCCGGTAATTTTGAATAAGAGGTCCCTGGGGCCTATACATTGGACTGATTGTAGAAATAATTGTGGAAATCAAGAATTGGTGACCCGTGGCTTCCAACTCGGGGGATTTCGTTCACAGAAAAGACCAATACCAGGGTCTATTTCGCATAGAGGCGGGGGGCTACATTGATACCTGGGCCCAGAGCTGGGCCACCAGTTTAGGGGTGGTTTGTGCGGAGAGGAGTATAAAAAAAAATTCATTCGGTCAACCCCTATAAATTTGAAAAGAAAATTGTTCTAGGAGTCTTAATCTTTGATTTCCAGTCAAAAAAATATGGCCACTCTACTCATGAGCGTCACCAGGCGGCGCTCTTTCTTTCAATTTTTGTGTTGGTTACAATGAGCGCCGTATTTAGTGTAGTAGAACCTATATGAATCAAAGATGGCGGCGCACTAAACTGTAGCACGCCATTTTACGCGCCATTTTAGAACAGCAAGTCCACCGCATTTATTTTTTTGAAGTGGTTACTGTATCTTAGGTAAATTGTCATTGTTTTGAGTCCCATTTTTCTTACCAAAGGCCCCAGTAAGTGCTATTATATGAATCAAAGATGGCGGCGCACTAAACTGTAGCACGCCATTTTACGCGCCATTTTAGAACAGCAAGTCCACCGCATTTATTTTTTTGAAGTGGTTACTGTATCTTAGGTAAATTGTCATTGTTTTGAGTCCCATTTTTCTTACCAAAGGCCCCAGTAAGTGCTATTAAAGGGTGCATGTGACTAAATCAGTGAAAATGACTGCGCGCGAGCTCATTAATATTTTGTGATCCCTCCGGTAATTTTGAATAAGAGGTCCCTGGGGCCTATACATTGGACTGATTGTAGAAATAATTGTGGAAATCAAGAATTGGTGACCCGTGGCTTCCAACTCGGGGGATTTCGTTCACAGAAAAGACCAATACCAGGGTCTATTTCGCATAGAGGCGGGGGGCTACATTGATACCTGGGCCCAGAGCTGGGCCACCAGTTTAGGGGTGGTTTGTGCGGAGAGGAGTATAAAAAAAAATTCATTCGGTCAACCCCTATAAATTTGAAAAGAAAATTGTTCTAGGAGTCTTAATCTTTGATTTCCAGTCAAAAAAATATGGCCACTCTACTCATGAGCGTCACCAGGCGGCGCTCTTTCTTTCAATTTTTGTGTTGGTTACAATGAGCGCCGTATTTAGTGTAGTAGAACCTATATGAATCAAAGATGGCGGCGCACTAAACTGTAGCACGCCATTTTACGCGCCATTTTAGAACAGCAAGTCCACCGCATTTATTTTTTTGAAGTGGTTACTGTATCTTAGGTAAATTGTCATTGTTTTGAGTCCCATTTTTCTTACCAAAGGCCCCAGTAAGTGCTATTAAAGGGTGCATGTGACTAAATCAGTGAAAATGACTGCGCGCGAGCTCATTAATATTTTGTGATCCCTCCGGTAATTTTGAATAAGAGGTCCCTGGGGCCTATACATTGGACTGATTGTAGAAATAATTGTGGAAATCAAGAATTGGTGACCCGTGGCTTCCAACTCGGGGGATTTCGTTCACAGAAAAGACCAATACCAGGGTCTATTTCGCATAGAGGCGGGGGGCTACATTGATACCTGGGCCCAGAGCTGGGCCACCAGTTTAGGGGTGGTTTGTGCGGAGAGGAGTATAAAAAAAAATTCATTCGGTCAACCCCTATAAATTTGAAAAGAAAATTGTTCTAGGAGTCTTAATCTTTGATTTCCAGTCAAAAAAATATGGCCACTCTACTCATGAGCGTCACCAGGCGGCGCTCTTTCTTTCAATTTTTGTGTTGGTTACAATGAGCGCCGTATTTAGTGTAGTAGAACCTATATGAATCAAAGATGGCGGCGCACTAAACTGTAGCACGCCATTTTACGCGCCATTTTAGAACAGCAAGTCCACCGCATTTATTTTTTTGAAGTGGTTACTGTATCTTAGGTAAATTGTCATTGTTTTGAGTCCCATTTTTCTTACCAAAGGCCCCAGTAAGTGCTATTAAAGGGTGCATGTGACTAAATCAGTGAAAATGACTGCGCGCGAGCTCATTAATATTTTGTGATCCCTCCGGTAATTTTGAATAAGAGGTCCCTGGGGCCTATACATTGGACTGATTGTAGAAATAATTGTGGAAATCAAGAATTGGTGACCCGTGGCTTCCAACTCGGGGGATTTCGTTCACAGAAAAGACCAATACCAGGGTCTATTTCGCATAGAGGCGGGGGGCTACATTGATACCTGGGCCCAGAGCTGGGCCACCAGTTTAGGGGTGGTTTGTGCGGAGAGGAGTATAAAAAAAAATTCATTCGGTCAACCCCTATAAATTTGAAAAGAAAATTGTTCTAGGAGTCTTAATCTTTGATTTCCAGTCAAAAAAATATGGCCACTCTACTCATGAGCGTCACCAGGCGGCGCTCTTTCTTTCAATTTTTGTGTTGGTTACAATGAGCGCCGTATTTAGTGTAGTAGAACCTATATGAATCAAAGATGGCGGCGCACTAAACTGTAGCACGCCATTTTACGCGCCATTTTAGAACAGCAAGTCCACCGCATTTATTTTTTTGAAGTGGTTACTGTATCTTAGGTAAATTGTCATTGTTTTGAGTCCCATTTTTCTTACCAAAGGCCCCAGTAAGTGCTATTAAAGGGTGCATGTGACTAAATCAGTGAAAATGACTGCGCGCGAGCTCATTAATATTTTGTGATCCCTCCGGTAATTTTGAATAAGAGGTCCCTGGGGCCTATACATTGGACTGATTGTAGAAATAATTGTGGAAATCAAGAATTGGTGACCCGTGGCTTCCAACTCGGGGGATTTCGTTCACAGAAAAGACCAATACCAGGGTCTATTTCGCATAGAGGCGGGGGGCTACATTGATACCTGGGCCCAGAGCTGGGCCACCAGTTTAGGGGTGGTTTGTGCGGAGAGGAGTATAAAAAAAAATTCATTCGGTCAACCCCTATAAATTTGAAAAGAAAATTGTTCTAGGAGTCTTAATCTTTGATTTCCAGTCAAAAAAATATGGCCACTCTACTCATGAGCGTCACCAGGCGGCGCTCTTTCTTTCAATTTTTGTGTTGGTTACAATGAGCGCCGTATTTAGTGTAGTAGAACCTATATGAATCAAAGATGGCGGCGCACTAAACTGTAGCACGCCATTTTACGCGCCATTTTAGAACAGCAAGTCCACCGCATTTATTTTTTTGAAGTGGTTACTGTATCTTAGGTAAATTGTCATTGTTTTGAGTCCCATTTTTCTTACCAAAGGCCCCAGTAAGTGCTATTAAAGGGTGCATGTGACTAAATCAGTGAAAATGACTGCGCGCGAGCTCATTAATATTTTGTGATCCCTCCGGTAATTTTGAATAAGAGGTCCCTGGGGCCTATACATTGGACTGATTGTAGAAATAATTGTGGAAATCAAGAATTGGTGACCCGTGGCTTCCAACTCGGGGGATTTCGTTCACAGAAAAGACCAATACCAGGGTCTATTTCGCATAGAGGCGGGGGGCTACATTGATACCTGGGCCCAGAGCTGGGCCACCAGTTTAGGGGTGGTTTGTGCGGAGAGGAGTATAAAAAAAAATTCATTCGGTCAACCCCTATAAATTTGAAAAGAAAATTGTTCTAGGAGTCTTAATCTTTGATTTCCAGTCAAAAAAATATGGCCACTCTACTCATGAGCGTCACCAGGCGGCGCTCTTTCTTTCAATTTTTGTGTTGGTTACAATGAGCGCCGTATTTAGTGTAGTAGAACCTATATGAATCAAAGATGGCGGCGCACTAAACTGTAGCACGCCATTTTACGCGCCATTTTAGAACAGCAAGTCCACCGCATTTATTTTTTTGAAGTGGTTACTGTATCTTAGGTAAATTGTCATTGTTTTGAGTCCCATTTTTCTTACCAAAGGCCCCAGTAAGTGCTATTAAAGGGTGCATGTGACTAAATCAGTGAAAATGACTGCGCGCGAGCTCATTAATATTTTGTGATCCCTCCGGTAATTTTGAATAAGAGGTCCCTGGGGCCTATACATTGGACTGATTGTAGAAATAATTGTGGAAATCAAGAATTGGTGACCCGTGGCTTCCAACTCGGGGGATTTCGTTCACAGAAAAGACCAATACCAGGGTCTATTTCGCATAGAGGCGGGGGGCTACATTGATACATGGGCCCAGAGCTGGGCCACCAGTTTAGGGGTGGTTTGTGCGGAGAGGAGTATAAAAAAAAATTCATTCGGTCAACCCCTATAAATTTGAAAAGAAAATTGTTCTAGGAGTCTTAATCTTTGATTTCCAGTCAAAAAAATATGGCCACTCTACTCATGAGCGTCACCAGGCGGCGCTCTTTCTTTCAATTTTTGTGTTGGTTACAATGAGCGCCGTATTTAGTGTAGTAGAACCTATATGAATCAAAGATGGCGGCGCACTAAACTGTAGCACGCCATTTTACGCGCCATTTTAGAACAGCAAGTCCACCGCATTTATTTTTTTGAAGTGGTTACTGTATCTTAGGTAAATTGTCATTGTTTTGAGTCCCATTTTTCTTACCAAAGGCCCCAGTAAGTGCTATTAAAGGGTGCATGTGACTAAATCAGTGAAAATGACTGCGCGCGAGCTCATTAATATTTTGTGATCCCTCCGGTAATTTTGAATAAGAGGTCCCTGGGGCCTATACATTGGACTGATTGTAGAAATAATTGTGGAAATCAAGAATTGGTGACCCGTGGCTTCCAACTCGGGGGATTTCGTTCACAGAAAAGACCAATACCAGGGTCTATTTCGCATAGAGGCGGGGGGCTACATTGATACCTGGGCCCAGAGCTGGGCCACCAGTTTAGGGGTGGTTTGTGCGGAGAGGAGTATAAAAAAAAATTCATTCGGTCAACCCCTATAAATTTGAAAAGAAAATTGTTCTAGGAGTCTTAATCTTTGATTTCCAGTCAAAAAAATATGGCCACTCTACTCATGAGCGTCACCAGGCGGCGCTCTTTCTTTCAATTTTTGTGTTGGTTACAATGAGCGCCGTATTTAGTGTAGTAGAACCTATATGAATCAAAGATGGCGGCGCACTAAACTGTAGCACGCCATTTTACGCGCCATTTTAGAACAGCAAGTCCACCGCATTTATTTTTTTGAAGTGGTTACTGTATCTTAGGTAAATTGTCATTGTTTTGAGTCCCATTTTTCTTACCAAAGGCCCCAGTAAGTGCTATTAAAGGGTGCATGTGACTAAATCAGTGAAAATGACTGCGCGCGAGTTCATTAATATTTTGTGATCCCTCCGGTAATTTTGAATAAGAGGTCCCTGGGGCCTATACATTGGACTGATTGTAGAAATAATTGTGGAAATCAAGAATTGGTGACCCGTGGCTTCCAACTCGGGGGATTTCGTTCACAGAAAAGACCAATACCAGGGTCTATTTCGCATAGAGGCGGGGGGCTACATTGATACCTGGGCCCAGAGCTGGGCCACCAGTTTAGGGGTGGTTTGTGCGGAGAGGAGTATAAAAAAAAATTCATTCGGTCAACCCCTATAAATTTGAAAAGAAAATTGTTCTAGGAGTCTTAATCTTTGATTTCCAGTCAAAAAAATATGGCCACTCTACTCATGAGCGTCACCAGGCGGCGCTCTTTCTTTCAATTTTTGTGTTGGTTACAATGAGCGCCGTATTTAGTGTAGTAGAACCTATATGAATCAAAGATGGCGGCGCACTAAACTGTAGCACGCCATTTTACGCGCCATTTTAGAACAGCAAGTCCACCGCATTTATTTTTTTGAAGTGGTTACTGTATCTTAGGTAAATTGTCATTGTTTTGAGTCCCATTTTTCTTACCAAAGGCCCCAGTAAGTGCTATTAAAGGGTGCATGTGACTAAATCAGTGAAAATGACTGCGCGCGAGCTCATTAATATTTTGTGATCCCTCCGGTAATTTTGAATAAGAGGTCCCTGGGGCCTATACATTGGACTGATTGTAGAAATAATTGTGGAAATCAAGAATTGGTGACCCGTGGCTTCCAACTCGGGGGATTTCGTTCACAGAAAAGACCAATACCAGGGTCTATTTCGCATAGAGGCGGGGGGCTACATTGATACCTGGGCCCAGAGCTGGGCCACCAGTTTAGGGGTGGTTTGTGCGGAGAGGAGTATAAAAAAAAATTCATTCGGTCAACCCCTATAAATTTGAAAAGAAAATTGTTCTAGGAGTCTTAATCTTTGATTTCCAGTCAAAAAAATATGGCCACTCTACTCATGAGCGTCACCAGGCGGCGCTCTTTCTTTCAATTTTTGTGTTGGTTACAATGAGCGCCGTATTTAGTGTAGTAGAACCTATATGAATCAAAGATGGCGGCGCACTAAACTGTAGCACGCCATTTTACGCGCCATTTTAGAACAGCAAGTCCACCGCATTTATTTTTTTGAAGTGGTTACTGTATCTTAGGTAAATTGTCATTGTTTTGAGTCCCATTTTTCTTACCAAAGGCCCCAGTAAGTGCTATTAAAGGGTGCATGTGACTAAATCAGTGAAAATGACTGCGCGCGAGCTCATTAATATTTTGTGATCCCTCCGGTAATTTTGAATAAGAGGTCCCTGGGGCCTATACATTGGACTGATTGTAGAAATAATTGTGGAAATCAAGAATTGGTGACCCGTGGCTTCCAACTCGGGGGATTTCGTTCACAGAAAAGACCAATACCAGGGTCTATTTCGCATAGAGGCGGGGGGCTACATTGATACATGGGCCCAGAGCTGGGCCACCAGTTTAGGGGTGGTTTGTGCGGAGAGGAGTATAAAAAAAAATTCATTCGGTCAACCCCTATAAATTTGAAAAGAAAATTGTTCTAGGAGTCTTAATCTTTGATTTCCAGTCAAAAAAATATGGCCACTCTACTCATGAGCGTCACCAGGCGGCGCTCTTTCTTTCAATTTTTGTGTTGGTTACAATGAGCGCCGTATTTAGTGTAGTAGAACCTATATGAATCAAAGATGGCGGCGCACTAAACTGTAGCACGCCATTTTACGCGCCATTTTAGAACAGCAAGTCCACCGCATTTATTTTTTTGAAGTGGTTACTGTATCTTAGGTAAATTGTCATTGTTTTGAGTCCCATTTTTCTTACCAAAGGCCCCAGTAAGTGCTATTAAAGGGTGCATGTGACTAAATCAGTGAAAATGACTGCGCGCGAGCTCATTAATATTTTGTGATCCCTCCGGTAATTTTGAATAAGAGGTCCCTGGGGCCTATACATTGGACTGATTGTAGAAATAATTGTGGAAATCAAGAATTGGTGACCCGTGGCTTCCAACTCGGGGGATTTCGTTCACAGAAAAGACCAATACCAGGGTCTATTTCGCATAGAGGCGGGGGGCTACATTGATACCTGGGCCCAGAGCTGGGCCACCAGTTTAGGGGTGGTTTGTGCGGAGAGGAGTATAAAAAAAAATTCATTCGGTCAACCCCTATAAATTTGAAAAGAAAATTGTTCTAGGAGTCTTAATCTTTGATTTCCAGTCAAAAATATATGGCCACTCTACTCATGAGCGTCACCAGGCGGCGCTCTTTCTTTCAATTTTTGTGTTGGTTACAATGAGCGCCGTATTTAGTGTAGTAGAACCTATATGAATCAAAGATGGCGGCGCACTAAACTGTAGCACGCCATTTTACGCGCCATTTTAGAACAGCAAGTCCACCGCATTTATTTTTTTGAAGTGGTTACTGTATCTTAGGTAAATTGTCATTGTTTTGAGTCCCATTTTTCTTACCAAAGGCCCCAGTAAGTGCTATTAAAGGGTGCATGTGACTAAATCAGTGAAAATGACTGCGCGCGAGCTCATTAATATTTTGTGATCCCTCCGGTAATTTTGAATAAGAGGTCCCTGGGGCCTATACATTGGACTGATTGTAGAAATAATTGTGGAAATCAAGAATTGGTGACCCGTGGCTTCCAACTCGGGGGATTTCGTTCACAGAAAAGACCAATACCAGGGTCTATTTCGCATAGAGGCGGGGGGCTACATTGATACCTGGGCCCAGAGCTGGGCCACCAGTTTAGGGGTGGTTTGTGCGGAGAGGAGTATAAAAAAAAATTCATTCGGTCAACCCCTATAAATTTGAAAAGAAAATTGTTCTAGGAGTCTTAATCTTTGATTTCCAGTCAAAAAAATATGGCCACTCTACTCATGAGCGTCACCAGGCGGCGCTCTTTCTTTCAATTTTTGTGTTGGTTACAATGAGCGCCGTATTTAGTGTAGTAGAACCTATATGAATCAAAGATGGCGGCGCACTAAACTGTAGCACGCCATTTTACGCGCCATTTTAGAACAGCAAGTCCACCGCATTTATTTTTTTGAAGTGGTTACTGTATCTTAGGTAAATTGTCATTGTTTTGAGTCCCATTTTTCTTACCAAAGGCCCCAGTAAGTGCTATTAAAGGGTGCATGTGACTAAATCAGTGAAAATGACTGCGCGCGAGCTCATTAATATTTTGTGATCCCTCCGGTAATTTTGAATAAGAGGTCCCTGGGGCCTATACATTGGACTGATTGTAGAAATAATTGTGGAAATCAAGAATTGGTGACCCGTGGCTTCCAACTCGGGGGATTTCGTTCACAGAAAAGACCAATACCAGGGTCTATTTCGCATAGAGGCGGGGGGCTACATTGATACCTGGGCCCAGAGCTGGGCCACCAGTTTAGGGGTGGTTTGTGCGGAGAGGAGTATAAAAAAAAATTCATTCGGTCAACCCCTATAAATTTGAAAAGAAAATTGTTCTAGGAGTCTTAATCTTTGATTTCCAGTCAAAAAAATATGGCCACTCTACTCATGAGCGTCACCAGGCGGCGCTCTTTCTTTCAATTTTTGTGTTGGTTACAATGAGCGCCGTATTTAGTGTAGTAGAACCTATATGAATCAAAGATGGCGGCGCACTAAACTGTAGCACGCCATTTTACGCGCCATTTTAGAACAGCAAGTCCACCGCATTTATTTTTTTGAAGTGGTTACTGTATCTTAGGTAAATTGTCATTGTTTTGAGTCCCATTTTTCTTACCAAAGGCCCCAGTAAGTGCTATTAAAGGGTGCATGTGACTAAATCAGTGAAAATGACTGCGCGCGAGCTCATTAATATTTTGTGATCCCTCCGGTAATTTTGAATAAGAGGTCCCTGGGGCCTATACATTGGACTGATTGTAGAAATAATTGTGGAAATCAAGAATTGGTGACCCGTGGCTTCCAACTCGGGGGATTTCGTTCACAGAAAAGACCAATACCAGGGTCTATTTCGCATAGAGGCGGGGGGCTACATTGATACCTGGGCCCAGAGCTGGGCCACCAGTTTAGGGGTGGTTTGTGCGGAGAGGAGTATAAAAAAAAATTCATTCGGTCAACCCCTATAAATTTGAAAAGAAAATTGTTCTAGGAGTCTTAATCTTTGATTTCCAGTCAAAAAAATATGGCCACTCTACTCATGAGCGTCACCAGGCGGCGCTCTTTCTTTCAATTTTTGTGTTGGTTACAATGAGCGCCGTATTTAGTGTAGTAGAACCTATATGAATCAAAGATGGCGGCGCACTAAACTGTAGCACGCCATTTTACGCGCCATTTTAGAACAGCAAGTCCACCGCATTTATTTTTTTGAAGTGGTTACTGTATCTTAGGTAAATTGTCATTGTTTTGAGTCCCATTTTTCTTACCAAAGGCCCCAGTAAGTGCTATTAAAGGGTGCATGTGACTAAATCAGTGAAAATGACTGCGCGCGAGCTCATTAATATTTTGTGATCCCTCCGGTAATTTTGAATAAGAGGTCCCTGGGGCCTATACATTGGACTGATTGTAGAAATAATTGTGGAAATCAAGAATTGGTGACCCGTGGCTTCCAACTCGGGGGATTTCGTTCACAGAAAAGACCAATACCAGGGTCTATTTCGCATAGAGGCGGGGGGCTACATTGATACCTGGGCCCAGAGCTGGGCCACCAGTTTAGGGGTGGTTTGTGCGGAGAGGAGTATAAAAAAAAATTCATTCGGTCAACCCCTATAAATTTGAAAAGAAAATTGTTCTAGGAGTCTTAATCTTTGATTTCCAGTCAAAAAAATATGGCCACTCTACTCATGAGCGTCACCAGGCGGCGCTCTTTCTTTCAATTTTTGTGTTGGTTACAATGAGCGCCGTATTTAGTGTAGTAGAACCTATATGAATCAAAGATGGCGGCGCACTAAACTGTAGCACGCCATTTTACGCGCCATTTTAGAACAGCAAGTCCACCGCATTTATTTTTTTGAAGTGGTTACTGTATCTTAGGTAAATTGTCATTGTTTTGAGTCCCATTTTTCTTACCAAAGGCCCCAGTAAGTGCTATTAAAGGGTGCATGTGACTAAATCAGTGAAAATGACTGCGCGCGAGCTCATTAATATTTTGTGATCCCTCCGGTAATTTTGAATAAGAGGTCCCTGGGGCCTATACATTGGACTGATTGTAGAAATAATTGTGGAAATCAAGAATTGGTGACCCGTGGCTTCCAACTCGGGGGATTTCGTTCACAGAAAAGACCAATACCAGGGTCTATTTCGCATAGAGGCGGGGGGCTACATTGATACCTGGGCCCAGAGCTGGGCCACCAGTTTAGGGGTGGTTTGTGCGGAGAGGAGTATAAAAAAAAATTCATTCGGTCAACCCCTATAAATTTGAAAAGAAAATTGTTCTAGGAGTCTTAATCTTTGATTTCCAGTCAAAAAAATATGGCCACTCTACTCATGAGCGTCACCAGGCGGCGCTCTTTCTTTCAATTTTTGTGTTGGTTACAATGAGCGCCGTATTTAGTGTAGTAGAACCTATATGAATCAAAGATGGCGGCGCACTAAACTGTAGCACGCCATTTTACGCGCCATTTTAGAACAGCAAGTCCACCGCATTTATTTTTTTGAAGTGGTTACTGTATCTTAGGTAAATTGTCATTGTTTTGAGTCCCATTTTTCTTACCAAAGGCCCCAGTAAGTGCTATTAAAGGGTGCATGTGACTAAATCAGTGAAAATGACTGCGCGCGAGCTCATTAATATTTTGTGATCCCTCCGGTAATTTTGAATAAGAGGTCCCTGGGGCCTATACATTGGACTGATTGTAGAAATAATTGTGGAAATCAAGAATTGGTGACCCGTGGCTTCCAACTCGGGGGATTTCGTTCACAGAAAAGACCAATACCAGGGTCTATTTCGCATAGAGGCGGGGGGCTACATTGATACCTGGGCCCAGAGCTGGGCCACCAGTTTAGGGGTGGTTTGTGCGGAGAGGAGTATAAAAAAAAATTCATTCGGTCAACCCCTATAAATTTGAAAAGAAAATTGTTCTAGGAGTCTTAATCTTTGATTTCCAGTCAAAAAAATATGGCCACTCTACTCATGAGCGTCACCAGGCGGCGCTCTTTCTTTCAATTTTTGTGTTGGTTACAATGAGCGCCGTATTTAGTGTAGTAGAACCTATATGAATCAAAGATGGCGGCGCACTAAACTGTAGCACGCCATTTTACGCGCCATTTTAGAACAGCAAGTCCACCGCATTTATTTTTTTGAAGTGGTTACTGTATCTTAGGTAAATTGTCATTGTTTTGAGTCCCATTTTTCTTACCAAAGGCCCCAGTAAGTGCTATTAAAGGGTGCATGTGACTAAATCAGTGAAAATGACTGCGCGCGAGCTCATTAATATTTTGTGATCCCTCCGGTAATTTTGAATAAGAGGTCCCTGGGGCCTATACATTGGACTGATTGTAGAAATAATTGTGGAAATCAAGAATTGGTGACCCGTGGCTTCCAACTCGGGGGATTTCGTTCACAGAAAAGACCAATACCAGGGTCTATTTCGCATAGAGGCGGGGGGCTACATTGATACCTGGGCCCAGAGCTGGGCCACCAGTTTAGGGGTGGTTTGTGCGGAGAGGAGTATAAAAAAAAATTCATTCGGTCAACCCCTATAAATTTGAAAAGAAAATTGTTCTAGGAGTCTTAATCTTTGATTTCCAGTCAAAAAAATATGGCCACTCTACTCATGAGCGTCACCAGGCGGCGCTCTTTCTTTCAATTTTTGTGTTGGTTACAATGAGCGCCGTATTTAGTGTAGTAGAACCTATATGAATCAAAGATGGCGGCGCACTAAACTGTAGCACGCCATTTTACGCGCCATTTTAGAACAGCAAGTCCACCGCATTTATTTTTTTGAAGTGGTTACTGTATCTTAGGTAAATTGTCATTGTTTTGAGTCCCATTTTTCTTACCAAAGGCCCCAGTAAGTGCTATTAAAGGGTGCATGTGACTAAATCAGTGAAAATGACTGCGCGCGAGCTCATTAATATTTTGTGATCCCTCCGGTAATTTTGAATAAGAGGTCCCTGGGGCCTATACATTGGACTGATTGTAGAAATAATTGTGGAAATCAAGAATTGGTGACCCGTGGCTTCCAACTCGGGGGATTTCGTTCACAGAAAAGACCAATACCAGGGTCTATTTCGCATAGAGGCGGGGGGCTACATTGATACCTGGGCCCAGAGCTGGGCCACCAGTTTAGGGGTGGTTTGTGCGGAGAGGAGTATAAAAAAAAATTCATTCGGTCAACCCCTATAAATTTGAAAAGAAAATTGTTCTAGGAGTCTTAATCTTTGATTTCCAGTCAAAAATATATGGCCACTCTACTCATGAGCGTCACCAGGCGGCGCTCTTTCTTTCAATTTTTGTGTTGGTTACAATGAGCGCCGTATTTAGTGTAGTAGAACCTATATGAATCAAAGATGGCGGCGCACTAAACTGTAGCACGCCATTTTACGCGCCATTTTAGAACAGCAAGTCCACCGCATTTATTTTTTTGAAGTGGTTACTGTATCTTAGGTAAATTGTCATTGTTTTGAGTCCCATTTTTCTTACCAAAGGCCCCAGTAAGTGCTATTAAAGGGTGCATGTGACTAAATCAGTGAAAATGACTGCGCGCGAGCTCATTAATATTTTGTGATCCCTCCGGTAATTTTGAATAAGAGGTCCCTGGGGCCTATACATTGGACTGATTGTAGAAATAATTGTGGAAATCAAGAATTGGTGACCCGTGGCTTCCAACTCGGGGGATTTCGTTCACAGAAAAGACCAATACCAGGGTCTATTTCGCATAGAGGCGGGGGGCTACATTGATACCTGGGCCCAGAGCTGGGCCACCAGTTTAGGGGTGGTTTGTGCGGAGAGGAGTATAAAAAAAAATTCATTCGGTCAACCCCTATAAATTTGAAAAGAAAATTGTTCTAGGAGTCTTAATCTTTGATTTCCAGTCAAAAAAATATGGCCACTCTACTCATGAGCGTCACCAGGCGGCGCTCTTTCTTTCAATTTTTGTGTTGGTTACAATGAGCGCCGTATTTAGTGTAGTAGAACCTATATGAATCAAAGATGGCGGCGCACTAAACTGTAGCACGCCATTTTACGCGCCATTTTAGAACAGCAAGTCCACCGCATTTATTTTTTTGAAGTGGTTACTGTATCTTAGGTAAATTGTCATTGTTTTGAGTCCCATTTTTCTTACCAAAGGCCCCAGTAAGTGCTATTAAAGGGTGCATGTGACTAAATCAGTGAAAATGACTGCGCGCGAGCTCATTAATATTTTGTGATCCCTCCGGTAATTTTGAATAAGAGGTCCCTGGGGCCTATACATTGGACTGATTGTAGAAATAATTGTGGAAATCAAGAATTGGTGACCCGTGGCTTCCAACTCGGGGGATTTCGTTCACAGAAAAGACCAATACCAGGGTCTATTTCGCATAGAGGCGGGGGGCTACATTGATACCTGGGCCCAGAGCTGGGCCACCAGTTTAGGGGTGGTTTGTGCGGAGAGGAGTATAAAAAAAAATTCATTCGGTCAACCCCTATAAATTTGAAAAGAAAATTGTTCTAGGAGTCTTAATCTTTGATTTCCAGTCAAAAATATATGGCCACTCTACTCATGAGCGTCACCAGGCGGCGCTCTTTCTTTCAATTTTTGTGTTGGTTACAATGAGCGCCGTATTTAGTGTAGTAGAACCTATATGAATCAAAGATGGCGGCGCACTAAACTGTAGCACGCCATTTTACGCGCCATTTTAGAACAGCAAGTCCACCGCATTTATTTTTTTGAAGTGGTTACTGTATCTTAGGTAAATTGTCATTGTTTTGAGTCCCATTTTTCTTACCAAAGGCCCCAGTAAGTGCTATTAAAGGGTGCATGTGACTAAATCAGTGAAAATGACTGCGCGCGAGCTCATTAATATTTTGTGATCCCTCCGGTAATTTTGAATAAGAGGTCCCTGGGGCCTATACATTGGACTGATTGTAGAAATAATTGTGGAAATCAAGAATTGGTGACCCGTGGCTTCCAACTCGGGGGATTTCGTTCACAGAAAAGACCAATACCAGGGTCTATTTCGCATAGAGGCGGGGGGCTACATTGATACCTGGGCCCAGAGCTGGGCCACCAGTTTAGGGGTGGTTTGTGCGGAGAGGAGTATAAAAAAAAATTCATTCGGTCAACCCCTATAAATTTGAAAAGAAAATTGTTCTAGGAGTCTTAATCTTTGATTTCCAGTCAAAAATATATGGCCACTCTACTCATGAGCGTCACCAGGCGGCGCTCTTTCTTTCAATTTTTGTGTTGGTTACAATGAGCGCCGTATTTAGTGTAGTAGAACCTATATGAATCAAAGATGGCGGCGCACTAAACTGTAGCACGCCATTTTACGCGCCATTTTAGAACAGCAAGTCCACCGCATTTATTTTTTTGAAGTGGTTACTGTATCTTAGGTAAATTGTCATTGTTTTGAGTCCCATTTTTCTTACCAAAGGCCCCAGTAAGTGCTATTAAAGGGTGCATGTGACTAAATCAGTGAAAATGACTGCGCGCGAGCTCATTAATATTTTGTGATCCCTCCGGTAATTTTGAATAAGAGGTCCCTGGGGCCTATACATTGGACTGATTGTAGAAATAATTGTGGAAATCAAGAATTGGTGACCCGTGGCTTCCAACTCGGGGGATTTCGTTCACAGAAAAGACCAATACCAGGGTCTATTTCGCATAGAGGCGGGGGGCTACATTGATACCTGGGCCCAGAGCTGGGCCACCAGTTTAGGGGTGGTTTGTGCGGAGAGGAGTATAAAAAAAAATTCATTCGGTCAACCCCTATAAATTTGAAAAGAAAATTGTTCTAGGAGTCTTAATCTTTGATTTCCAGTCAAAAAAATATGGCCACTCTACTCATGAGCGTCACCAGGCGGCGCTCTTTCTTTCAATTTTTGTGTTGGTTACAATGAGCGCCGTATTTAGTGTAGTAGAACCTATATGAATCAAAGATGGCGGCGCACTAAACTGTAGCACGCCATTTTACGCGCCATTTTAGAACAGCAAGTCCACCGCATTTATTTTTTTGAAGTGGTTACTGTATCTTAGGTAAATTGTCATTGTTTTGAGTCCCATTTTTCTTACCAAAGGCCCCAGTAAGTGCTATTAAAGGGTGCATGTGACTAAATCAGTGAAAATGACTGCGCGCGAGCTCATTAATATTTTGTGATCCCTCCGGTAATTTTGAATAAGAGGTCCCTGGGGCCTATACATTGGACTGATTGTAGAAATAATTGTGGAAATCAAGAATTGGTGACCCGTGGCTTCCAACTCGGGGGATTTCGTTCACAGAAAAGACCAATACCAGGGTCTATTTCGCATAGAGGCGGGGGGCTACATTGATACCTGGGCCCAGAGCTGGGCCACCAGTTTAGGGGTGGTTTGTGCGGAGAGGAGTATAAAAAAAAATTCATTCGGTCAACCCCTATAAATTTGAAAAGAAAATTGTTCTAGGAGTCTTAATCTTTGATTTCCAGTCAAAAAAATATGGCCACTCTACTCATGAGCGTCACCAGGCGGCGCTCTTTCTTTCAATTTTTGTGTTGGTTACAATGAGCGCCGTATTTAGTGTAGTAGAACCTATATGAATCAAAGATGGCGGCGCACTAAACTGTAGCACGCCATTTTACGCGCCATTTTAGAACAGCAAGTCCACCGCATTTATTTTTTTGAAGTGGTTACTGTATCTTAGGTAAATTGTCATTGTTTTGAGTCCCATTTTTCTTACCAAAGGCCCCAGTAAGTGCTATTATATGAATCAAAGATGGCGGCGCACTAAACTGTAGCACGCCATTTTACGCGCCATTTTAGAACAGCAAGTCCACCGCATTTATTTTTTTGAAGTGGTTACTGTATCTTAGGTAAATTGTCATTGTTTTGAGTCCCATTTTTCTTACCAAAGGCCCCAGTAAGTGCTATTAAAGGGTGCATGTGACTAAATCAGTGAAAATGACTGCGCGCGAGCTCATTAATATTTTGTGATCCCTCCGGTAATTTTGAATAAGAGGTCCCTGGGGCCTATACATTGGACTGATTGTAGAAATAATTGTGGAAATCAAGAATTGGTGACCCGTGGCTTCCAACTCGGGGGATTTCGTTCACAGAAAAGACCAATACCAGGGTCTATTTCGCATAGAGGCGGGGGGCTACATTGATACCTGGGCCCAGAGCTGGGCCACCAGTTTAGGGGTGGTTTGTGCGGAGAGGAGTATAAAAAAAAATTCATTCGGTCAACCCCTATAAATTTGAAAAGAAAATTGTTCTAGGAGTCTTAATCTTTGATTTCCAGTCAAAAAAATATGGCCACTCTACTCATGAGCGTCACCAGGCGGCGCTCTTTCTTTCAATTTTTGTGTTGGTTACAATGAGCGCCGTATTTAGTGTAGTAGAACCTATATGAATCAAAGATGGCGGCGCACTAAACTGTAGCACGCCATTTTACGCGCCATTTTAGAACAGCAAGTCCACCGCATTTATTTTTTTGAAGTGGTTACTGTATCTTAGGTAAATTGTCATTGTTTTGAGTCCCATTTTTCTTACCAAAGGCCCCAGTAAGTGCTATTAAAGGGTGCATGTGACTAAATCAGTGAAAATGACTGCGCGCGAGCTCATTAATATTTTGTGATCCCTCCGGTAATTTTGAATAAGAGGTCCCTGGGGCCTATACATTGGACTGATTGTAGAAATAATTGTGGAAATCAAGAATTGGTGACCCGTGGCTTCCAACTCGGGGGATTTCGTTCACAGAAAAGACCAATACCAGGGTCTATTTCGCATAGAGGCGGGGGGCTACATTGATACCTGGGCCCAGAGCTGGGCCACCAGTTTAGGGGTGGTTTGTGCGGAGAGGAGTATAAAAAAAAATTCATTCGGTCAACCCCTATAAATTTGAAAAGAAAATTGTTCTAGGAGTCTTAATCTTTGATTTCCAGTCAAAAAAATATGGCCACTCTACTCATGAGCGTCACCAGGCGGCGCTCTTTCTTTCAATTTTTGTGTTGGTTACAATGAGCGCCGTATTTAGTGTAGTAGAACCTATATGAATCAAAGATGGCGGCGCACTAAACTGTAGCACGCCATTTTACGCGCCATTTTAGAACAGCAAGTCCACCGCATTTATTTTTTTGAAGTGGTTACTGTATCTTAGGTAAATTGTCATTGTTTTGAGTCCCATTTTTCTTACCAAAGGCCCCAGTAAGTGCTATTATATGAATCAAAGATGGCGGCGCACTAAACTGTAGCACGCCATTTTACGCGCCATTTTAGAACAGCAAGTCCACCGCATTTATTTTTTTGAAGTGGTTACTGTATCTTAGGTAAATTGTCATTGTTTTGAGTCCCATTTTTCTTACCAAAGGCCCCAGTAAGTGCTATTAAAGGGTGCATGTGACTAAATCAGTGAAAATGACTGCGCGCGAGCTCATTAATATTTTGTGATCCCTCCGGTAATTTTGAATAAGAGGTCCCTGGGGCCTATACATTGGACTGATTGTAGAAATAATTGTGGAAATCAAGAATTGGTGACCCGTGGCTTCCAACTCGGGGGATTTCGTTCACAGAAAAGACCAATACCAGGGTCTATTTCGCATAGAGGCGGGGGGCTACATTGATACCTGGGCCCAGAGCTGGGCCACCAGTTTAGGGGTGGTTTGTGCGGAGAGGAGTATAAAAAAAAATTCATTCGGTCAACCCCTATAAATTTGAAAAGAAAATTGTTCTAGGAGTCTTAATCTTTGATTTCCAGTCAAAAAAATATGGCCACTCTACTCATGAGCGTCACCAGGCGGCGCTCTTTCTTTCAATTTTTGTGTTGGTTACAATGAGCGCCGTATTTAGTGTAGTAGAACCTATATGAATCAAAGATGGCGGCGCACTAAACTGTAGCACGCCATTTTACGCGCCATTTTAGAACAGCAAGTCCACCGCATTTATTTTTTTGAAGTGGTTACTGTATCTTAGGTAAATTGTCATTGTTTTGAGTCCCATTTTTCTTACCAAAGGCCCCAGTAAGTGCTATTAAAGGGTGCATGTGACTAAATCAGTGAAAATGACTGCGCGCGAGCTCATTAATATTTTGTGATCCCTCCGGTAATTTTGAATAAGAGGTCCCTGGGGCCTATACATTGGACTGATTGTAGAAATAATTGTGGAAATCAAGAATTGGTGACCCGTGGCTTCCAACTCGGGGGATTTCGTTCACAGAAAAGACCAATACCAGGGTCTATTTCGCATAGAGGCGGGGGGCTACATTGATACCTGGGCCCAGAGCTGGGCCACCAGTTTAGGGGTGGTTTGTGCGGAGAGGAGTATAAAAAAAAATTCATTCGGTCAACCCCTATAAATTTGAAAAGAAAATTGTTCTAGGAGTCTTAATCTTTGATTTCCAGTCAAAAAAATATGGCCACTCTACTCATGAGCGTCACCAGGCGGCGCTCTTTCTTTCAATTTTTGTGTTGGTTACAATGAGCGCCGTATTTAGTGTAGTAGAACCTATATGAATCAAAGATGGCGGCGCACTAAACTGTAGCACGCCATTTTACGCGCCATTTTAGAACAGCAAGTCCACCGCATTTATTTTTTTGAAGTGGTTACTGTATCTTAGGTAAATTGTCATTGTTTTGAGTCCCATTTTTCTTACCAAAGGCCCCAGTAAGTGCTATTAAAGGGTGCATGTGACTAAATCAGTGAAAATGACTGCGCGCGAGCTCATTAATATTTTGTGATCCCTCCGGTAATTTTGAATAAGAGGTCCCTGGGGCCTATACATTGGACTGATTGTAGAAATAATTGTGGAAATCAAGAATTGGTGACCCGTGGCTTCCAACTCGGGGGATTTCGTTCACAGAAAAGACCAATACCAGGGTCTATTTCGCATAGAGGCGGGGGGCTACATTGATACCTGGGCCCAGAGCTGGGCCACCAGTTTAGGGGTGGTTTGTGCGGAGAGGAGTATAAAAAAAAATTCATTCGGTCAACCCCTATAAATTTGAAAAGAAAATTGTTCTAGGAGTCTTAATCTTTGATTTCCAGTCAAAAAAATATGGCCACTCTACTCATGAGCGTCACCAGGCGGCGCTCTTTCTTTCAATTTTTGTGTTGGTTACAATGAGCGCCGTATTTAGTGTAGTAGAACCTATATGAATCAAAGATGGCGGCGCACTAAACTGTAGCACGCCATTTTACGCGCCATTTTAGAACAGCAAGTCCACCGCATTTATTTTTTTGAAGTGGTTACTGTATCTTAGGTAAATTGTCATTGTTTTGAGTCCCATTTTTCTTACCAAAGGCCCCAGTAAGTGCTATTAAAGGGTGCATGTGACTAAATCAGTGAAAATGACTGCGCGCGAGCTCATTAATATTTTGTGATCCCTCCGGTAATTTTGAATAAGAGGTCCCTGGGGCCTATACATTGGACTGATTGTAGAAATAATTGTGGAAATCAAGAATTGGTGACCCGTGGCTTCCAACTCGGGGGATTTCGTTCACAGAAAAGACCAATACCAGGGTCTATTTCGCATAGAGGCGGGGGGCTACATTGATACCTGGGCCCAGAGCTGGGCCACCAGTTTAGGGGTGGTTTGTGCGGAGAGGAGTATAAAAAAAAATTCATTCGGTCAACCCCTATAAATTTGAAAAGAAAATTGTTCTAGGAGTCTTAATCTTTGATTTCCAGTCAAAAAAATATGGCCACTCTACTCATGAGCGTCACCAGGCGGCGCTCTTTCTTTCAATTTTTGTGTTGGTTACAATGAGCGCCGTATTTAGTGTAGTAGAACCTATATGAATCAAAGATGGCGGCGCACTAAACTGTAGCACGCCATTTTACGCGCCATTTTAGAACAGCAAGTCCACCGCATTTATTTTTTTGAAGTGGTTACTGTATCTTAGGTAAATTGTCATTGTTTTGAGTCCCATTTTTCTTACCAAAGGCCCCAGTAAGTGCTATTAAAGGGTGCATGTGACTAAATCAGTGAAAATGACTGCGCGCGAGCTCATTAATATTTTGTGATCCCTCCGGTAATTTTGAATAAGAGGTCCCTGGGGCCTATACATTGGACTGATTGTAGAAATAATTGTGGAAATCAAGAATTGGTGACCCGTGGCTTCCAACTCGGGGGATTTCGTTCACAGAAAAGACCAATACCAGGGTCTATTTCGCATAGAGGCGGGGGGCTACATTGATACCTGGGCCCAGAGCTGGGCCACCAGTTTAGGGGTGGTTTGTGCGGAGAGGAGTATAAAAAAAAATTCATTCGGTCAACCCCTATAAATTTGAAAAGAAAATTGTTCTAGGAGTCTTAATCTTTGATTTCCAGTCAAAAAAATATGGCCACTCTACTCATGAGCGTCACCAGGCGGCGCTCTTTCTTTCAATTTTTGTGTTGGTTACAATGAGCGCCGTATTTAGTGTAGTAGAACCTATATGAATCAAAGATGGCGGCGCACTAAACTGTAGCACGCCATTTTACGCGCCATTTTAGAACAGCAAGTCCACCGCATTTATTTTTTTGAAGTGGTTACTGTATCTTAGGTAAATTGTCATTGTTTTGAGTCCCATTTTTCTTACCAAAGGCCCCAGTAAGTGCTATTATATGAATCAAAGATGGCGGCGCACTAAACTGTAGCACGCCATTTTACGCGCCATTTTAGAACAGCAAGTCCACCGCATTTATTTTTTTGAAGTGGTTACTGTATCTTAGGTAAATTGTCATTGTTTTGAGTCCCATTTTTCTTACCAAAGGCCCCAGTAAGTGCTATTAAAGGGTGCATGTGACTAAATCAGTGAAAATGACTGCGCGCGAGCTCATTAATATTTTGTGATCCCTCCGGTAATTTTGAATAAGAGGTCCCTGGGGCCTATACATTGGACTGATTGTAGAAATAATTGTGGAAATCAAGAATTGGTGACCCGTGGCTTCCAACTCGGGGGATTTCGTTCACAGAAAAGACCAATACCAGGGTCTATTTCGCATAGAGGCGGGGGGCTACATTGATACCTGGGCCCAGAGCTGGGCCACCAGTTTAGGGGTGGTTTGTGCGGAGAGGAGTATAAAAAAAAATTCATTCGGTCAACCCCTATAAATTTGAAAAGAAAATTGTTCTAGGAGTCTTAATCTTTGATTTCCAGTCAAAAAAATATGGCCACTCTACTCATGAGCGTCACCAGGCGGCGCTCTTTCTTTCAATTTTTGTGTTGGTTACAATGAGCGCCGTATTTAGTGTAGTAGAACCTATATGAATCAAAGATGGCGGCGCACTAAACTGTAGCACGCCATTTTACGCGCCATTTTAGAACAGCAAGTCCACCGCATTTATTTTTTTGAAGTGGTTACTGTATCTTAGGTAAATTGTCATTGTTTTGAGTCCCATTTTTCTTACCAAAGGCCCCAGTAAGTGCTATTAAAGGGTGCATGTGACTAAATCAGTGAAAATGACTGCGCGCGAGCTCATTAATATTTTGTGATCCCTCCGGTAATTTTGAATAAGAGGTCCCTGGGGCCTATACATTGGACTGATTGTAGAAATAATTGTGGAAATCAAGAATTGGTGACCCGTGGCTTCCAACTCGGGGGATTTCGTTCACAGAAAAGACCAATACCAGGGTCTATTTCGCATAGAGGCGGGGGGCTACATTGATACCTGGGCCCAGAGCTGGGCCACCAGTTTAGGGGTGGTTTGTGCGGAGAGGAGTATAAAAAAAAATTCATTCGGTCAACCCCTATAAATTTGAAAAGAAAATTGTTCTAGGAGTCTTAATCTTTGATTTCCAGTCAAAAAAATATGGCCACTCTACTCATGAGCGTCACCAGGCGGCGCTCTTTCTTTCAATTTTTGTGTTGGTTACAATGAGCGCCGTATTTAGTGTAGTAGAACCTATATGAATCAAAGATGGCGGCGCACTAAACTGTAGCACGCCATTTTACGCGCCATTTTAGAACAGCAAGTCCACCGCATTTATTTTTTTGAAGTGGTTACTGTATCTTAGGTAAATTGTCATTGTTTTGAGTCCCATTTTTCTTACCAAAGGCCCCAGTAAGTGCTATTAAAGGGTGCATGTGACTAAATCAGTGAAAATGACTGCGCGCGAGCTCATTAATATTTTGTGATCCCTCCGGTAATTTTGAATAAGAGGTCCCTGGGGCCTATACATTGGACTGATTGTAGAAATAATTGTGGAAATCAAGAATTGGTGACCCGTGGCTTCCAACTCGGGGGATTTCGTTCACAGAAAAGACCAATACCAGGGTCTATTTCGCATAGAGGCGGGGGGCTACATTGATACCTGGGCCCAGAGCTGGGCCACCAGTTTAGGGGTGGTTTGTGCGGAGAGGAGTATAAAAAAAAATTCATTCGGTCAACCCCTATAAATTTGAAAAGAAAATTGTTCTAGGAGTCTTAATCTTTGATTTCCAGTCAAAAAAATATGGCCACTCTACTCATGAGCGTCACCAGGCGGCGCTCTTTCTTTCAATTTTTGTGTTGGTTACAATGAGCGCCGTATTTAGTGTAGTAGAACCTATATGAATCAAAGATGGCGGCGCACTAAACTGTAGCACGCCATTTTACGCGCCATTTTAGAACAGCAAGTCCACCGCATTTATTTTTTTGAAGTGGTTACTGTATCTTAGGTAAATTGTCATTGTTTTGAGTCCCATTTTTCTTACCAAAGGCCCCAGTAAGTGCTATTATATGAATCAAAGATGGCGGCGCACTAAACTGTAGCACGCCATTTTACGCGCCATTTTAGAACAGCAAGTCCACCGCATTTATTTTTTTGAAGTGGTTACTGTATCTTAGGTAAATTGTCATTGTTTTGAGTCCCATTTTTCTTACCAAAGGCCCCAGTAAGTGCTATTAAAGGGTGCATGTGACTAAATCAGTGAAAATGACTGCGCGCGAGCTCATTAATATTTTGTGATCCCTCCGGTAATTTTGAATAAGAGGTCCCTGGGGCCTATACATTGGACTGATTGTAGAAATAATTGTGGAAATCAAGAATTGGTGACCCGTGGCTTCCAACTCGGGGGATTTCGTTCACAGAAAAGACCAATACCAGGGTCTATTTCGCATAGAGGCGGGGGGCTACATTGATACCTGGGCCCAGAGCTGGGCCACCAGTTTAGGGGTGGTTTGTGCGGAGAGGAGTATAAAAAAAAATTCATTCGGTCAACCCCTATAAATTTGAAAAGAAAATTGTTCTAGGAGTCTTAATCTTTGATTTCCAGTCAAAAAAATATGGCCACTCTACTCATGAGCGTCACCAGGCGGCGCTCTTTCTTTCAATTTTTGTGTTGGTTACAATGAGCGCCGTATTTAGTGTAGTAGAACCTATATGAATCAAAGATGGCGGCGCACTAAACTGTAGCACGCCATTTTACGCGCCATTTTAGAACAGCAAGTCCACCGCATTTATTTTTTTGAAGTGGTTACTGTATCTTAGGTAAATTGTCATTGTTTTGAGTCCCATTTTTCTTACCAAAGGCCCCAGTAAGTGCTATTAAAGGGTGCATGTGACTAAATCAGTGAAAATGACTGCGCGCGAGCTCATTAATATTTTGTGATCCCTCCGGTAATTTTGAATAAGAGGTCCCTGGGGCCTATACATTGGACTGATTGTAGAAATAATTGTGGAAATCAAGAATTGGTGACCCGTGGCTTCCAACTCGGGGGATTTCGTTCACAGAAAAGACCAATACCAGGGTCTATTTCGCATAGAGGCGGGGGGCTACATTGATACCTGGGCCCAGAGCTGGGCCACCAGTTTAGGGGTGGTTTGTGCGGAGAGGAGTATAAAAAAAAATTCATTCGGTCAACCCCTATAAATTTGAAAAGAAAATTGTTCTAGGAGTCTTAATCTTTGATTTCCAGTCAAAAAAATATGGCCACTCTACTCATGAGCGTCACCAGGCGGCGCTCTTTCTTTCAATTTTTGTGTTGGTTACAATGAGCGCCGTATTTAGTGTAGTAGAACCTATATGAATCAAAGATGGCGGCGCACTAAACTGTAGCACGCCATTTTACGCGCCATTTTAGAACAGCAAGTCCACCGCATTTATTTTTTTGAAGTGGTTACTGTATCTTAGGTAAATTGTCATTGTTTTGAGTCCCATTTTTCTTACCAAAGGCCCCAGTAAGTGCTATTAAAGGGTGCATGTGACTAAATCAGTGAAAATGACTGCGCGCGAGCTCATTAATATTTTGTGATCCCTCCGGTAATTTTGAATAAGAGGTCCCTGGGGCCTATACATTGGACTGATTGTAGAAATAATTGTGGAAATCAAGAATTGGTGACCCGTGGCTTCCAACTCGGGGGATTTCGTTCACAGAAAAGACCAATACCAGGGTCTATTTCGCATAGAGGCGGGGGGCTACATTGATACCTGGGCCCAGAGCTGGGCCACCAGTTTAGGGGTGGTTTGTGCGGAGAGGAGTATAAAAAAAAATTCATTCGGTCAACCCCTATAAATTTGAAAAGAAAATTGTTCTAGGAGTCTTAATCTTTGATTTCCAGTCAAAAAAATATGGCCACTCTACTCATGAGCGTCACCAGGCGGCGCTCTTTCTTTCAATTTTTGTGTTGGTTACAATGAGCGCCGTATTTAGTGTAGTAGAACCTATATGAATCAAAGATGGCGGCGCACTAAACTGTAGCACGCCATTTTACGCGCCATTTTAGAACAGCAAGTCCACCGCATTTATTTTTTTGAAGTGGTTACTGTATCTTAGGTAAATTGTCATTGTTTTGAGTCCCATTTTTCTTACCAAAGGCCCCAGTAAGTGCTATTATATGAATCAAAGATGGCGGCGCACTAAACTGTAGCACGCCATTTTACGCGCCATTTTAGAACAGCAAGTCCACCGCATTTATTTTTTTGAAGTGGTTACTGTATCTTAGGTAAATTGTCATTGTTTTGAGTCCCATTTTTCTTACCAAAGGCCCCAGTAAGTGCTATTAAAGGGTGCATGTGACTAAATCAGTGAAAATGACTGCGCGCGAGCTCATTAATATTTTGTGATCCCTCCGGTAATTTTGAATAAGAGGTCCCTGGGGCCTATACATTGGACTGATTGTAGAAATAATTGTGGAAATCAAGAATTGGTGACCCGTGGCTTCCAACTCGGGGGATTTCGTTCACAGAAAAGACCAATACCAGGGTCTATTTCGCATAGAGGCGGGGGGCTACATTGATACCTGGGCCCAGAGCTGGGCCACCAGTTTAGGGGTGGTTTGTGCGGAGAGGAGTATAAAAAAAAATTCATTCGGTCAACCCCTATAAATTTGAAAAGAAAATTGTTCTAGGAGTCTTAATCTTTGATTTCCAGTCAAAAAAATATGGCCACTCTACTCATGAGCGTCACCAGGCGGCGCTCTTTCTTTCAATTTTTGTGTTGGTTACAATGAGCGCCGTATTTAGTGTAGTAGAACCTATATGAATCAAAGATGGCGGCGCACTAAACTGTAGCACGCCATTTTACGCGCCATTTTAGAACAGCAAGTCCACCGCATTTATTTTTTTGAAGTGGTTACTGTATCTTAGGTAAATTGTCATTGTTTTGAGTCCCATTTTTCTTACCAAAGGCCCCAGTAAGTGCTATTAAAGGGTGCATGTGACTAAATCAGTGAAAATGACTGCGCGCGAGCTCATTAATATTTTGTGATCCCTCCGGTAATTTTGAATAAGAGGTCCCTGGGGCCTATACATTGGACTGATTGTAGAAATAATTGTGGAAATCAAGAATTGGTGACCCGTGGCTTCCAACTCGGGGGATTTCGTTCACAGAAAAGACCAATACCAGGGTCTATTTCGCATAGAGGCGGGGGGCTACATTGATACCTGGGCCCAGAGCTGGGCCACCAGTTTAGGGGTGGTTTGTGCGGAGAGGAGTATAAAAAAAAATTCATTCGGTCAACCCCTATAAATTTGAAAAGAAAATTGTTCTAGGAGTCTTAATCTTTGATTTCCAGTCAAAAAAATATGGCCACTCTACTCATGAGCGTCACCAGGCGGCGCTCTTTCTTTCAATTTTTGTGTTGGTTACAATGAGCGCCGTATTTAGTGTAGTAGAACCTATATGAATCAAAGATGGCGGCGCACTAAACTGTAGCACGCCATTTTACGCGCCATTTTAGAACAGCAAGTCCACCGCATTTATTTTTTTGAAGTGGTTACTGTATCTTAGGTAAATTGTCATTGTTTTGAGTCCCATTTTTCTTACCAAAGGCCCCAGTAAGTGCTATTAAAGGGTGCATGTGACTAAATCAGTGAAAATGACTGCGCGCGAGCTCATTAATATTTTGTGATCCCTCCGGTAATTTTGAATAAGAGGTCCCTGGGGCCTATACATTGGACTGATTGTAGAAATAATTGTGGAAATCAAGAATTGGTGACCCGTGGCTTCCAACTCGGGGGATTTCGTTCACAGAAAAGACCAATACCAGGGTCTATTTCGCATAGAGGCGGGGGGCTACATTGATACCTGGGCCCAGAGCTGGGCCACCAGTTTAGGGGTGGTTTGTGCGGAGAGGAGTATAAAAAAAAATTCATTCGGTCAACCCCTATAAATTTGAAAAGAAAATTGTTCTAGGAGTCTTAATCTTTGATTTCCAGTCAAAAAAATATGGCCACTCTACTCATGAGCGTCACCAGGCGGCGCTCTTTCTTTCAATTTTTGTGTTGGTTACAATGAGCGCCGTATTTAGTGTAGTAGAACCTATATGAATCAAAGATGGCGGCGCACTAAACTGTAGCACGCCATTTTACGCGCCATTTTAGAACAGCAAGTCCACCGCATTTATTTTTTTGAAGTGGTTACTGTATCTTAGGTAAATTGTCATTGTTTTGAGTCCCATTTTTCTTACCAAAGGCCCCAGTAAGTGCTATTAAAGGGTGCATGTGACTAAATCAGTGAAAATGACTGCGCGCGAGCTCATTAATATTTTGTGATCCCTCCGGTAATTTTGAATAAGAGGTCCCTGGGGCCTATACATTGGACTGATTGTAGAAATAATTGTGGAAATCAAGAATTGGTGACCCGTGGCTTCCAACTCGGGGGATTTCGTTCACAGAAAAGACCAATACCAGGGTCTATTTCGCATAGAGGCGGGGGGCTACATTGATACCTGGGCCCAGAGCTGGGCCACCAGTTTAGGGGTGGTTTGTGCGGAGAGGAGTATAAAAAAAAATTCATTCGGTCAACCCCTATAAATTTGAAAAGAAAATTGTTCTAGGAGTCTTAATCTTTGATTTCCAGTCAAAAAAATATGGCCACTCTACTCATGAGCGTCACCAGGCGGCGCTCTTTCTTTCAATTTTTGTGTTGGTTACAATGAGCGCCGTATTTAGTGTAGTAGAACCTATATGAATCAAAGATGGCGGCGCACTAAACTGTAGCACGCCATTTTACGCGCCATTTTAGAACAGCAAGTCCACCGCATTTATTTTTTTGAAGTGGTTACTGTATCTTAGGTAAATTGTCATTGTTTTGAGTCCCATTTTTCTTACCAAAGGCCCCAGTAAGTGCTATTAAAGGGTGCATGTGACTAAATCAGTGAAAATGACTGCGCGCGAGCTCATTAATATTTTGTGATCCCTCCGGTAATTTTGAATAAGAGGTCCCTGGGGCCTATACATTGGACTGATTGTAGAAATAATTGTGGAAATCAAGAATTGGTGACCCGTGGCTTCCAACTCGGGGGATTTCGTTCACAGAAAAGACCAATACCAGGGTCTATTTCGCATAGAGGCGGGGGGCTACATTGATACCTGGGCCCAGAGCTGGGCCACCAGTTTAGGGGTGGTTTGTGCGGAGAGGAGTATAAAAAAAAATTCATTCGGTCAACCCCTATAAATTTGAAAAGAAAATTGTTCTAGGAGTCTTAATCTTTGATTTCCAGTCAAAAAAATATGGCCACTCTACTCATGAGCGTCACCAGGCGGCGCTCTTTCTTTCAATTTTTGTGTTGGTTACAATGAGCGCCGTATTTAGTGTAGTAGAACCTATATGAATCAAAGATGGCGGCGCACTAAACTGTAGCACGCCATTTTACGCGCCATTTTAGAACAGCAAGTCCACCGCATTTATTTTTTTGAAGTGGTTACTGTATCTTAGGTAAATTGTCATTGTTTTGAGTCCCATTTTTCTTACCAAAGGCCCCAGTAAGTGCTATTATATGAATCAAAGATGGCGGCGCACTAAACTGTAGCACGCCATTTTACGCGCCATTTTAGAACAGCAAGTCCACCGCATTTATTTTTTTGAAGTGGTTACTGTATCTTAGGTAAATTGTCATTGTTTTGAGTCCCATTTTTCTTACCAAAGGCCCCAGTAAGTGCTATTAAAGGGTGCATGTGACTAAATCAGTGAAAATGACTGCGCGCGAGCTCATTAATATTTTGTGATCCCTCCGGTAATTTTGAATAAGAGGTCCCTGGGGCCTATACATTGGACTGATTGTAGAAATAATTGTGGAAATCAAGAATTGGTGACCCGTGGCTTCCAACTCGGGGGATTTCGTTCACAGAAAAGACCAATACCAGGGTCTATTTCGCATAGAGGCGGGGGGCTACATTGATACCTGGGCCCAGAGCTGGGCCACCAGTTTAGGGGTGGTTTGTGCGGAGAGGAGTATAAAAAAAAATTCATTCGGTCAACCCCTATAAATTTGAAAAGAAAATTGTTCTAGGAGTCTTAATCTTTGATTTCCAGTCAAAAAAATATGGCCACTCTACTCATGAGCGTCACCAGGCGGCGCTCTTTCTTTCAATTTTTGTGTTGGTTACAATGAGCGCCGTATTTAGTGTAGTAGAACCTATATGAATCAAAGATGGCGGCGCACTAAACTGTAGCACGCCATTTTACGCGCCATTTTAGAACAGCAAGTCCACCGCATTTATTTTTTTGAAGTGGTTACTGTATCTTAGGTAAATTGTCATTGTTTTGAGTCCCATTTTTCTTACCAAAGGCCCCAGTAAGTGCTATTAAAGGGTGCATGTGACTAAATCAGTGAAAATGACTGCGCGCGAGCTCATTAATATTTTGTGATCCCTCCGGTAATTTTGAATAAGAGGTCCCTGGGGCCTATACATTGGACTGATTGTAGAAATAATTGTGGAAATCAAGAATTGGTGACCCGTGGCTTCCAACTCGGGGGATTTCGTTCACAGAAAAGACCAATACCAGGGTCTATTTCGCATAGAGGCGGGGGGCTACATTGATACCTGGGCCCAGAGCTGGGCCACCAGTTTAGGGGTGGTTTGTGCGGAGAGGAGTATAAAAAAAAATTCATTCGGTCAACCCCTATAAATTTGAAAAGAAAATTGTTCTAGGAGTCTTAATCTTTGATTTCCAGTCAAAAAAATATGGCCACTCTACTCATGAGCGTCACCAGGCGGCGCTCTTTCTTTCAATTTTTGTGTTGGTTACAATGAGCGCCGTATTTAGTGTAGTAGAACCTATATGAATCAAAGATGGCGGCGCACTAAACTGTAGCACGCCATTTTACGCGCCATTTTAGAACAGCAAGTCCACCGCATTTATTTTTTTGAAGTGGTTACTGTATCTTAGGTAAATTGTCATTGTTTTGAGTCCCATTTTTCTTACCAAAGGCCCCAGTAAGTGCTATTAAAGGGTGCATGTGACTAAATCAGTGAAAATGACTGCGCGCGAGCTCATTAATATTTTGTGATCCCTCCGGTAATTTTGAATAAGAGGTCCCTGGGGCCTATACATTGGACTGATTGTAGAAATAATTGTGGAAATCAAGAATTGGTGACCCGTGGCTTCCAACTCGGGGGATTTCGTTCACAGAAAAGACCAATACCAGGGTCTATTTCGCATAGAGGCGGGGGGCTACATTGATACCTGGGCCCAGAGCTGGGCCACCAGTTTAGGGGTGGTTTGTGCGGAGAGGAGTATAAAAAAAAATTCATTCGGTCAACCCCTATAAATTTGAAAAGAAAATTGTTCTAGGAGTCTTAATCTTTGATTTCCAGTCAAAAAAATATGGCCACTCTACTCATGAGCGTCACCAGGCGGCGCTCTTTCTTTCAATTTTTGTGTTGGTTACAATGAGCGCCGTATTTAGTGTAGTAGAACCTATATGAATCAAAGATGGCGGCGCACTAAACTGTAGCACGCCATTTTACGCGCCATTTTAGAACAGCAAGTCCACCGCATTTATTTTTTTGAAGTGGTTACTGTATCTTAGGTAAATTGTCATTGTTTTGAGTCCCATTTTTCTTACCAAAGGCCCCAGTAAGTGCTATTATATGAATCAAAGATGGCGGCGCACTAAACTGTAGCACGCCATTTTACGCGCCATTTTAGAACAGCAAGTCCACCGCATTTATTTTTTTGAAGTGGTTACTGTATCTTAGGTAAATTGTCATTGTTTTGAGTCCCATTTTTCTTACCAAAGGCCCCAGTAAGTGCTATTAAAGGGTGCATGTGACTAAATCAGTGAAAATGACTGCGCGCGAGCTCATTAATATTTTGTGATCCCTCCGGTAATTTTGAATAAGAGGTCCCTGGGGCCTATACATTGGACTGATTGTAGAAATAATTGTGGAAATCAAGAATTGGTGACCCGTGGCTTCCAACTCGGGGGATTTCGTTCACAGAAAAGACCAATACCAGGGTCTATTTCGCATAGAGGCGGGGGGCTACATTGATACCTGGGCCCAGAGCTGGGCCACCAGTTTAGGGGTGGTTTGTGCGGAGAGGAGTATAAAAAAAAATTCATTCGGTCAACCCCTATAAATTTGAAAAGAAAATTGTTCTAGGAGTCTTAATCTTTGATTTCCAGTCAAAAAAATATGGCCACTCTACTCATGAGCGTCACCAGGCGGCGCTCTTTCTTTCAATTTTTGTGTTGGTTACAATGAGCGCCGTATTTAGTGTAGTAGAACCTATATGAATCAAAGATGGCGGCGCACTAAACTGTAGCACGCCATTTTACGCGCCATTTTAGAACAGCAAGTCCACCGCATTTATTTTTTTGAAGTGGTTACTGTATCTTAGGTAAATTGTCATTGTTTTGAGTCCCATTTTTCTTACCAAAGGCCCCAGTAAGTGCTATTAAAGGGTGCATGTGACTAAATCAGTGAAAATGACTGCGCGCGAGCTCATTAATATTTTGTGATCCCTCCGGTAATTTTGAATAAGAGGTCCCTGGGGCCTATACATTGGACTGATTGTAGAAATAATTGTGGAAATCAAGAATTGGTGACCCGTGGCTTCCAACTCGGGGGATTTCGTTCACAGAAAAGACCAATACCAGGGTCTATTTCGCATAGAGGCGGGGGGCTACATTGATACCTGGGCCCAGAGCTGGGCCACCAGTTTAGGGGTGGTTTGTGCGGAGAGGAGTATAAAAAAAAATTCATTCGGTCAACCCCTATAAATTTGAAAAGAAAATTGTTCTAGGAGTCTTAATCTTTGATTTCCAGTCAAAAAAATATGGCCACTCTACTCATGAGCGTCACCAGGCGGCGCTCTTTCTTTCAATTTTTGTGTTGGTTACAATGAGCGCCGTATTTAGTGTAGTAGAACCTATATGAATCAAAGATGGCGGCGCACTAAACTGTAGCACGCCATTTTACGCGCCATTTTAGAACAGCAAGTCCACCGCATTTATTTTTTTGAAGTGGTTACTGTATCTTAGGTAAATTGTCATTGTTTTGAGTCCCATTTTTCTTACCAAAGGCCCCAGTAAGTGCTATTAAAGGGTGCATGTGACTAAATCAGTGAAAATGACTGCGCGCGAGCTCATTAATATTTTGTGATCCCTCCGGTAATTTTGAATAAGAGGTCCCTGGGGCCTATACATTGGACTGATTGTAGAAATAATTGTGGAAATCAAGAATTGGTGACCCGTGGCTTCCAACTCGGGGGATTTCGTTCACAGAAAAGACCAATACCAGGGTCTATTTCGCATAGAGGCGGGGGGCTACATTGATACCTGGGCCCAGAGCTGGGCCACCAGTTTAGGGGTGGTTTGTGCGGAGAGGAGTATAAAAAAAAATTCATTCGGTCAACCCCTATAAATTTGAAAAGAAAATTGTTCTAGGAGTCTTAATCTTTGATTTCCAGTCAAAAAAATATGGCCACTCTACTCATGAGCGTCACCAGGCGGCGCTCTTTCTTTCAATTTTTGTGTTGGTTACAATGAGCGCCGTATTTAGTGTAGTAGAACCTATATGAATCAAAGATGGCGGCGCACTAAACTGTAGCACGCCATTTTACGCGCCATTTTAGAACAGCAAGTCCACCGCATTTATTTTTTTGAAGTGGTTACTGTATCTTAGGTAAATTGTCATTGTTTTGAGTCCCATTTTTCTTACCAAAGGCCCCAGTAAGTGCTATTAAAGGGTGCATGTGACTAAATCAGTGAAAATGACTGCGCGCGAGCTCATTAATATTTTGTGATCCCTCCGGTAATTTTGAATAAGAGGTCCCTGGGGCCTATACATTGGACTGATTGTAGAAATAATTGTGGAAATCAAGAATTGGTGACCCGTGGCTTCCAACTCGGGGGATTTCGTTCACAGAAAAGACCAATACCAGGGTCTATTTCGCATAGAGGCGGGGGGCTACATTGATACCTGGGCCCAGAGCTGGGCCACCAGTTTAGGGGTGGTTTGTGCGGAGAGGAGTATAAAAAAAAATTCATTCGGTCAACCCCTATAAATTTGAAAAGAAAATTGTTCTAGGAGTCTTAATCTTTGATTTCCAGTCAAAAAAATATGGCCACTCTACTCATGAGCGTCACCAGGCGGCGCTCTTTCTTTCAATTTTTGTGTTGGTTACAATGAGCGCCGTATTTAGTGTAGTAGAACCTATATGAATCAAAGATGGCGGCGCACTAAACTGTAGCACGCCATTTTACGCGCCATTTTAGAACAGCAAGTCCACCGCATTTATTTTTTTGAAGTGGTTACTGTATCTTAGGTAAATTGTCATTGTTTTGAGTCCCATTTTTCTTACCAAAGGCCCCAGTAAGTGCTATTAAAGGGTGCATGTGACTAAATCAGTGAAAATGACTGCGCGCGAGCTCATTAATATTTTGTGATCCCTCCGGTAATTTTGAATAAGAGGTCCCTGGGGCCTATACATTGGACTGATTGTAGAAATAATTGTGGAAATCAAGAATTGGTGACCCGTGGCTTCCAACTCGGGGGATTTCGTTCACAGAAAAGACCAATACCAGGGTCTATTTCGCATAGAGGCGGGGGGCTACATTGATACCTGGGCCCAGAGCTGGGCCACCAGTTTAGGGGTGGTTTGTGCGGAGAGGAGTATAAAAAAAAATTCATTCGGTCAACCCCTATAAATTTGAAAAGAAAATTGTTCTAGGAGTCTTAATCTTTGATTTCCAGTCAAAAAAATATGGCCACTCTACTCATGAGCGTCACCAGGCGGCGCTCTTTCTTTCAATTTTTGTGTTGGTTACAATGAGCGCCGTATTTAGTGTAGTAGAACCTATATGAATCAAAGATGGCGGCGCACTAAACTGTAGCACGCCATTTTACGCGCCATTTTAGAACAGCAAGTCCACCGCATTTATTTTTTTGAAGTGGTTACTGTATCTTAGGTAAATTGTCATTGTTTTGAGTCCCATTTTTCTTACCAAAGGCCCCAGTAAGTGCTATTATATGAATCAAAGATGGCGGCGCACTAAACTGTAGCACGCCATTTTACGCGCCATTTTAGAACAGCAAGTCCACCGCATTTATTTTTTTGAAGTGGTTACTGTATCTTAGGTAAATTGTCATTGTTTTGAGTCCCATTTTTCTTACCAAAGGCCCCAGTAAGTGCTATTAAAGGGTGCATGTGACTAAATCAGTGAAAATGACTGCGCGCGAGCTCATTAATATTTTGTGATCCCTCCGGTAATTTTGAATAAGAGGTCCCTGGGGCCTATACATTGGACTGATTGTAGAAATAATTGTGGAAATCAAGAATTGGTGACCCGTGGCTTCCAACTCGGGGGATTTCGTTCACAGAAAAGACCAATACCAGGGTCTATTTCGCATAGAGGCGGGGGGCTACATTGATACCTGGGCCCAGAGCTGGGCCACCAGTTTAGGGGTGGTTTGTGCGGAGAGGAGTATAAAAAAAAATTCATTCGGTCAACCCCTATAAATTTGAAAAGAAAATTGTTCTAGGAGTCTTAATCTTTGATTTCCAGTCAAAAAAATATGGCCACTCTACTCATGAGCGTCACCAGGCGGCGCTCTTTCTTTCAATTTTTGTGTTGGTTACAATGAGCGCCGTATTTAGTGTAGTAGAACCTATATGAATCAAAGATGGCGGCGCACTAAACTGTAGCACGCCATTTTACGCGCCATTTTAGAACAGCAAGTCCACCGCATTTATTTTTTTGAAGTGGTTACTGTATCTTAGGTAAATTGTCATTGTTTTGAGTCCCATTTTTCTTACCAAAGGCCCCAGTAAGTGCTATTAAAGGGTGCATGTGACTAAATCAGTGAAAATGACTGCGCGCGAGCTCATTAATATTTTGTGATCCCTCCGGTAATTTTGAATAAGAGGTCCCTGGGGCCTATACATTGGACTGATTGTAGAAATAATTGTGGAAATCAAGAATTGGTGACCCGTGGCTTCCAACTCGGGGGATTTCGTTCACAGAAAAGACCAATACCAGGGTCTATTTCGCATAGAGGCGGGGGGCTACATTGATACCTGGGCCCAGAGCTGGGCCACCAGTTTAGGGGTGGTTTGTGCGGAGAGGAGTATAAAAAAAAATTCATTCGGTCAACCCCTATAAATTTGAAAAGAAAATTGTTCTAGGAGTCTTAATCTTTGATTTCCAGTCAAAAAAATATGGCCACTCTACTCATGAGCGTCACCAGGCGGCGCTCTTTCTTTCAATTTTTGTGTTGGTTACAATGAGCGCCGTATTTAGTGTAGTAGAACCTATATGAATCAAAGATGGCGGCGCACTAAACTGTAGCACGCCATTTTACGCGCCATTTTAGAACAGCAAGTCCACCGCATTTATTTTTTTGAAGTGGTTACTGTATCTTAGGTAAATTGTCATTGTTTTGAGTCCCATTTTTCTTACCAAAGGCCCCAGTAAGTGCTATTAAAGGGTGCATGTGACTAAATCAGTGAAAATGACTGCGCGCGAGCTCATTAATATTTTGTGATCCCTCCGGTAATTTTGAATAAGAGGTCCCTGGGGCCTATACATTGGACTGATTGTAGAAATAATTGTGGAAATCAAGAATTGGTGACCCGTGGCTTCCAACTCGGGGGATTTCGTTCACAGAAAAGACCAATACCAGGGTCTATTTCGCATAGAGGCGGGGGGCTACATTGATACCTGGGCCCAGAGCTGGGCCACCAGTTTAGGGGTGGTTTGTGCGGAGAGGAGTATAAAAAAAAATTCATTCGGTCAACCCCTATAAATTTGAAAAGAAAATTGTTCTAGGAGTCTTAATCTTTGATTTCCAGTCAAAAAAATATGGCCACTCTACTCATGAGCGTCACCAGGCGGCGCTCTTTCTTTCAATTTTTGTGTTGGTTACAATGAGCGCCGTATTTAGTGTAGTAGAACCTATATGAATCAAAGATGGCGGCGCACTAAACTGTAGCACGCCATTTTACGCGCCATTTTAGAACAGCAAGTCCACCGCATTTATTTTTTTGAAGTGGTTACTGTATCTTAGGTAAATTGTCATTGTTTTGAGTCCCATTTTTCTTACCAAAGGCCCCAGTAAGTGCTATTAAAGGGTGCATGTGACTAAATCAGTGAAAATGACTGCGCGCGAGCTCATTAATATTTTGTGATCCCTCCGGTAATTTTGAATAAGAGGTCCCTGGGGCCTATACATTGGACTGATTGTAGAAATAATTGTGGAAATCAAGAATTGGTGACCCGTGGCTTCCAACTCGGGGGATTTCGTTCACAGAAAAGACCAATACCAGGGTCTATTTCGCATAGAGGCGGGGGGCTACATTGATACCTGGGCCCAGAGCTGGGCCACCAGTTTAGGGGTGGTTTGTGCGGAGAGGAGTATAAAAAAAATTCATTCGGTCAACCCCTATAAATTTGAAAAGAAAATTGTTCTAGGAGTCTTAATCTTTGATTTCCAGTCAAAAAAATATGGCCACTCTACTCATGAGCGTCACCAGGCGGCGCTCTTTCTTTCAATTTTTGTGTTGGTTACAATGAGCGCCGTATTTAGTGTAGTAGAACCTATATGAATCAAAGATGGCGGCGCACTAAACTGTAGCACGCCATTTTACGCGCCATTTTAGAACAGCAAGTCCACCGCATTTATTTTTTTGAAGTGGTTACTGTATCTTAGGTAAATTGTCATTGTTTTGAGTCCCATTTTTCTTACCAAAGGCCCCAGTAAGTGCTATTAAAGGGTGCATGTGACTAAATCAGTGAAAATGACTGCGCGCGAGCTCATTAATATTTTGTGATCCCTCCGGTAATTTTGAATAAGAGGTCCCTGGGGCCTATACATTGGACTGATTGTAGAAATAATTGTGGAAATCAAGAATTGGTGACCCGTGGCTTCCAACTCGGGGGATTTTGTTCACAGAAAAGACCAATACCAGGGTCTATTTCGCATAGAGGCGGGGGGCTACATTGATACCTGGGCCCAGAGCTGGGCCACCAGTTTAGGGGTGGTTTGTGCGGAGAGGAGTATAAAAAAAAATTCATTCGGTCAACCCCTATAAATTTGAAAAGAAAATTGTTCTAGGAGTCTTAATCTTTGATTTCCAGTCAAAAAAATATGGCCACTCTACTCATGAGCGTCACCAGGCGGCGCTCTTTCTTTCAATTTTTGTGTTGGTTACAATGAGCGCCGTATTTAGTGTAGTAGAACCTATATGAATCAAAGATGGCGGCGCACTAAACTGTAGCACGCCATTTTACGCGCCATTTTAGAACAGCAAGTCCACCGCATTTATTTTTTTGAAGTGGTTACTGTATCTTAGGTAAATTGTCATTGTTTTGAGTCCCATTTTTCTTACCAAAGGCCCCAGTAAGTGCTATTATATGAATCAAAGATGGCGGCGCACTAAACTGTAGCACGCCATTTTACGCGCCATTTTAGAACAGCAAGTCCACCGCATTTATTTTTTTGAAGTGGTTACTGTATCTTAGGTAAATTGTCATTGTTTTGAGTCCCATTTTTCTTACCAAAGGCCCCAGTAAGTGCTATTAAAGGGTGCATGTGACTAAATCAGTGAAAATGACTGCGCGCGAGCTCATTAATATTTTGTGATCCCTCCGGTAATTTTGAATAAGAGGTCCCTGGGGCCTATACATTGGACTGATTGTAGAAATAATTGTGGAAATCAAGAATTGGTGACCCGTGGCTTCCAACTCGGGGGATTTCGTTCACAGAAAAGACCAATACCAGGGTCTATTTCGCATAGAGGCGGGGGGCTACATTGATACCTGGGCCCAGAGCTGGGCCACCAGTTTAGGGGTGGTTTGTGCGGAGAGGAGTATAAAAAAAAATTCATTCGGTCAACCCCTATAAATTTGAAAAGAAAATTGTTCTAGGAGTCTTAATCTTTGATTTCCAGTCAAAAAAATATGGCCACTCTACTCATGAGCGTCACCAGGCGGCGCTCTTTCTTTCAATTTTTGTGTTGGTTACAATGAGCGCCGTATTTAGTGTAGTAGAACCTATATGAATCAAAGATGGCGGCGCACTAAACTGTAGCACGCCATTTTACGCGCCATTTTAGAACAGCAAGTCCACCGCATTTATTTTTTTGAAGTGGTTACTGTATCTTAGGTAAATTGTCATTGTTTTGAGTCCCATTTTTCTTACCAAAGGCCCCAGTAAGTGCTATTAAAGGGTGCATGTGACTAAATCAGTGAAAATGACTGCGCGCGAGCTCATTAATATTTTGTGATCCCTCCGGTAATTTTGAATAAGAGGTCCCTGGGGCCTATACATTGGACTGATTGTAGAAATAATTGTGGAAATCAAGAATTGGTGACCCGTGGCTTCCAACTCGGGGGATTTCGTTCACAGAAAAGACCAATACCAGGGTCTATTTCGCATAGAGGCGGGGGGCTACATTGATACCTGGGCCCAGAGCTGGGCCACCAGTTTAGGGGTGGTTTGTGCGGAGAGGAGTATAAAAAAAAATTCATTCGGTCAACCCCTATAAATTTGAAAAGAAAATTGTTCTAGGAGTCTTAATCTTTGATTTCCAGTCAAAAAAATATGGCCACTCTACTCATGAGCGTCACCAGGCGGCGCTCTTTCTTTCAATTTTTGTGTTGGTTACAATGAGCGCCGTATTTAGTGTAGTAGAACCTATATGAATCAAAGATGGCGGCGCACTAAACTGTAGCACGCCATTTTACGCGCCATTTTAGAACAGCAAGTCCACCGCATTTATTTTTTTGAAGTGGTTACTGTATCTTAGGTAAATTGTCATTGTTTTGAGTCCCATTTTTCTTACCAAAGGCCCCAGTAAGTGCTATTAAAGGGTGCATGTGACTAAATCAGTGAAAATGACTGCGCGCGAGCTCATTAATATTTTGTGATCCCTCCGGTAATTTTGAATAAGAGGTCCCTGGGGCCTATACATTGGACTGATTGTAGAAATAATTGTGGAAATCAAGAATTGGTGACCCGTGGCTTCCAACTCGGGGGATTTCGTTCACAGAAAAGACCAATACCAGGGTCTATTTCGCATAGAGGCGGGGGGCTACATTGATACCTGGGCCCAGAGCTGGGCCACCAGTTTAGGGGTGGTTTGTGCGGAGAGGAGTATAAAAAAAATTCATTCGGTCAACCCCTATAAATTTGAAAAGAAAATTGTTCTAGGAGTCTTAATCTTTGATTTCCAGTCAAAAAAATATGGCCACTCTACTCATGAGCGTCACCAGGCGGCGCTCTTTCTTTCAATTTTTGTGTTGGTTACAATGAGCGCCGTATTTAGTGTAGTAGAACCTATATGAATCAAAGATGGCGGCGCACTAAACTGTAGCACGCCATTTTACGCGCCATTTTAGAACAGCAAGTCCACCGCATTTATTTTTTTGAAGTGGTTACTGTATCTTAGGTAAATTGTCATTGTTTTGAGTCCCATTTTTCTTACCAAAGGCCCCAGTAAGTGCTATTAAAGGGTGCATGTGACTAAATCAGTGAAAATGACTGCGCGCGAGCTCATTAATATTTTGTGATCCCTCCGGTAATTTTGAATAAGAGGTCCCTGGGGCCTATACATTGGACTGATTGTAGAAATAATTGTGGAAATCAAGAATTGGTGACCCGTGGCTTCCAACTCGGGGGATTTTGTTCACAGAAAAGACCAATACCAGGGTCTATTTCGCATAGAGGCGGGGGGCTACATTGATACCTGGGCCCAGAGCTGGGCCACCAGTTTAGGGGTGGTTTGTGCGGAGAGGAGTATAAAAAAAAATTCATTCGGTCAACCCCTATAAATTTGAAAAGAAAATTGTTCTAGGAGTCTTAATCTTTGATTTCCAGTCAAAAAAATATGGCCACTCTACTCATGAGCGTCACCAGGCGGCGCTCTTTCTTTCAATTTTTGTGTTGGTTACAATGAGCGCCGTATTTAGTGTAGTAGAACCTATATGAATCAAAGATGGCGGCGCACTAAACTGTAGCACGCCATTTTACGCGCCATTTTAGAACAGCAAGTCCACCGCATTTATTTTTTTGAAGTGGTTACTGTATCTTAGGTAAATTGTCATTGTTTTGAGTCCCATTTTTCTTACCAAAGGCCCCAGTAAGTGCTATTATATGAATCAAAGATGGCGGCGCACTAAACTGTAGCACGCCATTTTACGCGCCATTTTAGAACAGCAAGTCCACCGCATTTATTTTTTTGAAGTGGTTACTGTATCTTAGGTAAATTGTCATTGTTTTGAGTCCCATTTTTCTTACCAAAGGCCCCAGTAAGTGCTATTAAAGGGTGCATGTGACTAAATCAGTGAAAATGACTGCGCGCGAGCTCATTAATATTTTGTGATCCCTCCGGTAATTTTGAATAAGAGGTCCCTGGGGCCTATACATTGGACTGATTGTAGAAATAATTGTGGAAATCAAGAATTGGTGACCCGTGGCTTCCAACTCGGGGGATTTCGTTCACAGAAAAGACCAATACCAGGGTCTATTTCGCATAGAGGCGGGGGGCTACATTGATACCTGGGCCCAGAGCTGGGCCACCAGTTTAGGGGTGGTTTGTGCGGAGAGGAGTATAAAAAAAAATTCATTCGGTCAACCCCTATAAATTTGAAAAGAAAATTGTTCTAGGAGTCTTAATCTTTGATTTCCAGTCAAAAAAATATGGCCACTCTACTCATGAGCGTCACCAGGCGGCGCTCTTTCTTTCAATTTTTGTGTTGGTTACAATGAGCGCCGTATTTAGTGTAGTAGAACCTATATGAATCAAAGATGGCGGCGCACTAAACTGTAGCACGCCATTTTACGCGCCATTTTAGAACAGCAAGTCCACCGCATTTATTTTTTTGAAGTGGTTACTGTATCTTAGGTAAATTGTCATTGTTTTGAGTCCCATTTTTCTTACCAAAGGCCCCAGTAAGTGCTATTAAAGGGTGCATGTGACTAAATCAGTGAAAATGACTGCGCGCGAGCTCATTAATATTTTGTGATCCCTCCGGTAATTTTGAATAAGAGGTCCCTGGGGCCTATACATTGGACTGATTGTAGAAATAATTGTGGAAATCAAGAATTGGTGACCCGTGGCTTCCAACTCGGGGGATTTCGTTCACAGAAAAGACCAATACCAGGGTCTATTTCGCATAGAGGCGGGGGGCTACATTGATACCTGGGCCCAGAGCTGGGCCACCAGTTTAGGGGTGGTTTGTGCGGAGAGGAGTATAAAAAAAAATTCATTCGGTCAACCCCTATAAATTTGAAAAGAAAATTGTTCTAGGAGTCTTAATCTTTGATTTCCAGTCAAAAAAATATGGCCACTCTACTCATGAGCGTCACCAGGCGGCGCTCTTTCTTTCAATTTTTGTGTTGGTTACAATGAGCGCCGTATTTAGTGTAGTAGAACCTATATGAATCAAAGATGGCGGCGCACTAAACTGTAGCACGCCATTTTACGCGCCATTTTAGAACAGCAAGTCCACCGCATTTATTTTTTTGAAGTGGTTACTGTATCTTAGGTAAATTGTCATTGTTTTGAGTCCCATTTTTCTTACCAAAGGCCCCAGTAAGTGCTATTAAAGGGTGCATGTGACTAAATCAGTGAAAATGACTGCGCGCGAGCTCATTAATATTTTGTGATCCCTCCGGTAATTTTGAATAAGAGGTCCCTGGGGCCTATACATTGGACTGATTGTAGAAATAATTGTGGAAATCAAGAATTGGTGACCCGTGGCTTCCAACTCGGGGGATTTCGTTCACAGAAAAGACCAATACCAGGGTCTATTTCGCATAGAGGCGGGGGGCTACATTGATACCTGGGCCCAGAGCTGGGCCACCAGTTTAGGGGTGGTTTGTGCGGAGAGGAGTATAAAAAAAATTCATTCGGTCAACCCCTATAAATTTGAAAAGAAAATTGTTCTAGGAGTCTTAATCTTTGATTTCCAGTCAAAAAAATATGGCCACTCTACTCATGAGCGTCACCAGGCGGCGCTCTTTCTTTCAATTTTTGTGTTGGTTACAATGAGCGCCGTATTTAGTGTAGTAGAACCTATATGAATCAAAGATGGCGGCGCACTAAACTGTAGCACGCCATTTTACGCGCCATTTTAGAACAGCAAGTCCACCGCATTTATTTTTTTGAAGTGGTTACTGTATCTTAGGTAAATTGTCATTGTTTTGAGTCCCATTTTTCTTACCAAAGGCCCCAGTAAGTGCTATTAAAGGGTGCATGTGACTAAATCAGTGAAAATGACTGCGCGCGAGCTCATTAATATTTTGTGATCCCTCCGGTAATTTTGAATAAGAGGTCCCTGGGGCCTATACATTGGACTGATTGTAGAAATAATTGTGGAAATCAAGAATTGGTGACCCGTGGCTTCCAACTCGGGGGATTTTGTTCACAGAAAAGACCAATACCAGGGTCTATTTCGCATAGAGGCGGGGGGCTACATTGATACCTGGGCCCAGAGCTGGGCCACCAGTTTAGGGGTGGTTTGTGCGGAGAGGAGTATAAAAAAAAATTCATTCGGTCAACCCCTATAAATTTGAAAAGAAAATTGTTCTAGGAGTCTTAATCTTTGATTTCCAGTCAAAAAAATATGGCCACTCTACTCATGAGCGTCACCAGGCGGCGCTCTTTCTTTCAATTTTTGTGTTGGTTACAATGAGCGCCGTATTTAGTGTAGTAGAACCTATATGAATCAAAGATGGCGGCGCACTAAACTGTAGCACGCCATTTTACGCGCCATTTTAGAACAGCAAGTCCACCGCATTTATTTTTTTGAAGTGGTTACTGTATCTTAGGTAAATTGTCATTGTTTTGAGTCCCATTTTTCTTACCAAAGGCCCCAGTAAGTGCTATTATATGAATCAAAGATGGCGGCGCACTAAACTGTAGCACGCCATTTTACGCGCCATTTTAGAACAGCAAGTCCACCGCATTTATTTTTTTGAAGTGGTTACTGTATCTTAGGTAAATTGTCATTGTTTTGAGTCCCATTTTTCTTACCAAAGGCCCCAGTAAGTGCTATTAAAGGGTGCATGTGACTAAATCAGTGAAAATGACTGCGCGCGAGCTCATTAATATTTTGTGATCCCTCCGGTAATTTTGAATAAGAGGTCCCTGGGGCCTATACATTGGACTGATTGTAGAAATAATTGTGGAAATCAAGAATTGGTGACCCGTGGCTTCCAACTCGGGGGATTTCGTTCACAGAAAAGACCAATACCAGGGTCTATTTCGCATAGAGGCGGGGGGCTACATTGATACCTGGGCCCAGAGCTGGGCCACCAGTTTAGGGGTGGTTTGTGCGGAGAGGAGTATAAAAAAAAATTCATTCGGTCAACCCCTATAAATTTGAAAAGAAAATTGTTCTAGGAGTCTTAATCTTTGATTTCCAGTCAAAAAAATATGGCCACTCTACTCATGAGCGTCACCAGGCGGCGCTCTTTCTTTCAATTTTTGTGTTGGTTACAATGAGCGCCGTATTTAGTGTAGTAGAACCTATATGAATCAAAGATGGCGGCGCACTAAACTGTAGCACGCCATTTTACGCGCCATTTTAGAACAGCAAGTCCACCGCATTTATTTTTTTGAAGTGGTTACTGTATCTTAGGTAAATTGTCATTGTTTTGAGTCCCATTTTTCTTACCAAAGGCCCCAGTAAGTGCTATTAAAGGGTGCATGTGACTAAATCAGTGAAAATGACTGCGCGCGAGCTCATTAATATTTTGTGATCCCTCCGGTAATTTTGAATAAGAGGTCCCTGGGGCCTATACATTGGACTGATTGTAGAAATAATTGTGGAAATCAAGAATTGGTGACCCGTGGCTTCCAACTCGGGGGATTTCGTTCACAGAAAAGACCAATACCAGGGTCTATTTCGCATAGAGGCGGGGGGCTACATTGATACCTGGGCCCAGAGCTGGGCCACCAGTTTAGGGGTGGTTTGTGCGGAGAGGAGTATAAAAAAAAATTCATTCGGTCAACCCCTATAAATTTGAAAAGAAAATTGTTCTAGGAGTCTTAATCTTTGATTTCCAGTCAAAAAAATATGGCCACTCTACTCATGAGCGTCACCAGGCGGCGCTCTTTCTTTCAATTTTTGTGTTGGTTACAATGAGCGCCGTATTTAGTGTAGTAGAACCTATATGAATCAAAGATGGCGGCGCACTAAACTGTAGCACGCCATTTTACGCGCCATTTTAGAACAGCAAGTCCACCGCATTTATTTTTTTGAAGTGGTTACTGTATCTTAGGTAAATTGTCATTGTTTTGAGTCCCATTTTTCTTACCAAAGGCCCCAGTAAGTGCTATTAAAGGGTGCATGTGACTAAATCAGTGAAAATGACTGCGCGCGAGCTCATTAATATTTTGTGATCCCTCCGGTAATTTTGAATAAGAGGTCCCTGGGGCCTATACATTGGACTGATTGTAGAAATAATTGTGGAAATCAAGAATTGGTGACCCGTGGCTTCCAACTCGGGGGATTTCGTTCACAGAAAAGACCAATACCAGGGTCTATTTCGCATAGAGGCGGGGGGCTACATTGATACCTGGGCCCAGAGCTGGGCCACCAGTTTAGGGGTGGTTTGTGCGGAGAGGAGTATAAAAAAAATTCATTCGGTCAACCCCTATAAATTTGAAAAGAAAATTGTTCTAGGAGTCTTAATCTTTGATTTCCAGTCAAAAAAATATGGCCACTCTACTCATGAGCGTCACCAGGCGGCGCTCTTTCTTTCAATTTTTGTGTTGGTTACAATGAGCGCCGTATTTAGTGTAGTAGAACCTATATGAATCAAAGATGGCGGCGCACTAAACTGTAGCACGCCATTTTACGCGCCATTTTAGAACAGCAAGTCCACCGCATTTATTTTTTTGAAGTGGTTACTGTATCTTAGGTAAATTGTCATTGTTTTGAGTCCCATTTTTCTTACCAAAGGCCCCAGTAAGTGCTATTAAAGGGTGCATGTGACTAAATCAGTGAAAATGACTGCGCGCGAGCTCATTAATATTTTGTGATCCCTCCGGTAATTTTGAATAAGAGGTCCCTGGGGCCTATACATTGGACTGATTGTAGAAATAATTGTGGAAATCAAGAATTGGTGACCCGTGGCTTCCAACTCGGGGGATTTTGTTCACAGAAAAGACCAATACCAGGGTCTATTTCGCATAGAGGCGGGGGGCTACATTGATACCTGGGCCCAGAGCTGGGCCACCAGTTTAGGGGTGGTTTGTGCGGAGAGGAGTATAAAAAAAAATTCATTCGGTCAACCCCTATAAATTTGAAAAGAAAATTGTTCTAGGAGTCTTAATCTTTGATTTCCAGTCAAAAAAATATGGCCACTCTACTCATGAGCGTCACCAGGCGGCGCTCTTTCTTTCAATTTTTGTGTTGGTTACAATGAGCGCCGTATTTAGTGTAGTAGAACCTATATGAATCAAAGATGGCGGCGCACTAAACTGTAGCACGCCATTTTACGCGCCATTTTAGAACAGCAAGTCCACCGCATTTATTTTTTTGAAGTGGTTACTGTATCTTAGGTAAATTGTCATTGTTTTGAGTCCCATTTTTCTTACCAAAGGCCCCAGTAAGTGCTATTATATGAATCAAAGATGGCGGCGCACTAAACTGTAGCACGCCATTTTACGCGCCATTTTAGAACAGCAAGTCCACCGCATTTATTTTTTTGAAGTGGTTACTGTATCTTAGGTAAATTGTCATTGTTTTGAGTCCCATTTTTCTTACCAAAGGCCCCAGTAAGTGCTATTAAAGGGTGCATGTGACTAAATCAGTGAAAATGACTGCGCGCGAGCTCATTAATATTTTGTGATCCCTCCGGTAATTTTGAATAAGAGGTCCCTGGGGCCTATACATTGGACTGATTGTAGAAATAATTGTGGAAATCAAGAATTGGTGACCCGTGGCTTCCAACTCGGGGGATTTCGTTCACAGAAAAGACCAATACCAGGGTCTATTTCGCATAGAGGCGGGGGGCTACATTGATACCTGGGCCCAGAGCTGGGCCACCAGTTTAGGGGTGGTTTGTGCGGAGAGGAGTATAAAAAAAAATTCATTCGGTCAACCCCTATAAATTTGAAAAGAAAATTGTTCTAGGAGTCTTAATCTTTGATTTCCAGTCAAAAAAATATGGCCACTCTACTCATGAGCGTCACCAGGCGGCGCTCTTTCTTTCAATTTTTGTGTTGGTTACAATGAGCGCCGTATTTAGTGTAGTAGAACCTATATGAATCAAAGATGGCGGCGCACTAAACTGTAGCACGCCATTTTACGCGCCATTTTAGAACAGCAAGTCCACCGCATTTATTTTTTTGAAGTGGTTACTGTATCTTAGGTAAATTGTCATTGTTTTGAGTCCCATTTTTCTTACCAAAGGCCCCAGTAAGTGCTATTAAAGGGTGCATGTGACTAAATCAGTGAAAATGACTGCGCGCGAGCTCATTAATATTTTGTGATCCCTCCGGTAATTTTGAATAAGAGGTCCCTGGGGCCTATACATTGGACTGATTGTAGAAATAATTGTGGAAATCAAGAATTGGTGACCCGTGGCTTCCAACTCGGGGGATTTCGTTCACAGAAAAGACCAATACCAGGGTCTATTTCGCATAGAGGCGGGGGGCTACATTGATACCTGGGCCCAGAGCTGGGCCACCAGTTTAGGGGTGGTTTGTGCGGAGAGGAGTATAAAAAAAAATTCATTCGGTCAACCCCTATAAATTTGAAAAGAAAATTGTTCTAGGAGTCTTAATCTTTGATTTCCAGTCAAAAAAATATGGCCACTCTACTCATGAGCGTCACCAGGCGGCGCTCTTTCTTTCAATTTTTGTGTTGGTTACAATGAGCGCCGTATTTAGTGTAGTAGAACCTATATGAATCAAAGATGGCGGCGCACTAAACTGTAGCACGCCATTTTACGCGCCATTTTAGAACAGCAAGTCCACCGCATTTATTTTTTTGAAGTGGTTACTGTATCTTAGCTAAATTGTCATTGTTTTGAGTCCCATTTTTCTTACCAAAGGCCCCAGTAAGTGCTATTAAAGGGTGCATGTGACTAAATCAGTGAAAATGACTGCGCGCGAGCTCATTAATATTTTGTGATCCCTCCGGTAATTTTGAATAAGAGGTCCCTGGGGCCTATACATTGGACTGATTGTAGAAATAATTGTGGAAATCAAGAATTGGTGACCCGTGGCTTCCAACTCGGGGGATTTCGTTCACAGAAAAGACCAATACCAGGGTCTATTTCGCATAGAGGCGGGGGGCTACATTGATACCTGGGCCCAGAGCTGGGCCACCAGTTTAGGGGTGGTTTGTGCGGAGAGGAGTATAAAAAAAAATTCATTCGGTCAACCCCTATAAATTTGAAAAGAAAATTGTTCTAGGAGTCTTAATCTTTGATTTCCAGTCAAAAAAATATGGCCACTCTACTCATGAGCGTCACCAGGCGGCGCTCTTTCTTTCAATTTTTGTGTTGGTTACAATGAGCGCCGTATTTAGTGTAGTAGAACCTATATGAATCAAAGATGGCGGCGCACTAAACTGTAGCACGCCATTTTACGCGCCATTTTAGAACAGCAAGTCCACCGCATTTATTTTTTTGAAGTGGTTACTGTATCTTAGGTAAATTGTCATTGTTTTGAGTCCCATTTTTCTTACCAAAGGCCCCAGTAAGTGCTATTAAAGGGTGCATGTGACTAAATCAGTGAAAATGACTGCGCGCGAGCTCATTAATATTTTGTGATCCCTCCGGTAATTTTGAATAAGAGGTCCCTGGGGCCTATACATTGGACTGATTGTAGAAATAATTGTGGAAATCAAGAATTGGTGACCCGTGGCTTCCAACTCGGGGGATTTCGTTCACAGAAAAGACCAATACCAGGGTCTATTTCGCATAGAGGCGGGGGGCTACATTGATACCTGGGCCCAGAGCTGGGCCACCAGTTTAGGGGTGGTTTGTGCGGAGAGGAGTATAAAAAAAATTCATTCGGTCAACCCCTATAAATTTGAAAAGAAAATTGTTCTAGGAGTCTTAATCTTTGATTTCCAGTCAAAAAAATATGGCCACTCTACTCATGAGCGTCACCAGGCGGCGCTCTTTCTTTCAATTTTTGTGTTGGTTACAATGAGCGCCGTATTTAGTGTAGTAGAACCTATATGAATCAAAGATGGCGGCGCACTAAACTGTAGCACGCCATTTTACGCGCCATTTTAGAACAGCAAGTCCACCGCATTTATTTTTTTGAAGTGGTTACTGTATCTTAGGTAAATTGTCATTGTTTTGAGTCCCATTTTTCTTACCAAAGGCCCCAGTAAGTGCTATTAAAGGGTGCATGTGACTAAATCAGTGAAAATGACTGCGCGCGAGCTCATTAATATTTTGTGATCCCTCCGGTAATTTTGAATAAGAGGTCCCTGGGGCCTATACATTGGACTGATTGTAGAAATAATTGTGGAAATCAAGAATTGGTGACCCGTGGCTTCCAACTCGGGGGATTTCGTTCACAGAAAAGACCAATACCAGGGTCTATTTCGCATAGAGGCGGGGGGCTACATTGATACCTGGGCCCAGAGCTGGGCCACCAGTTTAGGGGTGGTTTGTGCGGAGAGGAGTATAAAAAAAAATTCATTCGGTCAACCCCTATAAATTTGAAAAGAAAATTGTTCTAGGAGTCTTAATCTTTGATTTCCAGTCAAAAAAATATGGCCACTCTACTCATGAGCGTCACCAGGCGGCGCTCTTTCTTTCAATTTTTGTGTTGGTTACAATGAGCGCCGTATTTAGTGTAGTAGAACCTATATGAATCAAAGATGGCGGCGCACTAAACTGTAGCACGCCATTTTACGCGCCATTTTAGAACAGCAAGTCCACCGCATTTATTTTTTTGAAGTGGTTACTGTATCTTAGGTAAATTGTCATTGTTTTGAGTCCCATTTTTCTTACCAAAGGCCCCAGTAAGTGCTATTATATGAATCAAAGATGGCGGCGCACTAAACTGTAGCACGCCATTTTACGCGCCATTTTAGAACAGCAAGTCCACCGCATTTATTTTTTTGAAGTGGTTACTGTATCTTAGGTAAATTGTCATTGTTTTGAGTCCCATTTTTCTTACCAAAGGCCCCAGTAAGTGCTATTAAAGGGTGCATGTGACTAAATCAGTGAAAATGACTGCGCGCGAGCTCATTAATATTTTGTGATCCCTCCGGTAATTTTGAATAAGAGGTCCCTGGGGCCTATACATTGGACTGATTGTAGAAATAATTGTGGAAATCAAGAATTGGTGACCCGTGGCTTCCAACTCGGGGGATTTCGTTCACAGAAAAGACCAATACCAGGGTCTATTTCGCATAGAGGCGGGGGGCTACATTGATACCTGGGCCCAGAGCTGGGCCACCAGTTTAGGGGTGGTTTGTGCGGAGAGGAGTATAAAAAAAAATTCATTCGGTCAACCCCTATAAATTTGAAAAGAAAATTGTTCTAGGAGTCTTAATCTTTGATTTCCAGTCAAAAAAATATGGCCACTCTACTCATGAGCGTCACCAGGCGGCGCTCTTTCTTTCAATTTTTGTGTTGGTTACAATGAGCGCCGTATTTAGTGTAGTAGAACCTATATGAATCAAAGATGGCGGCGCACTAAACTGTAGCACGCCATTTTACGCGCCATTTTAGAACAGCAAGTCCACCGCATTTATTTTTTTGAAGTGGTTACTGTATCTTAGGTAAATTGTCATTGTTTTGAGTCCCATTTTTCTTACCAAAGGCCCCAGTAAGTGCTATTAAAGGGTGCATGTGACTAAATCAGTGAAAATGACTGCGCGCGAGCTCATTAATATTTTGTGATCCCTCCGGTAATTTTGAATAAGAGGTCCCTGGGGCCTATACATTGGACTGATTGTAGAAATAATTGTGGAAATCAAGAATTGGTGACCCGTGGCTTCCAACTCGGGGGATTTCGTTCACAGAAAAGACCAATACCAGGGTCTATTTCGCATAGAGGCGGGGGGCTACATTGATACCTGGGCCCAGAGCTGGGCCACCAGTTTAGGGGTGGTTTGTGCGGAGAGGAGTATAAAAAAAAATTCATTCGGTCAACCCCTATAAATTTGAAAAGAAAATTGTTCTAGGAGTCTTAATCTTTGATTTCCAGTCAAAAAAATATGGCCACTCTACTCATGAGCGTCACCAGGCGGCGCTCTTTCTTTCAATTTTTGTGTTGGTTACAATGAGCGCCGTATTTAGTGTAGTAGAACCTATATGAATCAAAGATGGCGGCGCACTAAACTGTAGCACGCCATTTTACGCGCCATTTTAGAACAGCAAGTCCACCGCATTTATTTTTTTGAAGTGGTTACTGTATCTTAGCTAAATTGTCATTGTTTTGAGTCCCATTTTTCTTACCAAAGGCCCCAGTAAGTGCTATTAAAGGGTGCATGTGACTAAATCAGTGAAAATGACTGCGCGCGAGCTCATTAATATTTTGTGATCCCTCCGGTAATTTTGAATAAGAGGTCCCTGGGGCCTATACATTGGACTGATTGTAGAAATAATTGTGGAAATCAAGAATTGGTGACCCGTGGCTTCCAACTCGGGGGATTTCGTTCACAGAAAAGACCAATACCAGGGTCTATTTCGCATAGAGGCGGGGGGCTACATTGATACCTGGGCCCAGAGCTGGGCCACCAGTTTAGGGGTGGTTTGTGCGGAGAGGAGTATAAAAAAAAATTCATTCGGTCAACCCCTATAAATTTGAAAAGAAAATTGTTCTAGGAGTCTTAATCTTTGATTTCCAGTCAAAAAAATATGGCCACTCTACTCATGAGCGTCACCAGGCGGCGCTCTTTCTTTCAATTTTTGTGTTGGTTACAATGAGCGCCGTATTTAGTGTAGTAGAACCTATATGAATCAAAGATGGCGGCGCACTAAACTGTAGCACGCCATTTTACGCGCCATTTTAGAACAGCAAGTCCACCGCATTTATTTTTTTGAAGTGGTTACTGTATCTTAGGTAAATTGTCATTGTTTTGAGTCCCATTTTTCTTACCAAAGGCCCCAGTAAGTGCTATTAAAGGGTGCATGTGACTAAATCAGTGAAAATGACTGCGCGCGAGCTCATTAATATTTTGTGATCCCTCCGGTAATTTTGAATAAGAGGTCCCTGGGGCCTATACATTGGACTGATTGTAGAAATAATTGTGGAAATCAAGAATTGGTGACCCGTGGCTTCCAACTCGGGGGATTTCGTTCACAGAAAAGACCAATACCAGGGTCTATTTCGCATAGAGGCGGGGGGCTACATTGATACCTGGGCCCAGAGCTGGGCCACCAGTTTAGGGGTGGTTTGTGCGGAGAGGAGTATAAAAAAAAATTCATTCGGTCAACCCCTATAAATTTGAAAAGAAAATTGTTCTAGGAGTCTTAATCTTTGATTTCCAGTCAAAAAAATATGGCCACTCTACTCATGAGCGTCACCAGGCGGCGCTCTTTCTTTCAATTTTTGTGTTGGTTACAATGAGCGCCGTATTTAGTGTAGTAGAACCTATATGAATCAAAGATGGCGGCGCACTAAACTGTAGCACGCCATTTTACGCGCCATTTTAGAACAGCAAGTCCACCGCATTTATTTTTTTGAAGTGGTTACTGTATCTTAGGTAAATTGTCATTGTTTTGAGTCCCATTTTTCTTACCAAAGGCCCCAGTAAGTGCTATTAAAGGGTGCATGTGACTAAATCAGTGAAAATGACTGCGCGCGAGCTCATTAATATTTTGTGATCCCTCCGGTAATTTTGAATAAGAGGTCCCTGGGGCCTATACATTGGACTGATTGTAGAAATAATTGTGGAAATCAAGAATTGGTGACCCGTGGCTTCCAACTCGGGGGATTTCGTTCACAGAAAAGACCAATACCAGGGTCTATTTCGCATAGAGGCGGGGGGCTACATTGATACCTGGGCCCAGAGCTGGGCCACCAGTTTAGGGGTGGTTTGTGCGGAGAGGAGTATAAAAAAAAATTCATTCGGTCAACCCCTATAAATTTGAAAAGAAAATTGTTCTAGGAGTCTTAATCTTTGATTTCCAGTCAAAAAAATATGGCCACTCTACTCATGAGCGTCACCAGGCGGCGCTCTTTCTTTCAATTTTTGTGTTGGTTACAATGAGCGCCGTATTTAGTGTAGTAGAACCTATATGAATCAAAGATGGCGGCGCACTAAACTGTAGCACGCCATTTTACGCGCCATTTTAGAACAGCAAGTCCACCGCATTTATTTTTTTGAAGTGGTTACTGTATCTTAGGTAAATTGTCATTGTTTTGAGTCCCATTTTTCTTACCAAAGGCCCCAGTAAGTGCTATTAAAGGGTGCATGTGACTAAATCAGTGAAAATGACTGCGCGCGAGCTCATTAATATTTTGTGATCCCTCCGGTAATTTTGAATAAGAGGTCCCTGGGGCCTATACATTGGACTGATTGTAGAAATAATTGTGGAAATCAAGAATTGGTGACCCGTGGCTTCCAACTCGGGGGATTTCGTTCACAGAAAAGACCAATACCAGGGTCTATTTCGCATAGAGGCGGGGGGCTACATTGATACCTGGGCCCAGAGCTGGGCCACCAGTTTAGGGGTGGTTTGTGCGGAGAGGAGTATAAAAAAAAATTCATTCGGTCAACCCCTATAAATTTGAAAAGAAAATTGTTCTAGGAGTCTTAATCTTTGATTTCCAGTCAAAAAAATATGGCCACTCTACTCATGAGCGTCACCAGGCGGCGCTCTTTCTTTCAATTTTTGTGTTGGTTACAATGAGCGCCGTATTTAGTGTAGTAGAACCTATATGAATCAAAGATGGCGGCGCACTAAACTGTAGCACGCCATTTTACGCGCCATTTTAGAACAGCAAGTCCACCGCATTTATTTTTTTGAAGTGGTTACTGTATCTTAGGTAAATTGTCATTGTTTTGAGTCCCATTTTTCTTACCAAAGGCCCCAGTAAGTGCTATTATATGAATCAAAGATGGCGGCGCACTAAACTGTAGCACGCCATTTTACGCGCCATTTTAGAACAGCAAGTCCACCGCATTTATTTTTTTGAAGTGGTTACTGTATCTTAGGTAAATTGTCATTGTTTTGAGTCCCATTTTTCTTACCAAAGGCCCCAGTAAGTGCTATTAAAGGGTGCATGTGACTAAATCAGTGAAAATGACTGCGCGCGAGCTCATTAATATTTTGTGATCCCTCCGGTAATTTTGAATAAGAGGTCCCTGGGGCCTATACATTGGACTGATTGTAGAAATAATTGTGGAAATCAAGAATTGGTGACCCGTGGCTTCCAACTCGGGGGATTTCGTTCACAGAAAAGACCAATACCAGGGTCTATTTCGCATAGAGGCGGGGGGCTACATTGATACCTGGGCCCAGAGCTGGGCCACCAGTTTAGGGGTGGTTTGTGCGGAGAGGAGTATAAAAAAAAATTCATTCGGTCAACCCCTATAAATTTGAAAAGAAAATTGTTCTAGGAGTCTTAATCTTTGATTTCCAGTCAAAAAAATATGGCCACTCTACTCATGAGCGTCACCAGGCGGCGCTCTTTCTTTCAATTTTTGTGTTGGTTACAATGAGCGCCGTATTTAGTGTAGTAGAACCTATATGAATCAAAGATGGCGGCGCACTAAACTGTAGCACGCCATTTTACGCGCCATTTTAGAACAGCAAGTCCACCGCATTTATTTTTTTGAAGTGGTTACTGTATCTTAGGTAAATTGTCATTGTTTTGAGTCCCATTTTTCTTACCAAAGGCCCCAGTAAGTGCTATTATATGAATCAAAGATGGCGGCGCACTAAACTGTAGCACGCCATTTTACGCGCCATTTTAGAACAGCAAGTCCACCGCATTTATTTTTTTGAAGTGGTTACTGTATCTTAGGTAAATTGTCATTGTTTTGAGTCCCATTTTTCTTACCAAAGGCCCCAGTAAGTGCTATTAAAGGGTGCATGTGACTAAATCAGTGAAAATGACTGCGCGCGAGCTCATTAATATTTTGTGATCCCTCCGGTAATTTTGAATAAGAGGTCCCTGGGGCCTATACATTGGACTGATTGTAGAAATAATTGTGGAAATCAAGAATTGGTGACCCGTGGCTTCCAACTCGGGGGATTTCGTTCACAGAAAAGACCAATACCAGGGTCTATTTCGCATAGAGGCGGGGGGCTACATTGATACCTGGGCCCAGAGCTGGGCCACCAGTTTAGGGGTGGTTTGTGCGGAGAGGAGTATAAAAAAAAATTCATTCGGTCAACCCCTATAAATTTGAAAAGAAAATTGTTCTAGGAGTCTTAATCTTTGATTTCCAGTCAAAAAAATATGGCCACTCTACTCATGAGCGTCACCAGGCGGCGCTCTTTCTTTCAATTTTTGTGTTGGTTACAATGAGCGCCGTATTTAGTGTAGTAGAACCTATATGAATCAAAGATGGCGGCGCACTAAACTGTAGCACGCCATTTTACGCGCCATTTTAGAACAGCAAGTCCACCGCATTTATTTTTTTGAAGTGGTTACTGTATCTTAGGTAAATTGTCATTGTTTTGAGTCCCATTTTTCTTACCAAAGGCCCCAGTAAGTGCTATTAAAGGGTGCATGTGACTAAATCAGTGAAAATGACTGCGCGCGAGCTCATTAATATTTTGTGATCCCTCCGGTAATTTTGAATAAGAGGTCCCTGGGGCCTATACATTGGACTGATTGTAGAAATAATTGTGGAAATCAAGAATTGGTGACCCGTGGCTTCCAACTCGGGGGATTTCGTTCACAGAAAAGACCAATACCAGGGTCTATTTCGCATAGAGGCGGGGGGCTACATTGATACCTGGGCCCAGAGCTGGGCCACCAGTTTAGGGGTGGTTTGTGCGGAGAGGAGTATAAAAAAAAATTCATTCGGTCAACCCCTATAAATTTGAAAAGAAAATTGTTCTAGGAGTCTTAATCTTTGATTTCCAGTCAAAAAAATATGGCCACTCTACTCATGAGCGTCACCAGGCGGCGCTCTTTCTTTCAATTTTTGTGTTGGTTACAATGAGCGCCGTATTTAGTGTAGTAGAACCTATATGAATCAAAGATGGCGGCGCACTAAACTGTAGCACGCCATTTTACGCGCCATTTTAGAACAGCAAGTCCACCGCATTTATTTTTTTGAAGTGGTTACTGTATCTTAGCTAAATTGTCATTGTTTTGAGTCCCATTTTTCTTACCAAAGGCCCCAGTAAGTGCTATTAAAGGGTGCATGTGACTAAATCAGTGAAAATGACTGCGCGCGAGCTCATTAATATTTTGTGATCCCTCCGGTAATTTTGAATAAGAGGTCCCTGGGGCCTATACATTGGACTGATTGTAGAAATAATTGTGGAAATCAAGAATTGGTGACCCGTGGCTTCCAACTCGGGGGATTTCGTTCACAGAAAAGACCAATACCAGGGTCTATTTCGCATAGAGGCGGGGGGCTACATTGATACCTGGGCCCAGAGCTGGGCCACCAGTTTAGGGGTGGTTTGTGCGGAGAGGAGTATAAAAAAAAATTCATTCGGTCAACCCCTATAAATTTGAAAAGAAAATTGTTCTAGGAGTCTTAATCTTTGATTTCCAGTCAAAAAAATATGGCCACTCTACTCATGAGCGTCACCAGGCGGCGCTCTTTCTTTCAATTTTTGTGTTGGTTACAATGAGCGCCGTATTTAGTGTAGTAGAACCTATATGAATCAAAGATGGCGGCGCACTAAACTGTAGCACGCCATTTTACGCGCCATTTTAGAACAGCAAGTCCACCGCATTTATTTTTTTGAAGTGGTTACTGTATCTTAGGTAAATTGTCATTGTTTTGAGTCCCATTTTTCTTACCAAAGGCCCCAGTAAGTGCTATTAAAGGGTGCATGTGACTAAATCAGTGAAAATGACTGCGCGCGAGCTCATTAATATTTTGTGATCCCTCCGGTAATTTTGAATAAGAGGTCCCTGGGGCCTATACATTGGACTGATTGTAGAAATAATTGTGGAAATCAAGAATTGGTGACCCGTGGCTTCCAACTCGGGGGATTTCGTTCACAGAAAAGACCAATACCAGGGTCTATTTCGCATAGAGGCGGGGGGCTACATTGATACCTGGGCCCAGAGCTGGGCCACCAGTTTAGGGGTGGTTTGTGCGGAGAGGAGTATAAAAAAAAATTCATTCGGTCAACCCCTATAAATTTGAAAAGAAAATTGTTCTAGGAGTCTTAATCTTTGATTTCCAGTCAAAAAAATATGGCCACTCTACTCATGAGCGTCACCAGGCGGCGCTCTTTCTTTCAATTTTTGTGTTGGTTACAATGAGCGCCGTATTTAGTGTAGTAGAACCTATATGAATCAAAGATGGCGGCGCACTAAACTGTAGCACGCCATTTTACGCGCCATTTTAGAACAGCAAGTCCACCGCATTTATTTTTTTGAAGTGGTTACTGTATCTTAGGTAAATTGTCATTGTTTTGAGTCCCATTTTTCTTACCAAAGGCCCCAGTAAGTGCTATTAAAGGGTGCATGTGACTAAATCAGTGAAAATGACTGCGCGCGAGCTCATTAATATTTTGTGATCCCTCCGGTAATTTTGAATAAGAGGTCCCTGGGGCCTATACATTGGACTGATTGTAGAAATAATTGTGGAAATCAAGAATTGGTGACCCGTGGCTTCCAACTCGGGGGATTTCGTTCACAGAAAAGACCAATACCAGGGTCTATTTCGCATAGAGGCGGGGGGCTACATTGATACCTGGGCCCAGAGCTGGGCCACCAGTTTAGGGGTGGTTTGTGCGGAGAGGAGTATAAAAAAAAATTCATTCGGTCAACCCCTATAAATTTGAAAAGAAAATTGTTCTAGGAGTCTTAATCTTTGATTTCCAGTCAAAAAAATATGGCCACTCTACTCATGAGCGTCACCAGGCGGCGCTCTTTCTTTCAATTTTTGTGTTGGTTACAATGAGCGCCGTATTTAGTGTAGTAGAACCTATATGAATCAAAGATGGCGGCGCACTAAACTGTAGCACGCCATTTTACGCGCCATTTTAGAACAGCAAGTCCACCGCATTTATTTTTTTGAAGTGGTTACTGTATCTTAGGTAAATTGTCATTGTTTTGAGTCCCATTTTTCTTACCAAAGGCCCCAGTAAGTGCTATTATATGAATCAAAGATGGCGGCGCACTAAACTGTAGCACGCCATTTTACGCGCCATTTTAGAACAGCAAGTCCACCGCATTTATTTTTTTGAAGTGGTTACTGTATCTTAGGTAAATTGTCATTGTTTTGAGTCCCATTTTTCTTACCAAAGGCCCCAGTAAGTGCTATTAAAGGGTGCATGTGACTAAATCAGTGAAAATGACTGCGCGCGAGCTCATTAATATTTTGTGATCCCTCCGGTAATTTTGAATAAGAGGTCCCTGGGGCCTATACATTGGACTGATTGTAGAAATAATTGTGGAAATCAAGAATTGGTGACCCGTGGCTTCCAACTCGGGGGATTTCGTTCACAGAAAAGACCAATACCAGGGTCTATTTCGCATAGAGGCGGGGGGCTACATTGATACCTGGGCCCAGAGCTGGGCCACCAGTTTAGGGGTGGTTTGTGCGGAGAGGAGTATAAAAAAAAATTCATTCGGTCAACCCCTATAAATTTGAAAAGAAAATTGTTCTAGGAGTCTTAATCTTTGATTTCCAGTCAAAAAAATATGGCCACTCTACTCATGAGCGTCACCAGGCGGCGCTCTTTCTTTCAATTTTTGTGTTGGTTACAATGAGCGCCGTATTTAGTGTAGTAGAACCTATATGAATCAAAGATGGCGGCGCACTAAACTGTAGCACGCCATTTTACGCGCCATTTTAGAACAGCAAGTCCACCGCATTTATTTTTTTGAAGTGGTTACTGTATCTTAGGTAAATTGTCATTGTTTTGAGTCCCATTTTTCTTACCAAAGGCCCCAGTAAGTGCTATTAAAGGGTGCATGTGACTAAATCAGTGAAAATGACTGCGCGCGAGCTCATTAATATTTTGTGATCCCTCCGGTAATTTTGAATAAGAGGTCCCTGGGGCCTATACATTGGACTGATTGTAGAAATAATTGTGGAAATCAAGAATTGGTGACCCGTGGCTTCCAACTCGGGGGATTTCGTTCACAGAAAAGACCAATACCAGGGTCTATTTCGCATAGAGGCGGGGGGCTACATTGATACCTGGGCCCAGAGCTGGGCCACCAGTTTAGGGGTGGTTTGTGCGGAGAGGAGTATAAAAAAAAATTCATTCGGTCAACCCCTATAAATTTGAAAAGAAAATTGTTCTAGGAGTCTTAATCTTTGATTTCCAGTCAAAAAAATATGGCCACTCTACTCATGAGCGTCACCAGGCGGCGCTCTTTCTTTCAATTTTTGTGTTGGTTACAATGAGCGCCGTATTTAGTGTAGTAGAACCTATATGAATCAAAGATGGCGGCGCACTAAACTGTAGCACGCCATTTTACGCGCCATTTTAGAACAGCAAGTCCACCGCATTTATTTTTTTGAAGTGGTTACTGTATCTTAGGTAAATTGTCATTGTTTTGAGTCCCATTTTTCTTACCAAAGGCCCCAGTAAGTGCTATTATATGAATCAAAGATGGCGGCGCACTAAACTGTAGCACGCCATTTTACGCGCCATTTTAGAACAGCAAGTCCACCGCATTTATTTTTTTGAAGTGGTTACTGTATCTTAGGTAAATTGTCATTGTTTTGAGTCCCATTTTTCTTACCAAAGGCCCCAGTAAGTGCTATTAAAGGGTGCATGTGACTAAATCAGTGAAAATGACTGCGCGCGAGCTCATTAATATTTTGTGATCCCTCCGGTAATTTTGAATAAGAGGTCCCTGGGGCCTATACATTGGACTGATTGTAGAAATAATTGTGGAAATCAAGAATTGGTGACCCGTGGCTTCCAACTCGGGGGATTTCGTTCACAGAAAAGACCAATACCAGGGTCTATTTCGCATAGAGGCGGGGGGCTACATTGATACCTGGGCCCAGAGCTGGGCCACCAGTTTAGGGGTGGTTTGTGCGGAGAGGAGTATAAAAAAAAATTCATTCGGTCAACCCCTATAAATTTGAAAAGAAAATTGTTCTAGGAGTCTTAATCTTTGATTTCCAGTCAAAAAAATATGGCCACTCTACTCATGAGCGTCACCAGGCGGCGCTCTTTCTTTCAATTTTTGTGTTGGTTACAATGAGCGCCGTATTTAGTGTAGTAGAACCTATATGAATCAAAGATGGCGGCGCACTAAACTGTAGCACGCCATTTTACGCGCCATTTTAGAACAGCAAGTCCACCGCATTTATTTTTTTGAAGTGGTTACTGTATCTTAGGTAAATTGTCATTGTTTTGAGTCCCATTTTTCTTACCAAAGGCCCCAGTAAGTGCTATTAAAGGGTGCATGTGACTAAATCAGTGAAAATGACTGCGCGCGAGCTCATTAATATTTTGTGATCCCTCCGGTAATTTTGAATAAGAGGTCCCTGGGGCCTATACATTGGACTGATTGTAGAAATAATTGTGGAAATCAAGAATTGGTGACCCGTGGCTTCCAACTCGGGGGATTTCGTTCACAGAAAAGACCAATACCAGGGTCTATTTCGCATAGAGGCGGGGGGCTACATTGATACCTGGGCCCAGAGCTGGGCCACCAGTTTAGGGGTGGTTTGTGCGGAGAGGAGTATAAAAAAAAATTCATTCGGTCAACCCCTATAAATTTGAAAAGAAAATTGTTCTAGGAGTCTTAATCTTTGATTTCCAGTCAAAAAAATATGGCCACTCTACTCATGAGCGTCACCAGGCGGCGCTCTTTCTTTCAATTTTTGTGTTGGTTACAATGAGCGCCGTATTTAGTGTAGTAGAACCTATATGAATCAAAGATGGCGGCGCACTAAACTGTAGCACGCCATTTTACGCGCCATTTTAGAACAGCAAGTCCACCGCATTTATTTTTTTGAAGTGGTTACTGTATCTTAGGTAAATTGTCATTGTTTTGAGTCCCATTTTTCTTACCAAAGGCCCCAGTAAGTGCTATTAAAGGGTGCATGTGACTAAATCAGTGAAAATGACTGCGCGCGAGCTCATTAATATTTTGTGATCCCTCCGGTAATTTTGAATAAGAGGTCCCTGGGGCCTATACATTGGACTGATTGTAGAAATAATTGTGGAAATCAAGAATTGGTGACCCGTGGCTTCCAACTCGGGGGATTTCGTTCACAGAAAAGACCAATACCAGGGTCTATTTCGCATAGAGGCGGGGGGCTACATTGATACCTGGGCCCAGAGCTGGGCCACCAGTTTAGGGGTGGTTTGTGCGGAGAGGAGTATAAAAAAAAATTCATTCGGTCAACCCCTATAAATTTGAAAAGAAAATTGTTCTAGGAGTCTTAATCTTTGATTTCCAGTCAAAAAAATATGGCCACTCTACTCATGAGCGTCACCAGGCGGCGCTCTTTCTTTCAATTTTTGTGTTGGTTACAATGAGCGCCGTATTTAGTGTAGTAGAACCTATATGAATCAAAGATGGCGGCGCACTAAACTGTAGCACGCCATTTTACGCGCCATTTTAGAACAGCAAGTCCACCGCATTTATTTTTTTGAAGTGGTTACTGTATCTTAGGTAAATTGTCATTGTTTTGAGTCCCATTTTTCTTACCAAAGGCCCCAGTAAGTGCTATTAAAGGGTGCATGTGACTAAATCAGTGAAAATGACTGCGCGCGAGCTCATTAATATTTTGTGATCCCTCCGGTAATTTTGAATAAGAGGTCCCTGGGGCCTATACATTGGACTGATTGTAGAAATAATTGTGGAAATCAAGAATTGGTGACCCGTGGCTTCCAACTCGGGGGATTTCGTTCACAGAAAAGACCAATACCAGGGTCTATTTCGCATAGAGGCGGGGGGCTACATTGATACCTGGGCCCAGAGCTGGGCCACCAGTTTAGGGGTGGTTTGTGCGGAGAGGAGTATAAAAAAAATTCATTCGGTCAACCCCTATAAATTTGAAAAGAAAATTGTTCTAGGAGTCTTAATCTTTGATTTCCAGTCAAAAAAATATGGCCACTCTACTCATGAGCGTCACCAGGCGGCGCTCTTTCTTTCAATTTTTGTGTTGGTTACAATGAGCGCCGTATTTAGTGTAGTAGAACCTATATGAATCAAAGATGGCGGCGCACTAAACTGTAGCACGCCATTTTACGCGCCATTTTAGAACAGCAAGTCCACCGCATTTATTTTTTTGAAGTGGTTACTGTATCTTAGGTAAATTGTCATTGTTTTGAGTCCCATTTTTCTTACCAAAGGCCCCAGTAAGTGCTATTAAAGGGTGCATGTGACTAAATCAGTGAAAATGACTGCGCGCGAGCTCATTAATATTTTGTGATCCCTCCGGTAATTTTGAATAAGAGGTCCCTGGGGCCTATACATTGGACTGATTGTAGAAATAATTGTGGAAATCAAGAATTGGTGACCCGTGGCTTCCAACTCGGGGGATTTCGTTCACAGAAAAGACCAATACCAGGGTCTATTTCGCATAGAGGCGGGGGGCTACATTGATACCTGGGCCCAGAGCTGGGCCACCAGTTTAGGGGTGGTTTGTGCGGAGAGGAGTATTGCCTATGGTCTGCATGAAATTGAAGAAGGCTTAGTTAGCAGAAAAGTGTTTAGCAGGGCTGTGAAATTGGCATTAGGTTATTTCGTTTTACTTTTCCTAAATACATTGTTAACATTTTGTAAATTGAAATGAAAAATCTTATTTTTCAAAAAGTGTTTATCTACCAATCTGTAAAAAAAAATTGTCAAAAAAATTATTTCAAGAAAACTACTTGCTTTACACACTAAAGCTCCTGTTCGATGTGCCCGGAAGTTAGATTTCTTGTAAAGTCTCGTACCAGGTCACCTTTCTTGAGGTCAACTTATACGCCCTATTTTTCACAAATTCTACCTTTAGGCACTTGACAACTAAGTATTTGCAAACGAACATCACTCGTAGAAATAGGGAAATTGTGGGCCCACAGCGCGTGTCGAGATTATCCGTTAATAAGCCCATTATAAGCTTATTTATAAGCTCGTGCTCATCCGCCCTATCGCGCGAGCACGAGTTATTGTTTACGCGCCGTCCATTTCGTGCCAGTTATTCAGCTACGTGACCACCGACCGCGTTACATAGCCGGTGATCGCCTTCCCACTCTCTTGCGTTGCGGCCTTCTCTCTCTCGCAGAGAGTGCAGCGCTTTCCCCTCCAATGCGTGTGTCTCTCTCTCATTGGCTCATTGAGTCGGTGCTTTAGACTACCCGATTGTGAGTCCATGCTGCTATGGGAGGAGGGGGCGAGGTGGGAGGGCAACGGTTTCGACCCGCCCACACCGAACTAGTGGCCCACACCTGCTGACCTTTCGCTCGGTCTGCGCTTGTTGGGGGGTAAGAGGTAAAACTCGTTGGCATTCTCTTGTCCACTTCCTTTTTGACGCGAGTGCAGTGCTGAGACAGCATTTTACTTTAGCTGGAATGCTCGCACAGCATTTTACTTTAACTGGAAACCCGTTGGCCCTTTTATTATGCTCTCAGAGCATTTTACCTTTGACTTGTATTGAAAGGAATGTTTAACACCAATCAACTGACAAGCTTGCATTTTAATAAATTTTCATTTACAGCTTCTGAAGTAATCAACAACGGAACCGCGATCGCCAGCTTGATTCGTTCCTTCGGTGAGGCCGAGGCGCGGGCGATCGTTGAGGGCGCTAACAGCCAAGGGTTGGCCTTGATGTACGACAGAATTGGCGTGATGACGGGTAATCACAAAGCCTCACTACACTGGCTCAGGACATTGGAACAACAAGAAATGTTGGTCATGGGAATCAGCTTCCAGGAATACTTGAAACTGGTCAGTGAATCCGTTGTGACGTAGAAGACGGAGAATGTGAAAGAGTATACATATAGCTGACAAAGAAGCAACATATAGTAGATATAATTTGACGATGCCTGACTTATAACTCGGGATCATGTGAAGCTACATAGTACGTTTGACTAATACTGTAAGCACAGAATGTAATGGTTAGCATTAAAATGGGCCCAGATGATGCAAGGATAGTGGGATGTGATGTATATCATATACCAAGCAGCCAGATAAAGTCAAACGTGTTCTTTTTGCTAACCAATCAGATTCACATGCCTGAATAGAGAACAAAAATATTGAAAGAAATCACGTCTGTATAATTGAACTGGTGACTACTTTATTGTTCATAATTTGTTTATATCTCAATGGTGTAACATATAACAAGTACCTATAAATTGTACACCCGCTTCAGAAAATCGTGGCTATTTGTAAATGTTAAAAACTATCTAATGGAAAGAAAGAATTTTAGTAAAACAAATAATAATGTGCCATTCAATATTTGACAATCGATCAGTAGGTGGTGACTCTTATTCATGGGGTAAATTTTAGTGCTGGGACAAATCGGAGGTTTTCAAAACCGAATAACCGAATTTGAAAATATCGAATAATCGATCCTCCGAATTCGTTAATCGGTTTACAAAATCCAAAAATTTATTATTTTTTTAATAAAAGTGATTTTAATGGATTAAGTGACATGGAAGTTGTGTTCTCCAATACGTGCTATCAGCTACTTCAAAAAGAACGTCTTACCGCGTACCAGCTGACTGTATTCATGAGTTTATCTAGTGGCTCGTGTTTAACAAACCACATTGTTGTTGTTTGTATGTGTAAACTAACTAAAAAAATAGCTTGAAATGGTCTTGGTGTTGTTTTTTATCAGGAACAAGGAATAACGAGTCATCTGGTTCAATCACCCAACTTTTGAGTATACCGGCCATTTGGATGGCCTTAATGGCTCTCATTGTAGCAACGACTTGCTTTTCATCCACAGACCCAATTCTTTCTATTCATTTGAAAAAGGTAAATTCCTATGCTAAACTTAACCATAATGTACAACACGTAGTAGCGTTAGATTTAAGGTAGATTATAGTTAGCTGTAGTTAAAGATATTCCTTGCTCTATAAATCGACCATTATTAATGGATAATATTCAATGTACAGTCTACTCCCGTTATTACGAACTTCGTCAAAACGAATTTCCGGTCATTACAAACACATATCCTTGGTCCCGGCTAAACTATGCAAGTTTATATGGCGGAAAATCGCTTAACCCTATCAACCCCCAGACATTTTTCATCACACAGGCTTTGGTTCCCACAGTTTTGGGCCTAGCACGTTCAGTTATTCACCAGGCATATTTTAGGAAACTTTCACTCCCGTATGCACGAAAGAGGTATAACTTATACTGAAAGTAAGCCTATTCAGAGAATAGTTATTCCTGTCATTGTGGTATAATAATGAAATCGGTATGCACGAAACGTATGTTAACAATTCCAGGCATAACTATCATGCGAATAAGCTATTCCATGGTATTAGGGTTATGCAATGGTTTATTGATTTATGATTCCAAAGAAATCTATTAATAGGACTGTCTTCGCGCTACTATTCTGAATCACAATATGGGTTACACGTAGATCTGGCCACATGACGTCAAAGGGAGATCTGCCAAGCACTGGGAATATCGTAGCGCCGTTGATATGTAAGCCTAAAGACCAACGGAAACGGGCAAAAAACTGGGAAAGTACTGAAAACGAATACATGTATTCAATTTCAATTTATTGTAAACCAAAACGTATTACAAGATAAAAAATATAAAGGTACATGTATCTAACAAATAATGAATATACTATACATGCTATCAGAAACCTACAAGACCATATTTTGGATGATTCTATATATTTCGGATGCTAAAAAGTACGAACAAAATAGAACAACTTAACAAACATATCACTTTAATGCAGGGCACTATCCCTCTTTGACAAAGAACTCCAGTATAATTGACGAAAACAAAGGCATTGCAGCGTAATTGGAATATCATTTTACGCCAGTATCCTCCAAACAGAAGGCAAAGTTATGAGACATCCACTGGAGTCGAACTCCAAATTGTCTTAATCCACTCCTTAAACATACCCCCTGGTTGGTGTAAGTTACACCAGGAAATCTGCCGTATTTACACCCCATAATAAGCTATTCCACCTTTGTGCATACGACTCCCTATTTGAGGTTAAAAGTTAGGCCACAGTTTAACTTATACCCCGTTCATGCGTATACCAACATTGGTAAAACCATTCACTTATACCTGGTATAAGCTATTCTGCCGCTATTCCGCTTTCATGCATACGGGCCTCAGTGTATAGCGCCCTCATTATAGTTAGAACAATATATATTTAATAAAAATACATGTAGCTTGTTTTGTTCAGGGGTGGTTCATAAATCATAACTTACTACATGTACTGTTTTTTGGGGGAAAGGAATGTTCCTGTAATTGCTCAAACGTCGCCATAAATAGTTAGAAGTGTTACACGTTTTCTATCCTGTCAAACAACGCAGAGTTGCCCGGTTTGCGTGTAAAACTGGGGGTCCTCGCATTTCCGTATGGGAAACTTCTTGGGATTTGCACTCGGAGTCCCTTGTTTTCCACGAGCACTAAACCCTAGCTGCGATAACTTGTGAACGAGAGCCGGGCCTTTGTTCCAGGCTTTTCAAAAGGTTGATGACTACTTGGCCTGATGCTTTAAGTTTACGTGGGTGGCGTCACGCAGCGTGTGCGGTGTGCGGTGTGCGGTGTGCGGTGTGCGGTGTGCGGTGTGTGCGGTGTGCGGTGTGTGCGGTGTGCGGTGTGTGCGGTGTGTGCGGTGTGCGGTGTGCGGTGTGTGCGGTGTGCGGTGTGTGCGGTGTGCGGTGTGTGCGGTGTGCGGTGTGTGCGGTGTGCGGTGTGTGCGGTGTGCGGTGTGTGCGGTGTGCGGTGTGTGCGGTGTGCGGTGTGTGCGGTGTGCGGTGTGTGCGGTGTGTGCGGTGTGTGCGGTGTGCGGTGTGTGCGGTGTGTGCGGTGTGTGCGGTGTGTGCGGTGTGTGCGGTGCGTGCGGTGTGCGGTGTGTGCGGTGTGCGGTGTGTGCGGTGTGCGGTGTGTGCGGTGTGCGGTGTGTGCGGTGTGCGGTGTGTGCGGTGTGCGGTGTGTGCGGTGTGCGGTGTGTGCGGTGTGCGGTGTGTGCGGTGTGCGGTGTGTGCGGTGTGCGGTGTGTGCGGTGCGCGGTGTGTGCGGTGCGCGGTGCGCGCGGTGCGCGCGGTGCGCGGTGGGCGGTGCGCGGTGGGCGGTGGGCGGTGGGCGGTGGGCGGTGGGCGGTGGGCGGTGGGCGGTGGGCGGTGGGCGGTGGGCGGTGGGCGGTGGGCGGTGGGCGGTGGGCGGTGATTAATTATAATTGTATTTGTTTGTAAACAGAGTTTAATCGAGATGACAGGAGGATTGTCGTCTGCAATCGGGCCAGGAATTGGTAATGCAAGTACAAAATACAAAGCGGAACGAAGCACATTTTGTTATTAAAATGGAGGCAATATTTTTTAACTAGTGGGGCATTGTAATGGGAGGACATCAGTGGAAATGTTTTTACATTACCATAACATAACATAACACCGCCCACCGCCCACCGCCCACCGCCCACCGCCCACCGCCCACCGCCCACCGCCCACCGCCCACCGCCCACCGCCCACCGCCCACCGCCCACCGCCCACCGCCCAAAATATTGGGTGGGCGGTGGGCGGTGGGCGGTGGGCGGTGGGCGGTGGGCGGTGGGCGGTGGGCGGTGGGCGGTGGGCGGTGGGCGGTGATTAATTATAATTGTATTTGTTTGTAAACAGAGTTTAATCGAGATGACAGGAGGATTGTCGTCTGCAGGGTCCAAACACAAACGCACACAAAAAGCAACATCATTCAGTGCCTTTTAAAACTGTATTTTTCCTCTTTTAGTTTACATTCATTCCTTACAATATGTTTGTTTATAAATACTTGACAAACGTGTTTTTCCAATTATTGTATATACATGCACATTGTCTTGATCCATAACAATTTTGTTCAATCTTTTCATAAAGCTTTACTGCATAGTTTGTGTAGGTTGTGTAATCTTGCAAAATCTAATGAATTTTCTATTTTGTAATCATTGTTGTCAGTGGAAGGTTCTTTAGACAATCTTTAACCCTAACCCTGCTAAATGCAACAGAATGCACCAATAGTACCAAGTTGTTGCATTTAGCAGGATGCTCACACAATAGCCCTTGGGGGTTAGGGTTAAATAAATATTATTATTATTTATTCGGAGTTCAAAATAATACAACAAAACAAGGACAAACATGTGCCTGGCATTAAAAACAAATTACCCCCCAAAATGACAAAAAGGCCTTCAATTCCTCGCACAAAATATAAATGTATACAAATAATAACGACCCATCTGTAAAGTACTTACACTTAACCAAAATACAATTAACCATTACAAAAATTAAAAGATGCGCTGAAGGCGTTAGTCTTTCTGCAGTTTACACTCTACATGTACAGACCGGGTAATACATTGTAATCCACCTGTCAGTTTCAGGTTTGCAGTTGTGATTTTCAACTTATATCTGGTTGGTTAAAACTTGTTTAAATTTCTTTTTTCTTTCATGCAGCGGTTCTCCATAAATTTATGGACTTTGTACATGTGTACAAAGGGGGCACCCATAGTGCAAGGAGGACTGCCACGAATACTGTGCGGCAGCTGGAGCTGGTTTCGTCAAAGATGGGGCTTCCGATAACCCAAATTATGACGCCAAAGATACCGCAGAGGTAATTTACAATTCTTCCGCAGAGTACATGTAGTACAGCTGCACAAATTGCATCCAACGCTTTGTAGAAATGGGGTGTTAAAAATGCTTCATGACATGTAATATTATGTCATTATCATAATGTCACTTTAATTTTCATCCATAGCATCCCTATCTATATACATACTTAAACATGTACACATCAAATAATAAAATTAGACCAATGAGTTCTGCACACATAAATATCAGTGAAAGAAATCAAACATGTAATTTTACTACCCATTCTACATTTAGTAAAATGTCAAACTTAGTATCACAACCAAAACCTTATGATATAAATTTACACATTATTTAAGAAAACAATAGCTGTTTTCATTATTTCGTTCAAGAATAAAATACTTAAAACTATCTAGTTTATAACACAACTCGTACTAATGATTAATAAACCTTTTTAATAATAATAATAATAGCAGGTTCTTATATAGCGCATTTCAGATCCACTGGATCTCTCAATGCGCTTAACAGTCAAAATTAATGCAAAATAAAATAAAATGGTGAACAAAACAAAAAATTAGCTGTGTGTCAGTTGGTTGATAACAGTCACTGGAAAGCCAATTTAAACAAATGGGTCTTTAGATGTTTCTTGAAAAGTTGCAGTTCAGTTTCGGATCGGAGAGATTGTGGAAGAGAGTTCCAGAGCCGTGGGCCTGCAATTGAAAATGTCTTTTCTCCATAGGTTTTGGTCCTGCCTGAACCGATGGTGAGGAGCTGCTGTGTGGATGACCTGAGGGATCTTGATGGCGTATAAGGGATAACAAGTTGGGAGATGAAATCTGGGCACAGACCGTGGATGCCTTTGAAAATGATGAGCATAACTTTGTAATGAATTCTAGATTGAACTGGTAACCAGTGTAGGCTCTTTAGGACGGGTGTTATGTTGTTCCTCTTCTTGGACCGCGATACCAGTCGTGCAGCTGAATTCTGTACCCGTTGGAGCTTGGCAATGTCCTTATCCGGAGAACCCAGCAGAAGACTATTGCAGTTGTCAAGTACAGAAGTCACGAAGGCATGGACAAGCACCTATGTTGTGTGGTTGTCTAGATAGTGACGGATGCTTCCAATCCTCCTGAGTGCCAGAGAAGCTTTGCTGCATACTGCATTCACATGACGACGCATAGTGAGGTGACTATCGTAGACTGGTCATGACACTTCGCCAGGAGGGAAAACAGCCTCAAACTATCTACCAGTACCTCCGGGCGATAAAAAGATTTACCGAGTTTCTAAAACTCGAGGACGACGTTCACTTCTTATGGCCCTGTCACACCAGACCATTTTAGGCCAACGCGTGAGTAACGTGTTGTAATTTCGGCAACACGCTGGCAAACGCTGACCAACGCTAACCTAGCGTTAGCAACACGCCGAGCGCGTTACTCACACGCTTGGAAACGCTGTCACACACTGAGGCAAACATAATTTTTTCAACATATCTAAAATTTCCAGCGTTTGCCAGCGTGTGGCTGCACACGCTGGCGGCGCGCTGGGGGTCGTTACTCACGCGTCGAACGCGCTAGACGATCGTTACTAACCCGTTATCAACGCGTTGTGGGCACGCCAGAGGTACGCTACCCTCCAACCAGCGTGTCTTGTAGCGTTGGTCAACGTTGGTCAGCGTATGTGTAACGACCCTCTAGCGCGTTCAACGACTGCCTAACTACCAGGTAACGCGTTCAGTGTGTGCTAGCGTATTGATAGTGTATTATCCAGTGTGTTGGGGTATCTGTATATATGCTACGCAGTATCCCAATTTGTTATATATATATATATATATATATTTCTGGAAGACAGTTAGGCTGCTTAACCTGTTATAAAAATGTAAAATGTAGTCTGAAATGTTACACATTTATTGTGCAATGAAGTTTTAACCAACAGTTAACCTACGACTTGAAATGCTGCCATTTATTAAATGTGATGACCAATACAAAATGACACTTTCTTGCATAGGGATTGGATAAATCGAGAAAATCATGTGTTTACATAATTGTTTAATATTCTTTCCTCACTTCCATTAATTTTCAAGTGTACAAATGTGAACATGCATTTGATGTTTTTGTTTTTAATTTCATTACTGAAACGAAAGGAGCAACAACAAAAAATTCCATTTCCACAAAACCTTTATGCTTTAAAAAAATTGTTTTGCTTGAGTGACTCTAATCGTAAATTTAGAAAATTTAAAACAAAAACAAAAACATTAAATGCATGTTTACATTTGTACACTTTATAAAAATTAATTGAAGTGAGGAAAGAATATTAAAAAAATCTGTAAAAAAATGTCATTTTGTATTGGTCATCACATTTAATAAATGGCAGCATTTCAAGGCGAAGGTTAACTGTTGGGTGAAACTTTATTTCACAATAAATGTGTAACATTTTTGACTACATTTTACATTTTTGTAACAGGTTAAGGAGCCTAACTGTTTTCCAGAAACATAACGGGTTCATAGCGTATGCCAGCGCGTTAGTAGCGTGTGGAGAACGCGCTCAGCGTGTGAGGAATGCGCTCAGCGTGTAAGGAACGCGCTCAGCGTGTAAGGAACGCATCACTGATTTATATATAAAATATGACAGCGTATAGCCAGCATTCGCCAGCGCGTGAGTAGCGCGTTAGTAACGCGCTCGAGGACTGACGAACGACTGCCCAGCGCGTGAGCAGCGCGTTCCAACGCGCGCCATCGTACTGCAACGACTAGGTGATTTTTTGTATAAATAGCCGACGCGCTACTACATTACTTCATTCTTGCATTAGTCACCGAATCGTGAACATCTTCTTCAACTTCATCATGCCTCCCCCCAAGCCCTCTAAGAAGTCAGAGACGCAGAATCCTGGACGTGGTAGAGGCAAGAAGAGTACCCCGAAGAAGACTACTTCTGAATAGTCTACTGCTGCTCCTTCAAAGCCGTATACCAGAAGCCGAGGAAGAGGTAGAGGAGCCAAGCTCCCAAGAGCTATTATCCCCACCCCCCCCCCCCCCTGTAGTTTCTGACGTGTTGCAAGAAAATGCGGGCTCGCGCTCGCCTTCTTCGGCTCGGTCCCATGATGGCTCTGTCCACTCTGCCCACTCCGAGGCCTCTGTGATGTCCCATGACTCCTTCGACTCTGCAGCTTCCAGTGCGTCCCATTCCTCCACCGTGCAAGGTGACAAGCCCAAGTCGCAGAACCAGCTGTCGCCAGAAGAGGAGGAGCTGATGTGCGAGTTTCTGGAGGCCAACCCTCTGATCTGGAACAACCGCATGCAGGAGTATCGGAGGTCCGACAAGAAGAGCCGACTCTGGGCGGAACAGGCGAAGGCGTTGCACAAGACCTCGGCCCATATCCAGGGTTGGTGGAAGTCACTCCGTGACTGCCACACCAGGCTGGACAGGAAGAAGAGCGGAGACGGTGCACCTGAGCTCACAGAGCGACAGCAGTGGGTGAAGAACAGGTTGAAGTTCCTGCAGATCATCACCCGTCATCACGCTGAGCCTGTGTTGAGTGTGAAGGCCGCCATTGAAGCCAGTGCCGGAGACCTGGACGCTGCAGAGCAGGTGTGTGCAGAGCACCATGTTGGTGAAGAGAATGCTGAAGTGACGCCATTCCCCTCGTCCACCTCCTCCACAGTGCGCAAGCGTCATGCCGAGGACGAGCTATTGGAAACCCTGCAGAAGAAGGTTCAGGAGTCAGGCGACATCGTCAAGAGCCTGACCACCCAGCAGCCCATGACAGAGGAGAAGGCGTTTGCGAACTTTGTGCATGACAGTCTCGTGAGCATGCCCAAGGAGAAGTTCTGCAAAGCCAGGTTGTCCATCAGCAAGATCCTCACGGAGTGCTGGACTCAGGAGGACACCATTGTCCAACCGCCAGCACCCATGGCTCCCCCAGTGCGTCCCCGGTCGGCTCCTCAACCCAGTGCCAGCTGCTCGGAGCAGTACCAGCCACATCCCAGCATGTGGAGACACCAGCAACCCCAGGGAGTGAGCGTATGGTCCAGTGCCAGCAGGGAGTACATGGACATGTACAACCAGCAGCCACTCCAGCAGCAGCAGTATCAGCCGCCGCAGTTCCAGGATCCTGCTCAGGACATGCCCCCTGCTCCATCACCAGCACCTATGCAGCAGCATCAGCGCCAGCAGACGCCCATGTCCAGCTCCATCGTGCCAGCTGCTGTGGGTTCAGCGTCACAGGTGCTGAACCAGGGACTGGACAGCAGCATGCCAGAGCTCGGCCTCTCTGGATTCCTGACCGACCTGTCGGATAGCACTGCGACAGCTGGGAACCCGAACCTGGACACCCCCTAGGAGACAGAGAAACAGTGACAGTGACAGTATAATACTGTATTTTTGCCATGTGTTGTGATTGTTACTTTTTGGTCCAATTTGTTCGTGCCATAATGTATCAAACTGTATTTTTCGGCGGGACAGTCTCTTGAGCATGCCCAAGGAGAAGTTCTGAAAGGCCAGGTTGTCTATCAGCAAGATCCTCACGAAGTGCTGGACTTCGGAGGACACCATCTTTTTGTATTTTTAGTTGATCACTTATACTAGATCTTTCTATATGCTACATCTCCCATAATTTAAATTGTTTGTCTATCATTATTTAACATTAATAATAATTTTGCCCATTATTATTAAACCATTCCATATAATAAAATGTATTCAACCAAATTATGATATTTAATACTTGGGAAAGGGAGACATGACAACCCCCTCTGTCGTCGAACTGAGGAAATTAATTTTCACATTTTTTTTTGTCATTGTCAGATGGTCAGATTTGTATGACAACCCCCTCTGAGAAGTCGAAAATCAAAATTCTGCTCCGTGGAGCGATCGCGAGTTATTCCAGTCGGACTGAAGAAGAAAGAAAGAATAAAATTAACGCAAAATCGGTGCACTGGCAAAGTAAGGGTGCCGCGGCGCTGCCACTCCCAGCCGGGCGAACCCGTTGGGCGTGACGCTCCCGCGTCACCCTAGATGTACACAATTTAAGAAGAGACTGGGTTGGTCAGATGGTCAGATTCGTATGACAACCCCCTCTGTCGTCGAACTGAGGAAATTAATTTTCACATTTTTTTTTGTCATTGTCAGATGGTCAGATTTGTATGACAACCCCCTCTGAGAAGTCGAAAATCAAAATTCTGTCCCAATAGAACTCATGCCCTTGATCTCCTGATCATTTTCGTTATTGGGTTCTTTTCGATTCCGTGGAGCGATCGCGAGTTATTCCAGTCGGACTGAAGAAGAAAGAAAGAATAAAATTAACGCAAAATCGGTGCACTGGCAAAGTAAGGGTGCCGCGGCGCTGCCACTCCCAGCCGGGCGAACCCGTTGGGCGTGACGCTCCCGCGTCACCCTAGATGTTACCACATAATCCCGACTTGGATCAAGTCTACTCGGAGGGCAGCTGGCTGCACTTGCCGGCACACTTCTGTTTGTGCGGCAGTGAGGTGCCCTTGTACTGCGGCGGGCTGTTGTTGCAGAGTGTCAGCTCACTCTCTCGCTTGGTGATGGTGAGCGGCGCCGGCGCATGGAACTTGGGGCGTCGCTTTCGACGCGGAATGCGCGCCATGCGGTCGCGACGCGCGTCCAGCCATATGTGCATAAACTGCGTGTAGAGCAGCTGCACGTGCTGGGCCGGACGCGTGTCGTCGCGTGACTGCGCCGACGCCGATTGATCTTATGCGCCCTATCGCGCGAGCACGAGTGCGCCCGCGCGCGATGCGCCGCCTGCGGCCCGGTGTTGTCGCCGCAGGGCAACTTGGGCATGTGCGCTTGTATCTCGTGCGCGTCGCTAGTGTACTGCGACTGGCTGCTGTCGACGAGTGGCAGCTGTCGACGAGTGGCAGCTCACTCTCCCGCGCCCCGTAGGGTTTGCGACGCCAGTCGGCGACGCGGCGACGCCTTGGGCGGCCGTCGCTTGTCGGCCGCACTGCGCGCCATTATTTTTTTTAGTTTTGTGTTTTGTTTTTGTTTTGAAAGTTTGTTTACGTTTTTTTCTCTTACCTCTTACAAGCAATCGTCTATCGCTTGTTGTGCCCGGAAATCGATGCGTAGATTCCGAGCGAAGGAAACCTGCAAAAAAACACAATGTAAGTTTGCCGATGTGCGAACAAACAGCAAACGGTTGTTGAGTATAGATGCAAGTTGACACCTCGGTACACGTTGTTCCCACACAGAACAGAACCACCCGTTACAGTTAGTCGAGCCACTAACCTACCCGACTCTAAATAAACCAATCAGCCTACTTTGCCGTCAGACCTACGGTGTTGCGTCTTGCCACAGACCTACGGGCTACTAGTATGTATATACTATATAGTACTGTACACCATTACATTGTTCTCCGTATACCCATTAGCTCCTGAGGAGATAGCACTAGTCAATAGCAGCTGCTACTTCGTTGTTTCTGTCTTAATTGTCTAAATTGGTCACTTTTGAAGCCAAAATACGTTTTAGCTTCGTTATTTCGGGTGTTTTGTTATTTTTTTTAACCCCCCCCCCCCCCCTCCTGCGAGTCGGCGTCGTCGTTGTCATCGGCGAACGTCTGCGATTGTGATGATATTGCCCAGCGTCAAGTTGCCGTTGTGCTTCACTACAAAGGGCACACTGTGACTGCTGCAAAAAAGCGAAATAGTTTGACAATTTTCAGCAGAAAATGAAACAAAATTGCGGCAGAAGCAAGAAAGTTAGACAGAAACACAGAATTGACCGAAATTGCCGATAATTTGAAGCGATTCAGACAGCGAAAATTATTACCAGAGCTGAAATTTGTGGTTGTGTGCGCAAGCGTTTTGGCGGCATTTGCGCAGCGCACACTTGCAAACAACGCCGCACAATTGCGCAGTACATGCGCACTGACACTAGCAAATGCTAAAACGCCCGAAACTCACAAAAACGCAAGAAATATCACACATTCTTGCCGCGGCGCTGCCACTCCCAGCCGGGCGAACCCGTTGGGTGTGACGCTCCCGCGTCACCCTCACATGTCAGATGGTCAGATTCGTATGACAACCCCCTCTGTCGTCGAACTGAGGAAATTCATTCACATGTCAGTTGCAACCCAGTCTCCTTCTTAAATTGTGTACATATCACAATTGACCAATTGTGTGTATATCACAATTTAAGAAACTGTACATGCGCAGTAATGCTGGCAAAACGGAGGTTGGCCCTCAAAGAGTGAATAAACAAGTGTATGATGTTTTTATTAGTTGCAGTAGTTGTTTAAGTTTGGGATTGGAAAAGGAAAAAGTCGGGTTAGGGTACAAGAAAAAAACAATTCATATTACCGCATTAACAGCAATTCTTATTATTGTTATTATTTGACGCAAGTTTAATTGCATTGTATCTCAAGTTTTGTTTTTCTTTCTGTACCCTAACCCGACTTTTCCCTTATTCTACCCCAAAACAAAGTAATGAACTTAAACCAACTAATTCAAGTAATAAGAACATCATACACTTGTACACTTGTTTATTCACTCTTTCAAGACAAACCTCCGTTTTGCCGGTATTACTGCGCATGTACAGTTTCTTAAATTGTGATATACACACAATTGGTCAATTGTGATATGTACACAATTTAAGAAGAGACTGGGTTGGTCAGATGGTCAGATTCGTATGACAACCCCCTCTGTCGTCGAACTGAGGAAATTAATTTTCACATTTTTTGTTGTCATTGTCAGATGGTCAGATTTGTATGACAACCCCCTCTGAGAAGTCGAAAATCAAAATTCTGTCCCAATAGAACTCATGCCCTTGATCTCCTGATCATTTTCGTTATTGGGTTCTTTTCGATTCCGTGGAGCGATCGCGAGTTATTCCAGTCGGACTGAAGAAGAAAGAAAGAATAAAATTAACGCAAAATCGGTGCACTGGCAAAGTAAGGGTGCCGCGGCGCTGCCACTCCCAGCCGGGCGAACCCGTTGGGCGTGACGCTCCCGCGTCACCCTAGATACTAGTTTCATTCCCTGTTATGTCCAAGATAACAAGGTTTTGGTCGGATTCTTAAAGCGACTTTGATAACTTTCATATTTGTTGAAATGTACTCATATTCATTGCATAAGGATCATTAGTATGACCATACTGTCACCAAAAATGGGCAGTATTTAGTATAAGCAGAACTGTAGTATACCACCCCCCCCCCCCCAAATTCTCTCTGTCACAAAAAGGGTGGGGATGACCGATGACAACGGATGCTAAATATCAACTGACCATATAATATGATGACATCACTATTGGTTCCCTGCCCAGAAGATCTTTCACATTCATACATTCCGCTACAATACTGGTACCCTACCTGAATTGAGAATTCCTTGAGTGATTTTCTCTGTTTCTTTCCTAACCAGCAACTCCAGCTGTAGGAAGGTCTCTTTTTCAGCCTCTTCGTTCATTAATTGCACCTGTAGATTCCTGTTTAAGATGATGTCAGGTAGGTCAATCTTTAACAGTTGGAAGTAAGGTACATCCACGTGATAGCCCTGAGTACAGCTGGTTGTAGAGTTGCTACATAGATGACAGGTGTCGTAACGCAAGCAGATCTCGCGATCAGGACAACAGTCACCTGTCAAATTCAAACAATAAAAAAAACACACAAATAAACAACAAGGAAAAACACACAAAAATACAAACAGTTTGATTGGAGTCCATGCAAGTTCTTACACAAGTTTAGTCATAAGTTCCTTTATAAAACCAGTCACAAGTAACTGGATGAACGATGACAAACAAATGTTTATATTACAGTTCCTTTGAATAGCTTGTGATTAGAATTAGTGATGGACTCAACTATATCCCTGATAGCATCCAACTCGTTGAAGTTTTAGCCGATTGGACACTACGCACATTTTTTTAGATTTAGATCACTTAGTTTTTCCTTCAAAAGATATAGTTTGAGATGGAGTAATTTCCTTCATAGGGCAAAAACTGATTATACTGATAGGTATTTTTCCAATGAGTGATTGTAAACTATGCAATTTTAACATCCTCAATTCTTACCACCCAGTTTGGCCCGGAGCGCATTGTGAAGGATGACTTCCACATGTCTCCTCTGATACAGATACATGGATAAGGAGATAGTGGCTGCAATGTTCTTGAGAGATGACTGAGCCACAAACTCAATCACATCCGGGTACGCCTTGTCAAATCTCTGCTCTAGAAGGCCAAGTTCTTCTTCTCTACAGTTCAAACAGAAAACACAGCAGTTAATAAGAGAGCTGTGATATGTAGATAATTCCGGCAAACAAAATTAAAAGCCATTTTGGGGTAGCCCCACCGGCCGCACACAATATGTAATCAAGGGAATAAGTACGTGTCCAAGCCAATTTCTTTTCTTGGTACCACACTAACCTGATGAAGTACTGAAAGCTACAGGATAAGCTATGAGACAGCCCTGACGACGTGGTCACCAAGATGTCATCCAGCTCAACGTGGGTGGCCCAGGAAGGGTATATCTTAAAGGTGAAATCTGGTCCAACGACATACCGGCCCGACTCGTACGCACCGTCATCAAATAAGACCTGACCAGTGGAGCGCTGTATCTTCAGGCCAAGCTAAAGACGGTGCAAAAAAATTAAAAAAAATAAAAATGAGCTTAAATATTGGCAAAGGGCACACATTTTTTATCAATTTGGCATCAAATGTTGCCATAAATTTAGGTTTTTTTTCATGGTGACATTAAATTGTCAATGGTGAATCACTGTTTCATAAAATGGCAGTAGTCAATTAGAACAATTTCTGTGGTAATGTTTTCATTGAGCAAGATATCGGTACCCCGATTTGAACAGAAAAACACTTAAACTGAAGAGTGTTTGCAGCAACATCAACTATCAAATCACTCATGGGGTTTGGGTCAGGGAATATAACCTCGGACCAACGTTGTTAATTCACCTCGTAATACTCTACGTAGGAGAAAGCCAGTGGGAGAAGAACGACAATTAACACCGCGATCACAACAATGAGAACACTGAAGATCATAATCAGAAGACTGCGCGAGTTGATCTCTTCAAAACCCACATGGAATCGATCTGACCAAAACGATGTCTCTAACGTCTGGCTCTCAATCTCCATCGGCTGTATATAACGCTTGGAATCTGCAGATATGAAATCAGAGATACAGAGAATGCAAGGAGCAAACACTGATAAACAATAAAACCATGAAACTAAAACTAATTCGTCAACCTGCAGGCAACTTCACAAAACAGTGCGTAACAGATGAAACAGATGAAACCTTCATGACGGCATTTTAACTGGAAATCGGATAACCGCAAATCTGCCTTCCAGTTTAAACGAATATTTGAATATTCGATTGAATGGATAGTCAAATATTCTAAGATTCAACTCTGGTAGTGGTTTATCAAATATTATACTCAAGACAATCCTACAAATTGTACTATTTTCTTTCTTTTCTTACCACTGCTTAGGGTCATTTCTTCTGCCGCACCAGCTGATTGTGATGAGCTGTCCCTGGGACCTAAAACATAATTATCAATTTGTTCCCGAGTGAAGCTAAGTGTTATCACCAACTTTAGAAAATGTACTAATACCATTATTTTTCAAAGGTACCACATCTGCAGTTTCTTTCTGAATATCTTGGTCAAAAGATTAACCCACATACACCTAATTGTTTTGTAGTAATAAGTTAAGATCGGAATCCATGTTTAAGGTTGTAAATGTTTAGTGATAAACTCTGAACAGTGAACACTTAACAAAACCAGCAATCTGCCTCCGTCTTGTGTCATGTAGGAGACATGTTCCGCTTTCAATTACAAGGAAATATGCTACTTTTTATAGTGCAAGTTTTGATAAATTCAATTAAGCTAATAGAAACTGAAATCCATTTTATTTGGATTGGAAGTTCCACGTTTTGGGGAATTTAGGGGAGAAGCAATGAGTGACAAGGTACCTTGCTAAAGGGCACACGCACCATAGTCCCAGGCAGGACTCGAACCCACAACCTGAAGCTTTACCCACAGACAGCAAGTTCAATGCTCCAGACCACGAGGCTATAAGGCACTCCACTGTTATGTTTTAAACATTTGTGCACAAATTTTAATGATTTTCTATTTTTGGTTTCTAACTTATGTTAGTGCTTTTTTAGAGGGCTTCTTTTGGAAAGCAGTTTGTTAACTGAAAAGGACTACACTCTTTAAAAATTACACTAAATTAAAAAAAAGACTCGCCCGACATTTCACCCATCTCGATATCTTCTTGGTAGGACCTATCACTGGGATCATTGAAGAGATTAACAACTATGTGAGGCTCAATGGAATCATCCTGATCCCTTACCATATCCTCATCCGTGTCTCTTACTATGTCCTCATCCTATACAAAGACAATCACAGGAAGGTTTAACCCAATAGCAAACTACATTTGTAAGTCGCATCTCAAGGGATTGGGTCAACAATTTGAGATATCTAGAATTTGAGTTAAGCGAAGTTCTATTTGTTTACAACAATTTGTCTCCACAATGCTGACAAGGTACCCACAAGGAAATACTGACAAGGTCTCTACAAGGAAATACTGCCCCAATTTAACAAAATTTAGTTTGCATTTTGTTTGCCAATCAGTTACACATCTGTGAATAGGTGCAAGCCACCTAGTCTGGTTTCCTGATCTGAGTTCCCCGACATCTAAAATTGCCCTGTTCATCTGAAGCAGACCAAATACATGTACCACAATAAAGATTTTTTTTTTTTTTTTCTATCATCCATAAACACAAAACTTCAAACAGGTCTGGGTAAAACATTTTCTATAAAATACTAACCCAAAGCTCATCCATTTCTGCAAATTATAGCAAAAGATATTGAAAATTACCTTTAAAATGTTATGTCCAAGTACAGGTGTATGAAAACGATAGTGTATGTTTCCTTTCGGCAATGTTACTGGAAACACAACCTAATGAAAGAATACTTTGACACACACTAGCACGACTACACCATAACAAACGCAGTTGCTTACCTGGCTCCGTGTTTCATAGTTCACCTTGACCCCCGACAGTCGTATTGATTCGTTGTATGATGGAGGATCCTGGTATTCAGGAGGGAGGGACACAGCCACGCCCTTATCTACTTGGTCATCATCATCGCCTCTATTGGTTTGTGTTTGGTCCTTGTCTCTGTCATCGTTTGCGGAGGTAGGTACAGTCTGGGAGGGGGAGGGGGAAGGGGAAGGGGAGGGAGAAGGGGAAGGGGAAGGGGGAGGAGTTGTGTTAATGGTGAAAAGGTTGTTGGATTTTTACACTTAATACTGAGATCCCGACGGAAGATTGGTTAAAAATATGAATTTATGAAATCAACATTTGTAAAGGCAACTATAGAATGCAGGGCCCAGCAGGGCCCACTCACAACTCTCGACTTTATTTACCCTGTGACATAGAATGGAGTGGCCCTATTCTATGGGTATTGGGGTATACAGGGTTAGGGTATGGTTAGGGTTAGGGTCAGTCCATTCTATGTCCTAGGGTAAATAAAGTCAAGAGTTGTGAGTGGGCCCTGCATTCTATAACTGCACCTTTGTAAATTGACAAAACAGGACAAACTGACAGCAAATCAAGAACTAGCTAGATGAGTTTCCAAAAGAGCGCACACAAACTCCGACTGAAAGTTTAATTATCAGTTTAAACCAACTTTTCTTGGTTTTACTTCAAAAATATGGGAGGAAAATAACAACTTACCTCTGGTTCATCTACAGGGGCTCCCTCATCAGGGTCTGTGTCACTGTCACTGTTACTGTGTGGGGGTGTTGGGGTGTCATCTGCTGTCTCATTTGTCACAGGGTCCGGCTGTGTCTGTGACATGTTTTCACCAGAGCCTAGAAACACATGTGCATATAGGGAAACACACAAAAACAAAAAAATAGAAAATACTGCACCGTCTAGAATTTTAGAGTATTACTTCCCTAAAAGGACATAATTCAACACAGAGGTTGTTATAATGAGGATGTCCCAGATTTACCACAAAGCACACTTTAGTTTCTGAAGTTTAGTTGGGAAACACTGTTTAGAAATAAGAACATTTCACGTGTTTTCTTGGCAGTACTTTTTCTGTTGTGGCCGATATGTGTTGTATGCAGAAACTCCGATGATTACAAAATTCTTTTTCCCTAAAGTTTCAATTCAACAGGATACAACTCCATACATCCTTTGGGCTTGTTAGGTCAAAGACAACAATTGTAAAATGGCGTCACCAGGAAATGTAAACAGTTTTGGTGCCCGACGTTCAGGTACTTCCACTGAACCTCGCGTAAGCCCATGCAGGGGTGAAAGTCAAGTGAAGCAGATAAAATGACACTGTGTCAACGATAAAAGCACAATGTATTGACAATTAAGCAAATGGGTCGATAATATATCAAATCTAAAATTCCAAATCCAGTCTTGTCCATGTCCATGTACACTTAATCTGCCCTTATAACTTTCAACCACACAAAATAGTGAACGATTGGCTGACAGGATCAAGTTGCGTCGGAGCTATGACAATCATCAGGAACAAATTAGTCACTGAATTGTTGTTGCCTGGGTGCAACTGTGATAATATTAATATATGCAACTGTGACTTATCTTAATATTGAGACGATTGGCATCAGTTAAAACAAAAAAAGTCAACTGTAGCAAGTGTAGAAATTGTTCAACTTCTGTGCCAATGCGGACGTTTCTTTACCTTGTTTATCATCTACATTGAAGACATTCTCATCCTGCTCATCCATCATCGATGTTTCTTCATTTATTTCTTTGTCTTCTTCGTCCTCTTCACTGATCCTAGCTAACTGGTACTTGACTCTGCGTCGTCCGAAATCCATGGTTTGGGTGTTTTACGAAGATGGAATCGGCGGGAAATCATGTTAAGTCGTTTGGCATACATGTCATACATGTCATACATGTCCTATGTAAATAACACAATGTAGGGCCTGATGAGTACAGGAGGACTGCAACTGTATTTCCAAGAGCTTACTTAAAGTTAAAGGTAGTATACACCATTGGTAATTGCTTGAATGTTCATGAATGGGTGGATTTAGGGGGTAATATTTCATAGTAAATATACTGACTTTTTGAAGTTTTACAATCTTGGATGCTGAGAAAAGCAAGAAAAACGACTTTCGTTTTCAACCGGAATCTGGCAGTTTTTCTTATGTTGTTTTTGTTTTTTCGCGATCGCCGTCCGGCGATAATGAATTTTGGTTTATACAATTCAATTTTTTGAAACAATTACAGGATATCTAGGGCAATCGTTTTGCTGGATGCCTACAATCATTATTTACATTCAAATAAGTATGATATTTCTTAATAATTCTGTAGTAAATTACGGTTTCGATATCTGCAAATGGTGTATACTACCTTTAACCCTAACTCCCTCACCATTGTTATTGAACAATACAATTCCTTCAAAATCCTCCAACTTCCTTTGTTGTGTAGGGAGTATAGGGTTAAGGATGGAGTGTTATGAGTACAGAACATGCCAAATATGATGCCAAAAATATAGGCCTATGATTCTGTGGACATGGATAGGTATTTCCAAAAAAATACTCATGAAGGCCTGCAAAGAAGTCCTACTTTCATCCTAAATTTGTTTGAAGGCAAACCATTTGAAGGAGTATATTACATTTCATTGATAAAAAGTCCATTATCAATTCACCAAGTTTTATGGCACAATAATAATAATAATAATAATTACATTTATATAGCGCGCATTCCATAAAAATATGTTTATGTGCGCTGTACATTATACATAAAACAAAATTACTACACCCTACTATTACTTAGTTAAAAATGAGAATCATGATTCAAAATCAAAAGCTAGTTTAAAAAGATATGTTTTAACTTCAGTTTTAAACTTATCTAGACTCCTAAGATTCCTAATGTGAACTGGAAGTTTGTTCCATAGTTTGGGGGCAGCTGTCTGAAAAGCACAATCACCTAGTGAAACTTTACATTTAGCACTCCCCGGAGTCAGTAACACACCATTCATTGAACGAAGACTATATCTGTTTTTACGAATAACAGACACCAGGTCACAGAGATACTCCGGAGCTGTTCCATATAAACATTTAAATGTTAAAATCAAAATTTTAAACTGAATACGATATACAACTGGTAACCAATGAAGGAGATGAAGAACTGGCGTGATGTGACATGTACGTGGTGAACCGGTTACAAGGCGAGCTGCAGTATTTTGAATTCTTTGTAATTTACCGATATGTGTACTGGAAAGACCATACAGTAAACTATTACAATAATCTAGTTTGCTTGTTATAAAGGCATGCACCAAAGACTCTATAGACTGTCGAGTTAAAAACTTCCTGATCCTACGCAAATTATACAGGTGGTAAAACGCACAACAGGGTCTAATCATTGAAAGATGTCTTTTGGAATCCGTTAAAGTTAGCATTGAGTGATACATTATTTCAATACTTATCTGCGAGTAATGTTATCAATATCCATCTTTGTTTGTTACTAATTGTGTTCTCCTTTAGGTCAACAATGCGGGGTTTCTTATTCCGGCTTCTATTGAAGAAGTTACCGTGGAGCAATTTGACAAAACGTTTGATGTCAACGTCCGGGCACCGTTACAATTACTCACGCACCTACTCAGACCTCATCTCATTAAAACCAAAGGTATGTTAACCAGTTCGCGCCGGATGACGTATATATAAACGCAAAGTTTTCCCCAAATTTCAAAACGGATGACGTATAAACACGCCAAGTTCAAGTTCGGAAATGTCTGTCAGCAGCGAGCAAGGCCGGAAATGCGTGGGTGTGCTTCCCAGGTACTATCAGCCTGAACCCGCTTCGGATCAAGTTTTGTTTAGAAAAATCCCGCCCCTCGGCTCGGTGATGTTAAAATAATCCCGGCGCGAACCAGCTAATAAAATGGGAGGTATAGTAAAATAAATTAATACAAAAATTAAAATTAAAAATCAATTTTAAGTGAAATAGGAGAAGGGGGAAAACAATTTTTTTCCATTTTGCTGGCAGGGGTGATATGATATTCATTATTTTTACTTTCCTGATTTTAATGTTTAATTTTAATTTTTTTTTATAAAAATAAATAAATATATCTTACATTACAGGTTCCATTGTAAATGTTTCCAGTGTCAACGGTGTAATGGCGGTAAGTAGTGACTGGTTAGATCTTTGGTTAAAGTCGATTAAAGTTCGTTTAACGCCACAGGATTTTGTTTTATCATGCATACAGATTCAAATGTTGTTCAAAGTTTGTTTATGGCCATAATGTTCAATATACATGTAATTGTTCACTTACAGTTTCCGGGAGTGATGACCTATTGTATGTCCAAGACTGCATTGAATTGAACACAGAACAGTGCACACGGTAAGTTGTTGAACACGACGAGCACCAGTCTAGTGAACAAATTATTTAAACTGCCCAGTTCTAAGGGGCCCTTAACCTAAAAATACCGGGGTGCCGCTCTGTTTTAGCTCTGTAAATGTTTTATATTCTGAGAAATCTTGATTTATAACTCAAAATTTGTCGAGTCCATTCCAAGATTACAAACCAGTTACTAAAGGAAATTCGCAAAGATGTGCCTCCGAGACGTATTTTTATAAGAAATTACCTCCTTTTATTACTTAAATATCCTCGGCTTGCCAGAAAAAAAATGTTGCCAGGGGTTTATTTCATTAACTCTAACCGAGCTCAATCCATTTAAATCCAACTGCATGTTACGTGTACGGTGTATATTAAACAGTCATAAAATCTCAAATAAACAAACATTTTGGGGTTTTTTTTGCTCTTAAATTACAGATCTGGCCCCTCACGGAGTGCGAGTGAACTCTGTCAAGTAAGTTTCTCGGCTACATATCACAGTGCTCGTGTTTTTACCTGAAAATCTTGTCGCTCTTTCACTAATTTGTGCTTATATGCGAGCCCTTCCTGTAATATAGGACACAACCGTGCAAAAAAGAAAGAAAAAGGGATTGATGAGTCTACTACCCATAAAGAAATAGTTTTAAAATCATGGGATGCGAGTGTTTTTAACCAGTTCGCGCCGGATGACGTGTATAAATGCAAAGTTTTTCCCAGATTCAAAACAGATGTCGCATAAACACGTCACGAGCAAGGCCGAAAATGTCTGTCAGCAGCGAGCAAGGCCGGAAATGCGTGGATGTGCTTCCCGGTACTATCGGCCTGAACCCGCTTCGGATCGGGTTTCGTTAAAAATTATCCCGCGCCCCGGCTCCGTGATGTTAAAATAATCCCGCCGCAAACTGGTTAAGAACAAAATTGGCAATCAGAACATTCAAGCCTTTTTTTCTAAGTGTTTTACTTTTTTTTAAACATTTTAAACGGCCATAACTTGTCACCAGAATGTTCGATTGAAGTTCAACAAAATAGTAATATTATAAGCCCAATTGTATTCTCTGTCTTAATACCAACAAACCCTCATTTCGACCTCTGTTCAGTCCACTTTTTATGCCAAAATTTATGCCAAAATGCCTTGTGTGTGTGTGCGTTGGTCTTGCATACGCACTGTGGACCTCCGAACAATATAGGTCCACATGATGTGGGAAGAGGTTACGGTTTGTGGACTTGCACACGTCCACAATCCGTTTTTCAGTTTCCGAAAAAGAGCGCTAGAGGAAAAACGGGTTAGGGTTATATATAGAAAAGATAGAAGGGACAGCTGAGAGGCCCATAATCCAAATTTGAGGGTAAATTTGTTTTGGGGAAGCGAGAAAAATGAGTATTTAGTCAAAGTTTGTTAACTACACGAAGATAAAGGAATGTCCACAGTACGTATGTAAGGTAAAGCTAGCTGTGTGTGTGTGTGCATAATTTGTCGTCTAATTTGTCTTTTCTTTTGTTTAGCCCCGGAGTGATTAGGACCTCGGCCCATAAGCGAGGAGGCATGTCGGATGAGCAGTATCGCACAGGTAGGTGCCAAACTTCTTATAGACATCAGGAGGAGTTGCGACTCGACTTGAGTCAGTTCGAGTCACAAATATTTGAACACTATATGATAAATCATATATTAAAGGGATCGTATACGTTTGGTAATTACTCCAAAATTTAATGGCAATAAAAACTTACTTGGTAAGAAGTACAGCAGCTTTGGATAGTATGATGCAATTTTAGAAACTTTTCACTTTGAAGTACTGTGGTTATGGAAAAAGATATCACTTTTTATCCCAAAAAAATTGAATCTGAGAAACGTTACTGCAGTGCAGCGGTACAGTACAACTTCTTATTCCTCCATGCTTGGACTAAACTCACCGTCTCTTCTAGAATTCCTCAAAAGTCAAACTAAACCCAACGTTTCTGCTAAAATCCCTGACTAAACCAAATGTTACTGCTATCATTTCTTAGACTAAATCCAAAGTCTCTGCTAAAATCTCTTAGACTAAACTGAACGTCTCTTCGAAAATCCCTGAAACTAAACCACATTTATCACGCTACAGTATTATTGAACGTAGAGGGCGCTGTGCTCACAGTATTTGGGGGTATAATTAAAAGTGATTAGGAGATAATTCACGTCAGTTTAAATATTCTTACAGCTCCAAAATATATTTTTTTAGATAAAAGTAAAGTTACTATAACTACTTCATTTTGCGATTTTGCCTGTGTTGGGTACCTAGAAAATGGCGTCTTACAGCGCCCTCATGCCGCCAAAAATACGGCGCATTTCACTTGATGCACCGACCAAATGCAACTGTGTTTGTTCCAGTTTCATGCCGAACTGCCGTAGTTAGATAAAATTATCAATCTCCCTCCCGTTGCAGTTTATAAAGAAGTGCGGACGGTGCATGCCATGGGTCGTCCCGGCACCGTGGATGAGGTTGCTAAAGTGATAACATTCTTAGCCTCGGACGATTCGTCTTACGTAACGGGAGAGCTCATCACCATAGATGTCGGCAGACATCTCCTTACCATCATGACCCCCGAGAAAACAGAGTGAGGGGAAAAAAAAAAACACTTTTTACCGAAACAAGAAATTACCGATTATATTTTGGATTATTAAAACCAACCCTATCATGCATACTTAGTTGTATTCAATGTAGCGCTTTCCTGGTACGATTTTGACAACAAATTATATCGCAGCTGATTTGATGACAAATTGTTTAAATTGTATTTAGTTATGGTTATTTTGCCTGGTCATTTTCACATTTTATTTTAAGACGTGATGTAGCATAGATTATTAAAACCAACCCTATTTTGCATACATGCACTTCAATGTAGCGCTTTCCTGGTACGATTTTCACAACAAATGTATATTGCAGCAGATTATTTGATGAAAAATATCTTTAGTTATGGTTATTTCCACATTTTATTTTAATTTGTGACTTGATGTGACATAGTGTTCAATCATACATGTTTTAATTTGGAAGCCATGCTATTTAGATTTCTTAATAAATAACATCAAAAACGATATTAGCTTGAGTTACTTAGATCTATATTATTAACATAAATATCAACAACTGGGTATTTTATAAATTATCCAGATATTGACATTTCAGTACCAAATGTGCCCGCCCTTTTCAATTTAATTATTATTAACACCAAATGAAATAGTGTTTTAGTTAATTTATTTTAATGTTAAAGGCTGGTTACATGATGGAATACATATTGCCGATAATGTGAAAGATTAAAAAAAAATCAATTTACTTCTCAAATAATGGCTTTTGATTATTTCATAAATCTGAGTGAGTGTACATTTGAAAATACCGCTTTTAACCAGTTCGCGCCGGGATTATTTTAACATCGCCGAGCCGACGGGCGGGATTATTTTTAACGAAACTCGATCCGAAGCGTGTTCAGGCCTATAGTGCTGGGTAGCACACCCACGCATTTCCGGCCTTGCGCGCTGCTGACATACATTTCCGAACTTGAACTTGGCGTATATATTCGTCATCCGTTTTGAATTTGGGGAAATTTTTGCGTTTATATTCGTCATCCGGCGCGAACTGGTTAAATGCTAACTATTTGTGACCCAGCACAAATAAATGAGACACTTTGAGGCAAAAATAAAAAATGAGATTTTGATTTCATCATTTAAAGCTTGTTTAGCTTTAAAGGTAGGATACACCATTGGTAATTGCTTGAATTATCACGAATGGGTAGATTTAGAGGGTTGTATTTTTTAGTAAAAATCGTTTTACAACCATGAATGCCGAGAAAAGCACGAAAAACAGCGTTTGTTTTCCACCGGCGTCGAGCAGTTATTCTTATGTTATCTTTGTTTTTCGCGCTCGCCGATCGCAAATTTTTCCTTATATATTCTATTTTTCAGAATAATTACAGGATATCTAGCGCAATGATTTTGCTGGATGCCTACAATCGTTATTTACTTTCAAATGAGTAAGATATTTTTTAATATCTGCAAATGGTGTATACTACCTTTCAATGATAAAATTAACATCTCAATTTTCATTTTTGCCTCAAAGTGTCTCATTTACTCGTGCTGGGTCACATATTAGTAATATACAACAAGTAAACTTCACTCAAAGTCCCCAAAGCGTTTTACTATTATTATTATTATTTTTACCAGATTTATATAGCGCTCTTTTCATGCTTAAGCATGTTCAAGAGCGCTTTACAATGACAACAAAATGACAAAACCCTTAAAAATGAATATTATAATAAAATAAAATGGACGCAGCTTAAATATTAATATAAAAAGACATTATATATACTAAGAAATATTAAAAACAATATAGATTTACAGTGAAAGTCCTAAAAAAGGTGAGTTTTAAGTAATTTCTTAAAAGTGGCTAATGTTTTGGCATCACGGATATTATTTGGTAGTGCATTCCATAGCTTGCCAGCAGCAAAGTTGAATTGTCTGTCGCCGTATGTAGCAGTCCTTACTCTGGGGACCACTAGTGTAAGGGAATTGGCCGATCTCAATGTTCTGTTAGGCTTGTACACAGTTAGCATATCAGTTAGATATTGAGGTGCTTGAAAATGAATGGATTTGTATGCATGTACTAATAGTTTGAACTCAACACGACGATGAACAGGCAGCCAGTGAAGATCTCTTAAGACGGGTGTGATGTGAGAGAAACGCGAAGTTCTGGTGATTATACTAGGGACCCTCCAAATATTTCTTTGTACAGATTTGCAAGCGCCATGTAAAAGTCTTTCCTCAATACTACAAAATCCGTGTCATTTAAAAGATGGGAGAGGTTACGGTTGAAATAAATGTCGTCTTATCTTTCTTTGGAATCTACCATTCTCAAGTTGAAACAGTATGTTACATATACTAATGTACTAGCCATATAAGGAAAAGCAACAGGGTTAAAAATAGCTTTCAAAGTAATACGTGTACAACCTTAAAGCTCATAAAAACATCCGGTTGGGCCATGTTACTGAAAAAAAGAAACAGGGTCTCCCAGTAATCCTAAAATCACTTGTATTTGTATATATGTTTGATTAGTGCTATTGATTATTGAATTTGGAATATATAAAAACGGGTGGTAAAACTTGTGCCAAATATCAGGGATGTAGTCAAGTCCATCACAAGTCTTTCAGTTCCAATTGAAATCACAAGCTATTCAAATCAGCTTCGACAAAAGCATTCCTTTGTCATTGTTCATCCAGTTACTTGTGACTGGCTTCACGAAAGGACTTGCAGGGACTCGACTACAACCCTGCCAATTATTTACTGATCATTGTAATGGTAGCTCTGACGCCGTCAAGATCTTCGCAATTACAGGATATTTCTGCCGACTATTTTAAAGGTGGACAGGTCCCTTGAATAGTAACGCTGTCACCACGGCGGCCAGCGCAAAATCCACGGCCGGTCTTCTGAGAATGCCGACCATGGTCGCGCCGAGACTCCGTCCGGCCATCCCCGTGTCTTCCTCTCGTTTCGGTTTCGTTTTGTCTTCGGCATCTTCGTCACCGTCCAGATCGTCGGCCGTTTGCGGGTCCGGCGTAGGGTTCGCGGCGTAGGGTTCGCGGCGTAGGGTTCGCGACGGACCCGCACTTGCTGCAGCGTCTAGGGAGGATCCCGGTATTGTACGGGGGCGCATGAAGCAGCGCCGTGCCCGGGAGAGATCGTAGTGGTTGGGTGACGGGGCGTGATCTGCGGCTGGGATGCTCCATCGGGGCCGAGAGTCTATCTCTGCACTTGTGGAATTCCTACGGGAAACAACCAAACACACCAGCCCGATTATAAGAAATTAAAAAAAAAAATACACAAAAATGAATTTGAGTTTTAGCACAGCGTCAGTGACTTATTCAATCGAAGGTATTAACAATCTTACCTTGCATATAAATGACCACATCTCTCTATGTATGTATGTCTGCATTTTTCTTGGACACCCGACAGCATTCGTATTTGGCAAGGGTACCGGCAGGAATCCCGAACAGACAGTGACGGGGCCAAATTTTGTTATTACGTAATTAGGAGCAATTAAATGGTGAAACATATAATGACTAACATTCAAGATGGTATTTGTGCAATGGTGCAATGGTATTAATTGAGGGCGCTGTTCTTTTCACGCGTTGTATATATAACTTGCCAAAGTGCTTTGATCACTGTAAACCGCCGTTACAAAATTGTACATTTTGAACGGGCACGGCACGAGTTAACAACGATGTTAAAATTGCAGCTTTGTTGCTCATCCAGGCTTTTTTGTAAAAAGGGAGCAGGTGGCCATAATCCTCTCCCAAAATAGTTGATAGATTCTTCTGACTCCTTTGCTGATTCCTTGTGTCCGAAAAAGCCGTCACGTTTTCAACTAGATTGTCTTTTTTTTTAAGGCAGCGGGTAAGAAAAATGAAACCAGTCTGGCACGAGAAACCAGTTAATTTTTGCAGCTGGCCTTTTTTTCAAATCCTACTGTTGCACATGGTTTTTTTTTACTTGACAATTCTTTCTGAACTAAAAAGCAACCAATCGTTCAAAAATTAAAAACTAACTTCATCCTCTGAAGTGTCGACATTCCTGAAATCATCCTCGGAATTGTTGGCATTCCTGAGATCATCCTCGGAAGTGTCGACCTTCCTGAGGTCGTCATTTTCAGTTAGACTCTTCTCCAGCAAGACTTGCTGACTAGACTCCTCCTCCAGCTGTTGTTGTTGTTCCCTCTCCTGTTGTCTTCGGATCCAGTGTTCCAGCATGGCCTGTTGTATGACCCGGGCCGCGTCATTCATTATTTCCAGGCACTGGCGCACCTTCCACCCACGATATGCTACAAAAAAACACACACACACAATTAGGTTTACCTCACATACGTACTGTGGACATTCCTTTGTCTTCGTGTAGTTAAAAAACGTTGACTCATTTTTCTCGCTTCCCTAAAACAAATTTAACCTCAAATGTTGATTCTGGGCCTCTCAGCTGTTCTTCTTACCTTTTCTATATATAACCCTAACCCGGGTTTTTTCTCTAGCGCTCTTTTTCAGAGACGGCAAAACAGACTGTGGACCTGGCCAGGTCCGCAAACCGTAACCTCTTCCTGCATCGTGTGGACCTATATTGTTCGGAGGTCCACAGTGCGTATGCAAGACTAACTCACATAAAGTTTCAAAGTTGAGCGGTTTTGAACCTGCGACCTGCGGATTGCCGTTCGGGTGAAGCTACACACGTCACGCACCGAATCGACCAATAACAGTGCGACATTCATGGATTACAAACCAACAACTAACGGAAATCTAAAAAAATACATCTCCGAGATGCATCCCTGTAATTGACCTCCTATTGTTTTCTTCAAAATGCCGACAGCGTGCCAGAAAGAATAATTTCACAGGAAGCTTAGTGTCATTAATATATTTACAAGTAGGTTGCTCAACAATAATTAAAAAGTTGGTTACTTTTTGGATAGCCGCAAATGGTAGACATTAGCTGTAATGATATTAAGGCCGCACCTGAATCTCTTGTCTATGGCTATTGTCTAGGTCTTCGCCCATTACAACTACGCGTGAGCAGGCTGACAATAGCTCTGGAAGCCCATTTTTGACCCGGCCTCATTCTCAACAAGAGAATCAAAGCAGCATACGGTACCCTGTCTCCCTTACCTGCTTGGATCAATGTTGTAGCCTCAAGTCGCCTGACTCTCTGCCGTCTCTGATACCTCCTCCACGACCGTTGGATGCAGGCAGCAGCCTCCATCATGGCCAGAGCCCTCAGTCCCTCTAGCTACTCAAGCTAAAAAAAAAAGGAAGAGAAATTGTCATACTGGATGACTAGGAACTGTAACTCTTAAACTACAAGGAGCCATTATTTATTTTCCAGTGACAGATTTTAGAGCAAGGCAACTTTGGGGACCATATCTTTACAATTTTTTTGGCTTGATGTCAAATTTTGTTTTACACCTAATGTACACAAATTCTTTTTGTACATTGCATTATGGGGACCATCCATCGGGTTTGTGTGCTACGGGGTTAAGGTAAATTCTCCAGGAAAGTTAAAGGGATATTAGTACCCATTATCTGTTGTCAAATAACACAATACCTGTCCGGAGCGCAGGAAAACTTTCGTTTTGCCAAACTGTGCCTCGGCCTTTTCGTTCTCCTTATCTTCGTCACCAAAGATGCGCTCCACGAGAGACAGACAGAACGTCTTGGCAGTCCTTCCGTCATTGTAAGTAAAGAGGGACGGTGGATGTTCTCTCCTGGCGTGATGCAGGGCTCGGTAGCGCTGTAGGAACTCGGCATAAGGAATTCTGAAAAACAGGAAAAACACGTCTTCCCCCTTAAACTTTTTTTTGGGTTAATGTACCGACTAACATCCCTGTCAACATACCGCGACGGTGATGTAAAACTACCAGGCTGAAAGTTATCGCAAACAGTTTCCGCTCAGCCGCACCGCAGATCAGTGCCATCAATGTGTGAAATTTTAACAGCTTCACAAGGCCAGTAAACATTACGTCGCGGAAAAAACAAAATCCCAGTGGGAACGCACGGTAGAATTACAAATTAGTTTGTAATCCGCGAATGAGTTGCGCAAGCGTTGGAACGACGTACACACGCGCGTGGTCAGTTCAGTGCGTATCTCCGAGAATGATTATGTAAAGCAAAGTAACTGTCAAATACAACAAATAGTTTAAAGGGATCGTATACGTTTGGTAATTGGAACCCACTGTTTGTTTCAATCCTATATAGTTATAGATATATACCATAAAACTAACCTGTAAAAATTTCATTTCAAAAGGTGGTAGCGATTTTGAGAAATTGCCAAAAATCTGAAGCGGTTATGTCTACGCAGAAAAAATAATCTGCATTGGAATACACAATCCGAGAAACATCACTGCAGTAATGCTTCTCAGATTCAAAATTTGGGAGATAGAAAGTGATATTCTTATAACCGCAGTACTTCGAAGTGAAAAGTTTCTAAAAATGCATTATGCTATCCAAAGCTGCTGTACTTCTTACCAAGTAAGTTTTTATTGCCATTAATTTTTGGAGTAATTACCAAAAGTATACGATCCCTTTAAAGTCAATTTCAGTTTTATTTATAATTTGAATGATGCAGAGACACATAGAACACATATTTGGACCCCTTACATATAATGTAGCCATAAATTATTATTTTTCTTTCAATATCTAAACCTCACTTATTTTTGTGTTAGTCGTCTTTATTTTTTTCATTATCAAACTAAACAATCAGACACCACTCGTTGTGGTCATGCCCAAACCTTGCAGGGAAGCCTTTAGCGCTGATGGCAATAGTCTCTATGACACCGCAAGCCCTGAGCTGAGACACCACGTGGCGGCTGTCAAAGATGTCTGGCTGACAGGCTAGGTTGGGTTTGATGCAGCGGATGTAGTGGGGAGCCGTGGAGGTCAGTATGGTCATCAGGCTATCTAGAGAAGTCTGACCGCCAAAATGGAGAATAGAGACACTCTCAAAATATAAATTTCATCATACAATTTCTAATACAATACAATTTCTGTTTGATCATAACAACCTTTAATACATTGTACACTGCCCGGGCAGTTTGGGCATTACAGAGAGTAACAGGCAGGGCAGTATGGAGTAATATACAGATTACAATGTACTAGGTTAAAGCATAGAGCAAGGAAGGGTATATTTGAGAGAAAAAAGTACCCATTAAAAAGTAGTATAGATTTTTTTTTTTTTAATTACTTTTCAAATTGTTCAATAATTCAATAATTGTGCATTTATCTTGCAAATTGGTGTTTTTTGTGTAATTTGAAATATTAAAAGGGAAATAATCTAAAATATATTGGCTTTATTAAAATCTGGACAAAATGTTATATACCTTTAATAAAAAAGTCTTAGTTCTTCGGACTTTAGAACTTTTTGTATCACGTTTATTTCTAAGCTGCAATTTATGAATCCGATTAATAATTACCTTAAACTTTGAGGCCACGGTTTTGGCTTGGACCTTTCCATTCTTGGCTGTCTGGATCTGGGATGAAAGTTAAATCACCGAATAAAATAAAATTGACATCAATACAACGAAGGTGCACACTTTTGCTATAAAGATAAATTTGATAAACTGTTGCTTTTCTAAAAAACACACAAAGAAATCTTGTTTTAAGGTTCTCTTTCTAAATGATAATATAATTATGTATATGTACATACCTCATGCTTAGCTAGATCTCTCTGCACTAACTTGCTGACAAATGGGTTAGTACTATTGACTGCCAGCTCAATCAATTCCACTGGGATGTGGTCCTAGAGGTAAAGACAACATAGGATTTTCATGTTGAAAAGAAATAGCTGTGCGTACTTTGTGTGATATGAAAATTGAACTACGAAACAATGCGAGTGTTGCAACGAAAACTAGTAATGCACCGAAACATGGTAATGATGCAGACTCACAAGATTTGTCTATCTCGAGCCATTTTCGCGACGATATTTTAGAGTTATTTAGAGATATCTCTGAATGAATTAGAGATATATATTTAACCAGTTCGTTCCGGATGACGTAATATAAACACAAATTTAGTTTTCGCCAGATTCAAAACGGATGGCGCATAAACATGCTACGAGCAAGGCCGGAAATGTCTGTCAGCAGCGAGCAAGCCCGAAAATGCGTGGGTGTGCTTCCCGGTACCATCGGCCTGAACCCGCCTCGGATCGAGTTTTGTTAAAAATAATCCCGCGCGTCGGCTCAGTGGTGTGAAAATAATCCCGGCGTGAACTGGTTAATTCATTTAGAGATATCTCTGAATAACTCTAAAATATCATCGTGTAAGTAATAATTGTTAAATGGGCTTGCCATAGACAAATTATTGTTGGAAATTGTTTTTATTAATTTTTTTATTTGGACCCAAAACAAAAAATGTGTTAGGGCTTTTAGGAAGTACTTGGCTATGGCTAATCTATAACACATAAGTCTATGGGAAGTGGCTGCAGCCACTAGCCAGTAGCTTCCATAGGTGCATGTTATTTCCAGCCATGTAAAATAGACAGCCTCACTACGGCTTACCTTGTTTTTCTCAATGAGACCGTGTGCACTGTAGGTGACATCACCCGCATAGTGCCTGACAATGAAGGCAGGGTACCGAACTGTGACTGGTGGTTTGTAGATGTGCTTAGCATTGATGCCGTCCAGTAGTCTGGTGCTGAATGCCGACGCATCCGTCTGACGGTTAAGACGACACTCCTAAACGTAACCGATAAAATCTCAGGAGAATCAAACGCTGCAAACATTGTCAAACATCCCGGACAGCTGTGAGAAGCCTCAATTCCCCCGAGATGCAAGTTCTTGAGAGAAGGTCCTAAATATTCTGCTAATTACCGTTGATAGGCAGCTTCATCCAATAAGCCTCGGAAATTTTGTTTACCTCATTCAGGAAGGAGAAGATGCTACTTTTGCCTTCGATGACATCCAGACAAGGCCGGTTATCAGTGAAGCTAAAGAACTGCCACACAATTCCCTCAAAGGAATACTCTTCCTGGATAAAAACAAAACAGCTGTTTCGGGTGTCTAAAATGACTTTCAATATTTGGGTGGTGGTCTTAGTGTGTGCCAAGTCTAAAGTCGATCGAATTTACCAAAGTGCCAAAGATATATTGGTTGAAAAAAATGTGTGCAAATCCTATGGGGAAAGTTGCACCTTTAATGTGACGTCACATGACACCCGATAATGTCATCATGATGTCATCGTAATTTTCGTCTATAACACATCCTGGAATACTTGCATACCAAGTTTGACCCCAATCGGACTTGTACTTCCAGAGATAGAGGGTCTTAAAAACTGCACCTTTAATGTGAGGTCTTATGACCCACGATGACGTCATCATGACGTCACCGGCTGAAATGCCGAAACAGCTAAAAACGTATTCAAAATTGACAAATGGAACAGAGATGTTACTCCTAGGCGGAGAGAAGCAAAGAGTGACAAAGTGCCTTGCCCAAGGGCACACGCACCATCACCCCAGGCTGATGGACTCAAACCCACAACCTGCAGAATTACCTGCAGACCACACATTCAATGCTCCATCAGACCACGAGACCACGGAACTCCACAGTAGTTTGGGAGTAAATTGTCAGCTCATTTCACACTGACATTTTAATTGGGTTATTGGTCAAATCAATCAGATATCAGACAAATTAAGCAGAATCTGTGGGTGAGTCATTATAAACCAAATATCGACTTCTAACTTGTAGCGTAATAAAACTAGCCGCCCTCATTAATCCAGGAAGCGTTCCTTTTCCTTCGGCTTTGCCTTGGGAAAAAAATATAATGCTCCATGGATCACCTCGGAAGGCTATAGTTTTACCGCACTATTTGAAGCAGTCAGATGTACCTCATTGATGTACCTCAGGGGAGTCAGGTTGGCGTAGCGGTTCTTTCCTCGCCTTCCGGATATGACCCGGGTTCGAACCCCGCCTGGACCAATTTTTATGTGGATTAGGTTTTCAGTCCCTGCCTGACTCCATGGGTTTTCCCCAGGATATTCTTCCAGGGTTTACCTTCCACCTCTAAAAAACTGTTCCTTCTTCTCATTGTCTTCTTTCTACAGGTTTCTTCAGGCTTGCGAACTACAGTGCCTAGAGCGCTTTTGAGGGATCCTTGGTTTCATTACCAGAAAGAATTAATAATAATAATAACCTGCTCCGCTCGGAGAAAGTGGGCCACAAAGTGCTGCTGTAGCTTCTCATTTGCATATTTATGCAGAGCTGCTCCAGGCTGTTGGATTGGAAGCTTTCAAATCCGTAGATATCCAGCAGACCAATGAAAGAACGCCACTGATTGGCGCAGGTGGACTTGTTGATGAAGGCAACTAGCCAATCAAAGAGCCTGTACAATTGGACAAATTTGAAAACCAAATTAGGGTTTTTATCGTTAACCAGTTCGCGCCGGAGGACGTACATACACTCAAGGTTTTCCCCAGATTCAAAACGGATGACGCATAAACACGTCACGAGCAAGGCCGGAAAATGTCTGTCAGCAGCGAGCGAGGCCGGAAATGCGTGGGTGTGCTTCCCGGTACCATCGGCCTGAACCCGCCTCGGATCGAGTTTCGTTAAAAATAATCCCGCACCTTGGCTCGGTGATGTTAAAATAATCCCAGCAGGAACTGGTTAATAAGTCTTTGATGCCACAGGAATAAGGGAATTTTAAATAAAGGAGATTTTAAATAAATGTATCCTTAGTTCCTCAACGCTGAAGTATACCTTTCGCAGCTATCCAAAATGTAACTATTAAACCAAAATCTTGCATTAACAAAAACTTATTTAGAAATTTTTTGAAATTTTCACCAGTAGCTGCAATCGGCTGAATAAAACTTTTAAATCTTAGAATATTATTTTCTCGGGAATATACAGCATTCACAGAAATAAAACTTAGCCAGGTTACTTGTCAAGCGCTATTCTTTAGAATTTGTGCATTTTTGCTGCTTCAAACGATAATAAAAATGCACAACTAACAAATGGTATAACATCCCTTTAATTTACAATTGTTTTCACGTTGTAAACTACACACCTGGCATAAAGCAATTTGGCCATGCAATCGCGTCTGGTTCCGGCCTCCTCTACAGTGCACGGTCTCATGAAGACGCTCTTCCTCTTACTGTGGCCGGCCGTTATCCTCCTGAAGATTAGACTCCTCTCAAGCTGTTCTCCGTCCAGGCCAAGGAGGCCAGTGGCAAAATCCCTGGACAACTGGTAGGCTGTGAAACCAAAACAAAAAAACTTGTCCCTGACTTTCAATGATCGCATTAAATTCAATGATTTTGCAGGCTTTTTTTCGCGACATTGGAAACCCTTGTATTGACTATCGTTTTGTCTAGAGATGCGTCAAGGTGTTTAACTCATGTGCGATGGTGTGTGGGTTCGAACCCTGCCAGGAACAAGGTGTACCTGTGAGGGTCGAGGTCGAATTGAGCACCGATATCAGCTTCCATGTGACCCCGGGCCTGATGACCAGGGTAATAATTGTACAGCGGATACGTGCGCTTTATAAAATATTATTATTATTATTATTATTTAACCAGTTCGCGCCGGATGACGTATATAAACGCAAACATTTCCCAAATTCAAAACGAATGACGCATAAACACGCCAAGTTCAAGTTCGGAAATGTATATCAGCAGCAAGCAAGGCCGGAAATGCGTGGGTGTGCTTCCCAGCACTATCAGCCTGAACCCGCTTTGGATGAGTTTCGTTAAAAATAATCCCGCCCCTCGGCTCGGCGATGTTAAAATAATCCCGGCGCGAACTGGTTAAAAGGGCAATATACCTTTTTACTGTCGAAATTGTTCTTGTTGTAAAGATATTATAGTATTCTAAATCCCATGTGAAATTATTCCGTCTGGCATTTTGAAAAAAATAACAAAAGAATGCCATTTCCAAATGTGAGTCATAGACACACATTTGGAAATTTCCAAAAATAGTTTGAACGACCCGCGGCTCACGCGTTGGTGCTACTATTGGCCCGTTCAGTGAGCGAGACGCGAGTAGCTACAATCCGCTGGCTGAGAACACGCCCTGAACGCAGATTGTGGTCGCAATTCAAATTGTGACTCCGCAAATGTTTGAATTGAAATCGTAGTCTTTGAATATTGCTTTCTCAAAATATATGCAGCCCTCACAGAGCTAAACACTTCATCAGGTTGTTTTGTCAAGCACCTTTCTTTATATTTTGAGTACTTTTGCTGCTTTAAAATAATAAAAATGCACAACTAACAAACAGTATATTCTACCACTGAAGACGCTTGAATGACTGCCAATAATTACCTTTATTGTCTTCATCGATGTCACATGGCTCCAGTTCACCATCGCTGGTGAAGCTAAAGTTACCAAGATGCAGTAGACCAGACAAAACCTACACAGGAAGACGACATATCAACAGGTCGTGAATCACACTTATGTGGATTTTAATACTACCCCTATTCAAAACAGATTCAATAAGCTATTTGCGAGTTAATTAGGGGATAACAGGGGGAGGCCCCTGTCATTACTGCGTGATAACGGACCGGGTTGGGCAATGGTAATGGATCGATCTAAACGCGAGGTACATTACCAGCAGTCATCTCCCAACCTGGTCCGTTATCATACAGTGAATGAGTGGGTCTTCACCCTGTTATTTATGAAATATACAGTGAATTTGCTCAAATTTTTATTAAAGTCAGGCCATCACTACAAAATAATGCCCTCTACGTGATCGGGTCTCGACCAATCAGAAGCTATCCACTCCCCTAGGCATTTATTACATTTGAATAGCATCTGGTACACTGACTTGCTGAAATTGCTTGGCTCATAAACTTTGAATTCTCCAGACCAAATAAGAGACTGTTACTAAATCACATGATTCTGGGCAACATTTTCATTAAATAAGGACAAAAGGTGGACTGTGAAGGACAACTTCAGGAAAAAAACACATGACTTTTGTGAGTTTTTAGATGTAGTTTTTGATAATATTCACGCATGTTCTTTGCACCATAAGCCTTATTTGGCATCTGTACTCACAACACTTGTGCTCTATCCTCAACTAAGTTCTTGGAAGTACAGTTGCAGTACTCCTGCACTCAAAGCCTTTCATTGTGTGATTTACATATAACAGTGTGTAACACTTATTAATATAAAATAATACAACAAAAATATTCAATAAGATAAAACAAAATCGAAGTTGTGGGGACAAACAAAAGTAGTCAGAATTTCGAGGGAAAAAAGTTGAAAAAAGTAGGAATACTTGTTATGAGCTGCATTTGAAGCAACATTTTCTCAATTCAACAAAAACTTCTTGAGGGGAAAATAAACTACCTGGTAAAAGATGTGGAAATTCCGCTCTCCGATTGACTGGTGAACTACTCTAGTTTTCTCGAGTAAGTAGGTCTGGATGGATGCACCGATGATATGCTGTTCCCTAGGGTGAGAAAGTTGATGGGGGAAAGGATCAAATAAGTGTTTGAGGATCAAATAATAAAAAAGTAGCTTTTGAAAGTTCAAGCTTTACTGTTTTTAATCCAACTAAAAGAAACCGTAAAGAATGAAAAAGAAAATTTAAAAAAATTAAAAATAAAAAAAAAAGTCAAATGAATAGTGTACGTGATACAAAATACAATTTTTATAAAATCGTCCAAATGTACGATGAATAGATTTTTTTCGTCCATTTTTGACACAATTCTTATTTTTAATTATTGTTACCAATGTGACTAGAGCACATACAATTCAAAGATATGACAAGGATGATGAATGGTATCTAACCTGTCAAACTGGAGTTGTATATATTTGCCAAACCGACTGCTGTTGTAGTTCCTGGTTGTTCCGGCGTTACCAAACGCCTCCAGGATGGGGTTAGAATCAAGGATTCGCCTCTTGATGCAGTCGCCAGGGGAAGGCTCAAAACAACTGCAAAGGAAGAAAAATATATAGACACATTCCATGGAAAATTATGATTCTTGCCAAAGTCTGACTATATTATTATTATTTTATTATTAATTCTTTCTGGTAATAAAACCATTAAAGGGATCGTATATGTTTGGTAATTACTCAAAAAATTAATGGCAATAAAAACTTACTTGGTAAGAAGTACAACAGCTTTGGATAGTATAATGCATTTTTAGAAACTTTTCACTTCGAAGTACTGGAAAAAGATATCACTTTTTATCCCCAAAAATTTGAATCTGAGAAGCGTTACTGCAGTGACGTTTCTCAGATTGTGTATTTCAATGCAGATTATTCTTCCTGCGTGGACATAACCACTCCAGATTTTCGGCAAAATTTCAAGATTGTTACCACCTTTTGAAATGAAATTTTCACAGGTTAGTTTTATGGTATATAATATATCTATAACTATATATGATTGAAACAAACCGTGGGTTCCAATTACCAAACGTATACAATCCCTTCAAGGATCCCTCAAATAAGTGGATATCTAGTGAAGTTTGACATACCCAGGATTGTAAACAGCGACGGTTGCTAGGTAGGTCATAAGGCACCGAGCAGTCCCGGTCTGAAATGAAGCAGAAAACAAAATCATAAAATTCAGAAAAGATCAACTCTACAAATGTATAGTCATAGTCAAAAGTAATCACAAGTAAATCACAAGTCCAGTCATAAGTAAATCACAAGTCCAGTCATACGTAATCACAAGTCTAGTCATAGGTAATCACAAGTCCAGTCATAGGTAATCACAAGTCCAGTCATAAGTAATCACAAGTCCAGTCATAAGTAAATCACAAGTCCAGTCATAAGTAAATCACAAGTCCAGTCAATAGTAATCACAAGTCCGGTCATAAGTAATCACAAGTCCGGTCATAAGTAATGACAAGTCCAGTCACAGGTAATGACAAGTCCAGTCATAAGTAATTACAAGTAAATCACAAGTCCAGTCATAAGTAATTACAAGTAAATGACAAGTCGTCATAAGTAATCACAAGTAATCAAGTAAATCACAAATCCAGTCATAAGTAATCACAAGTAAATCAAAAGTCCAGTCACAAGTCTAGTCATTAGTAAATTATACCTATACCTACAGCACATTTGATAACTTTCGACTTGACTTGGGAAGTTTGGATGTGAGAATGAAGAGCAAACGATAGTCAGTCTTTTGTGAAACTCACGGATTGGCCAGAATTTCGGAGCAACTCACCTTACCAGCTCCACTTTCCCCGCTGACGATAATGGATTGGTTGACCGGACCCAGGCCGTGCTCCATCTGGCTGTAAGCTCGCTCCGCCATGCCGTAAACATGAGGAGGTTTCGTCTACAAAACACACACAAAAATAAATATTATTCAAAATTCCTGAAAAGTTTAAACGAAGGGTTATTGTTTTATGTAAATTTGTTAATTGATATAAAAACCAAATGAAAAACAATGACTTTAAAAACTTTTTTTTTTTTAATTAGCAGTTTTATAATTATTCAAATTTAGGCAAGCTGTGAAGAAATTATTCAGTAATTTCCAAAAACAAAAGAATAAAATAATTTCAATAAAATTCAAAAATAATTCTAAAAACCTAAAATTACAAGCTGGTATTAATATTCTTTTCAATCTTAATCTCTTACAAGACATTAATTAATACGAAAAGTTTGAAATTCACTACATTTCAGAAACAATCATAAACTTCAAAACTAAAGTTTCTACATATATACCCCTGCAGTTGCAACATCAATACCAAGAAATTCAGAGTGACAGTTCCTTTAATATTCAAGATGATTATCTGACCTTTGACCCTGCTCTGTATCTGTGCACAACATCGTTGCCATAGCAGCCCCAAATTTCCTTAAAGGGGTTCACCGCTATCAGAGTCACACCCGCAGAGGTGCTGCAAGATCCGGAATGGAACCGCGAACGTAGACAATGCAGAACTAAAAGGAGGCAGTTAAAGAAAAACATTTGTCATTTACCTTTATTTCTGTGAATTAGCATAATGGAATTTGAAGAATTCACATTTTGAAACTTAGTACAGGCATTTTGGAAAAAAACTCAAAACATTGAAAATAACATTTTGAAAAGAATTCTACATCTGGACATCAGATGTTGTTAAAGGGATCGTATACGTTTGGTAATTACTCAAAAAATTAATGGCAATAAAAACTTACTTGGTAAGAAGTACAGCAGCTTTGGATAGTATAATCCATTTTTAGAAACTTTTCACTTCAAAGTACTGCGGTTATGGAAAAAGATATCACTTTTTATCCCCAAAAATTTGAATCTGAGAAGCGTTACAGCAGTGACGTTTCTCAGAGTGTGTATTCCAATGCAGATTATTCTTCCGGCGTGGACATAACCGCTCCAGATTTTCGGCAATATCTCAAAATCGCTACCACCTTTTGAAATGACATTTTTACAGGTTATTTTTATGCTATATATCTATAACTATATAGGATTGAAACAAACAGTGGGTTCCAATTATCAAACGTGTACGATCCCTTTATTAAAGCTGGGAAGGACCCAAAACACAATAGACACAGTTATATTTCAGGTTGCAGAACTTGTTATATTTTATTTAAAACCTTTTTTAAATTGTTTAATTAACTTAACTAGTATTAATATGGTTTTGTTACATTTTATAATTTTGTTTAAGTGTACCTAAACTACTAGATCAATTAAAACAGTTAATTACCTCTACCCCCCCCCCCCTTTGGGGGGATAAGTCACGCCCTTTCACTTCCTCTAGCAATAGTGTTGCCGAAAGCAAATTTATACAAATTACAATCACATGTATTTTTTTTAGCAACACAGAATTCAGCGTGGTCCCCATGAAATGCAATGATGTTTCCCCTTGGATGTTTTGCAAATTATAATACAGTACAGGTTATGATATATTAGTAATTATTTTTAGTAATTTACTAGAATGACTTTGTGTAGCCAATGGATTAAGCTTTCGTTTGATGGGCGACTTTTTGTTGGATTGTACATTCTGTCATCGTGCTCTCGTCGGTGCTACACTGCTAGTTTTGTTTGATTATTTCGAAGCTTTTACTCAAATCGGATAAAATCTAGCCGGTAATCAATGAAATGAGCATTTTATCAGCTTTATGTTGGTATCAAATTCAGATGTTTAGACCCTGATACGATTTTGCTTCGAGCGTTAGAAAACGGGTTGTTTTGACTCTGACCAACCTCCATTTTTAGCTGTGCGCGGTGTGATACCACGCACAGACCCACGCATACACATAGATTGCCACGTTGTGCGTTGTGCGCACACACAGGCAGTCGTCGTAATAATTTCAGGTTGCAGAACACTGATTAGGAATAAGAAACCTTAACTGTTATATCTTATCAAAACTTTACTTTAATGGCTCCAGTATTATCTATAACCACTAGCGGACAAATCTTAATGCAATATTGGATGGCGTATAGTTTATAAATAAATGATATTTCAATTAAAAGCGAGCTCCAAAAGGTGACAACGTACCTGTGTGAGAATTCGGCAGTATGGTGCCGGTCAAGGTTGGTTGGTTGGTGGTGGTTAATGGCACTTCTGGCAATCTGTGTGCCCTTTGTGCCAGTTGCTGTAGTCTTGCGGTCCAGTAGAGAGCTTGTTAAACTACTTTTATCTTCTTTTTTCTTTTTTTTTTTCTTTTACTTTTCTCTTCCTTTTTCTTTCTTCTTCTCTTTTCTTTTCTTATACTTTCTTCTTTTTTCTACTTTTTTATTTTATTTCTTTTACTGTTTCTATTTTGTTTCTATTTTGTTTCTTTTTTCTTTTTTCTTTTTTCTTTTTTCTATTTTCTTTTTTCTATTTTCTTTGTTCTTTTTTTTTTTTTTCTTTTTTGATTTTTTTTGATTTTTTTTTTTTTGATTTTTTTTTTTTTTATTTTTTTTTATTTTTGTTACATACGTGTAGACTTTGCTTGAGCTTCAGAGTTGGAGTGGGAAGAGAAGGGAAAAAAGATCAAAAAACAACCTGCTACAAGAAGTTAGCTATCCAATGACGTCTTGAGGATAATGACTATTTGGAAATAAAAAGAAAAGAAGATACATGTGAATCAAACAAATTTGTATGTGAATTGTAGAGGCAAAACATGCAAACAAAGCAGCGATGAGACCAGTGCGAGCAAGGCATGTGTGTAGGATGAAACAAGAGCTCATGCATTGTATAGAAAGACAATATGGAATGATTTGTATACTGTGGGTGAGGATGTGAAACATATATTATAAGGAGATGTACATGGTTGGTTGGTGTTGTTTGTGAAAAGGATTAGGTTAAATATCACTGTTAGTTTCTTTAATGAAATTTAATGTATGAAGGATGCTGTGTTTTGAGTTTAACAAATTTTTAAGTGTCATTTGGTCAGAAGTAAATTTAAGTGATTTTTTAAGTATTTGTCTATTATGTTCAAATTTTTTACATGTTGTGAGAAAATGTTCGACATTATCATAAGTGTTGCATGTTTCGCAAAGTCCATCAGGATGTTTACCTATTTTTTTAAAGAAACTGTTAAGGTTTTTACATGTATCCAGCCGAAGTCTGTGAATCTTTATTTCCTGCCAGCGTGGGAGATCCCATATTTTTTAAGGTAGAATCTTTTGAATTATTCCATTCCATTTGCCATGTTTGTTAAGAGGTGGTCCTTAAGATGATGTTTAGCTTCTGTAATTGTGAGGGGTAATTTATAGTCAATATTAGTTTTCCTGGTGGCTTTTTTGGCAATCTGGTCTACTTTTTCATTCCCATAAATACCGCAATGTCCTGGTATCCACTCAAAGGTGACCCTATTAGCTTGGTTTTGAATGCTTATCAAGGCGTGTCTAATGTCACATACAATTTTATTGCTGGGAATAGGGTGTGAGATGGCTTGAATTGCACTTAAACAGTCACTGAAGATGCAGGTGTGCATGGGCTGAACATCTTCAATCCATTCCACAGCTAACAGAATAGCAAAGAGTTCCGCTGTAAAAATAGAAGCCTCATTGTTTAGTTTAATACTCTTGGAGTAACTGAATTGAGGAATATAGATTCCACATCCGACTGTGTTGGTAGTAGGATTAAGTGATCCGTCAGTGTAGATGTGGAGTGAATTTCCCCACTGGGTATGTATTGTTTCTGCAGCAATGATGCCCTTTTCATTGATGTTCGATATGTGTTTAATGCGGTTGAAGATTTCGGCCGATATGTCTGGTTTTGTGTAATGCCAGTAAGGAAAAGGGTTATGTAATGGGAAAATGTTGAAGTGAGGTTGACTGGATCTGGCTTCAAAAGGTGTGTGATGTAGACTATTTTTCCATTTTTCAGCAAAATAATGTTTCTGCCAGCAATCTGTTTGGACATACTTGTTGGGGTGAGAATTGTGCATGTTGAGTTTAATATTGTAGAGATTGCAGAGAAAACTGCGACGAAAACATAATGGGGGTTCACCACACTCTACTTGTAGTTTCTGACACGAAGTCCCGTAGAGGGCTCCGGAGCATATTCTCAGAGCCTGATATTGTATGCTGTCTAATTTCTGTTTATGTTCCATGGCCGCTGAATTAAAGGCTTCACATCCATAGTCCAGAATTGGTTTGATAAGTGTTTTGTATAGTTGAAGGAGAATACAGCAATCCGCTCCCCAGTCCTTTCCGCTAACACATCTCAAGATATTGAGTTTGGATTTGCATCTGTTGACAATATAATTTATATGGTCTTTCCAATTAAGTTTGTTGTCGAAAATAATACCCAGAAATTTAATAGACGTCTGAAATTTAATATCAGTATTATTTATCTGTAATTTACAGGAAGCATTGCGTTTATGTGTAAAAAGGGTCGAAAAGGTTTTAAGAATGGATATTTTAAAACCCCATCTATCACACCAGGCAGAGATATCGTTTAAATTTTGTTGGATTTTTATGTTGATAAAGTTTATGTTTCTATTGGACTTCCAAATAACTATATCATCGGCATATTGGGAGATGTTGATTCCGTTTATGACTTCAGATAGACCGTTGATAGCTATGTTAAAAAGAATGGGGCTGATGACACTTCCTTGGGGAATGCCAATATTGACATTGTGCGAGTCAGAATAGGTACCATTGATATTTACTTGAATTTTTCTATTAGTAAGGAAATCATCAATCCATTTAGTAATACATCCATATATTCCAAGAGAGTGAAGTTTAATGATTATGCCTTTTGGCCATACCATGTCATATGCCTTTTCAAGGTCTAAAAAGACAGCGAGGGTGCTTTCCTTGTTGGCAAAAGCTTTATTTATGTTAGACTCTAGGTTAATGATGTGATCTTTAGTACTCCTTCCTTTACGAAAACCACTCTGATGAGTACTAAGTAGATTATGTTTTTCCAGGTACCAGATGAGTCTATTATTAACCATACGTTCCATGATCTTACAGAATGTGGAGGTGAGGGCTATAGGTCTATATGACTTAGGGTCGGAGGGACTTTTGCCAGGTTTTAAAATAGGAACGAGAATAGCTTCCTTCCATGTGCTTGGGCATTGAGAAGTTTTCCATATTATGTTAAAAATGATGAGGAGAAAGCCACGGGCTTTCAGAGGGATATGTTTGATGATATTATTACATATATTATCTTTACCAGGAGAGGTACACTTAGCTGAATTGATGGCTTCGTCGAGTTCTGATATGTTAAAAGGATCATTAATGATGTTATCATTTTCTTCAGAGTGGGAAAAGTTATCTTCTGCATTTTGTTTTACTTCAAGGAAAGAATCACTGTAGTTTTGGTCACTACTGATGGAAGCAAAACTACTAGCAAGCAAGTTAGCCTTTTCTTTATCTGTAATGAAATCTTGATTGTTGTCTGTTAAAGTGGAAATATTAGTCTTGGTATGGGTATTGTTAATACGATGAATTTTGTCCCAGATCTTTTTAGAGGGAGTTTGGTAGTTTAAAGTATTGCAGAAATTTTTCCAATCCTCTCTTTTAGCCACTTTTATTGTTTTACGAGCTATGGCACAAGTATATTTATAGTGAATAAGGTCTTGAGGATGACGGTTTTTTTTAAGGGTTCTAAGGGCTTCTTTACGATTTTTAATAGCTCTTTTGCAATCATCGTTCCACCATGTGGTGGGCTTTCTTTTATAAATTTTAGTAGTAGTGGTTTGTGGGATGGAACAGTTAATAGCCTCAGTAAGTTGATTGATGTATATGTTATATGTCTCTTCAGCACTGCAACATGTGGTTATGTTGGGTTCAGTAATGAAACTATCACAGGCAGTTTGAAAAGTATCCCAGTTTGCTTTTTTTATAGACCAGTGAGGGATATGTTTACGTGGCGTATGAAGACATTTTTTATTAGATTCAAAAATTATAGGATGATGATCGCTACCCCATGTGTCATCTAAAATATTCCAATTGTAATTAGCTGCTATGTCAGAAGTGGTAAGAGTAATATCAATGCAGGTGATGGTACCATTAGAGGTATTAATTCTTGTCCCGTCTCCATTATTTATGCAGACAAGATGATGTTTGTCTATAAAATTTTCGATGACATGGCCATTTGTATCCATCTTCTTGCTTCCCCAAAGGGGATTATGGCTGTTGAAGTCTCCACAAATAATAGTATTTTTACCAATATGATTTTCAATGTCTATAAAGTTCTCCTCTTTCAGGGTGATACAAGGATTATAGGCATTGATAATTTTTAATTTACTTTTATCAGAAATATAAATGTCAATTATTTGATATTGAATAGGAGATTGTTTGTCTATAATGTTGTTGACGGTGAGATTTTTTCTAGTGAAGATGGCACATCCCCCGCCAGTATTTTTATGTTCTGGTTTTCTGTCATTACGGAAAATATTGTATCCAGGGAGATTGAAGTTTTTCCCTTCCTTGAGCCAAGTTTCTTGTACGCATATGATGTCAGGTTTACTATCCCAATTGTTTATAGCATGTTTTAATTCATTTCCATGTGCAATGAGAGACTGGGCATTCCATTGTATAATGAAGACCATGAGAATAATGTTCATGATTACGTTTGATTATTTCCTCCTTTTGGGCGATTGGAAGTTTTCTGGTTTGTTTTGGGTGTTTCAGTTTGAGAGTTCTCTGTGGTGGGTTCGTTGGGTTTTGTTTTGGATTGAGAAGATCTAGGTTGTCGAACCGGCTTATCAGGGGATTGCGAGGAATCATTATGTCTGCTCTGTTTTTCTTTGATATTGTGAGTTCTACTTCTAGTTAACTGATGGTACAAGTGTTCAACTAGGGTCTTTATTTCTGATTCTCTATTTTCCTTTTTTTTAGTTGTCTCCCAGATTTGAAGTGTTCCGATAAGCAATTCTATCAGAGATTTGTCAGGTTGTAGGTAAGTTGAGGTTGGTTCAGTTTGGCAAGCAACTGGAATTTGATCAGTTTGGGTGGATGCATCTACCGATATTTTGTTAACAGAGGACATGTTTTGTTTTCTTTGTACCGGTACATCATTTACGACTTGAGGAGTTTGTGGGATTGTCCAATTTCTTCGTTCAGACCAGATTTGAGTTTGTTTAGGTGTTATTGTAGGTGTATATGTATCCCTAGGTTTTTCCGCATGGACAGTAATATTTGTTCTTATGGATTTGGCAGCTTCAGCATAGGAAATGTTGTAAGTGACTCTTACTTCTTGTATCTTCTTTTCATGCTTCATGGTGTTACATCCGCCGTAGGCAGAGGAGTGATTTCCACCACATCTGCTACATTTCACCTGGTCTTTTTGGTCACATTCTTCATAAGTATGGTTTCCACTACATCTAACACATCTGGTATTGCTTCGACAATTTGTAGCTGTATGACCTAGTCGTTGGCAATTGAAACAGCGAATGACTGGTGGAATGTATTGTTTGATGTCAAAGTGTTGATAGCCGAATTTGATGCTCTGGGGTAAGTAAGGTGTGTTAAATGTAAGGCAGACAGAAAGGCTTTTCCCTGTTTGACCATTTCTTCTGAATGTGAGTCTGCGGACCTCTATTACGCCTGCTTTTTTGCATTCTTTGATTATGTCTTGTTCTGTGAGTTCTAGAGGAACGCCAGAAATAACTCCCTTACTTTGAATTTCTGATTTTGCATAGTCGGTGGTGACTGACCATTTTCCAAGAATGGAGATTTTCCTCAATTTGTTGGCCTGTCCGGAGGTGTAGCATTTGACACTAATGCCACCTTGATTAGTTTTAGTCACATTTTGTATGATGTCACTTCCTATTGCATTTAGTGCCTTAGCAATTTTTAGCGGGTTTATTTGGGCAAGTTTGACATCTGGTGAGTTTATGATTACTATGGTAGGGTTTCCTTGGGTGGAGTATGTGTTTCTTCTTTTTTGTTGTCTATAGGAACTGTTATCAGAGTCGCTGGAATTGTCGCTTTGACTTTGTGTTTTTCTTTTGTTTGTTGCTTTCACAGAGACTTGAGAATCATTTTCGTCAGCATGCATATCCTTGTCTTCTTGAGCTTGGCTCATTAATTTGTCTAAAGTTGACCGTGGTTGGTCGTATTGTTGCCTGTTCCTGTTTTGGGATAGTTGCTGTTGGGATAGGGTCCCATGACATGTCTTCCTCCTCGGAGTCGTCGGCCATGTTGGTCCGACGACCGAAGGCGAAGCGTGTTATGTATGTAAAAGAAAATAATGTGGTATAGCCAAGAAAGCAAGCAGCAAAGGAAAAGCAAGCAGGTAAAGTAAGAAGGCGAGCTAAATAAGGAAAATAAATCTCACCACTCGCAGTTAAGAGTCGGGCTGCGACCGATTAAAAGACGTCCACACTCTTTCGAAGCTCAAGCAAAAGTCCTCAACAATGATGCCTATCGTCTCGGTCTATATAAACTATATAAACTACATTGACGTCCCGACAGCACCCGACTCACGTAAAGAGCACACTATGCGAAGACGGGGGACACGACAATGGCTTTTCGAGCGACCACCAACGACTGTTTTATGGTGCAAGAGCGCAGGCTTGCATCGCTGCACTGTATAGCGCGCATGCGTGTGCGCGCGTAGCGGTAATTGTACAAAATAATGCAAATTCGTATTGAACCGGGCTGATGGCTGGCACACGATCAGGGGCCAATTTCACGGAGCTGCTAAGCACAAAATTTTGCTTAGCACAAAAACATCTTGCTCATTAAAAACAATTTATCAGCCAAAATTCTACGTGTTTTTTATGCTAAGCAAAAAACCAGCCGATTATCAATCAAAAACAATAAAGATCACGTGAAAATTTGGTCTGTAACCTTGTTTTGACCAAGGACACATTTTCATGCTAAGCACATTTTTGTGCTTAGCAGCTCCGTGAAATTGGCCCCTGACCGTGTGCCAGCCATCAGCCCGGTTCAATACGAATTTGCATTATTTTGTACAAGTACCGCTACGCGCGCACACGCATGCGCGCTAGCATGGTGCAATTCTTATCTCTCCAATCGAACTCAGCACGTGTGTATCGGGCACTGCCAATATCAGACCCGGTTGTCTTGAACTACTCTGTGCCACAGGGGTCAGTACTGGGCCCACAGTATACGCTGTACACTTTGCCAATTAACCTGAATTACCATGTCTATGCGGACGACACTCAGCTATACATCACGTTTAAATCTTCTCGAGAACATGCCAATGCCTCCATTGAAAGACTTGAGAAATGTATCCAAGAGATTCGCCACTGGACGCAACAGAACTTCCTGAAGTTAAATGACGACAAGACAGAGTTCCTTTTATTTGGATCACGTCAACAATTATCAAAAGTTTCAGTGCCATACATTTCCATCGGTGATGCTCAGATCCCTCGTTGCAGGCTCGTAACGTGGGTGTTATTTTTGATTCGTCAATGACACTTCAACCACACATCAACAACGTCATTCGTCTCTCAACATTTCACATCAGGAACATCGGTAAAATACGCAAGTTTTTGGACAAGAGCGCTACAGAAAAAGTAATTCATGCATTTGTCACTTCTCGCCTTGACAACGGCAATGCCCTTTTCTATGGTCTTCCGCATAACCAGATTGCTCGTCTCCAACGCCTCCAAAACACCGCAGCCCGCATGGTTACACTCTAAAAAATCCTGTTCCATCACCCCCATCCTGGAACAACTTCATTGGCTCCCTGTCTCTCAACGAATAATCTTCAAGCTTATGCTAATTGTCCACAAAACACTCAATGGCAAGGCTCCCCATTACATCTCAGAACTTCTTCAAGTTTACACTCCATCACTGAGGAACCTACGATCCAGCAACATGCTTCTCCTCAAGGAATCCAAGTCACGACACTCGTGGGGCGACAGACGTTTTTCTGCAGCTGCACCACACATCTGGAACTCTTTACCGCTTAATCTTAGATCTTGTCTGTGTACAACAAAATTCAAATCACTTCTCAAAACTTATCTCATGTCTCAGGTTTTCAAGAACTAATTTATTTGTTCCTCTCATTTGTTATTGTTTCTTTCAAGTTAAATATTACTTTGTTTGTTTTTTAGGGTCTCTGCGCCTTGAACACCCAGCAGGGTGGATATGTGCGCATTACAAATCTTATTATTATTATTATTATTATACAGTGCAGCGATGCAAGCTTGCGCTCTTGCACCATAAAACAGTCGTTGGTGGTCGCTCGAAAAGCCATTGTCGTGTCCCCCGTCTTCGCATAGTGTGCTCTTTACGTGAGTCGGGTGCTGTCGGGACGTCTATGTAGTTTATATAGACCGCGACGTATAGCCATCATTGTTTTGAAAAGCTGGTCAAAATTGCTCGGATTTGCAACCCCAAATAACCGTGAGTACCAATAAAGCCATAACAGTTCTTCTTTAACATGTATAGAAGCCAGTGTGCGCTTTCCAATATACATTGTCAAGTATTTGGCATGTTTTTAGCAACTTTTGTGGTCACAACTTGTTTTCTAATTCGCACCATGCTTTACAACGGTTGGGGCGTAGAACGACAGACAAAATCCAAAATTCGAAAAAGGAGTGAAAACGCCCCAATTATTGGGTCTAATGTCAGGCAGGATGATCATTGTTAACTTCATGATACATATCAATCAAAATACTCGAAAAAATAAGATGACACTTTCATCTACTATCTAGGCCTACATACATGTATCATCATGTGGTAACTTACCCAAGTACTACACAAGGCGGTACGGCAAGTTCGTAAAGAAGGGAGAAATGTAACCGGACATGTGATTTCTTTCTACATGTACTTCCTTGCGACACAAGCATGTTTACGTACATGTACATGTACATCTTCTATCTATCTATCTATCTTCTATCTATCTATACTACAAAAGATGACAAATGCGCCATCTTGTCCCTGGGCGCCGCCATCTTGGAACGCAGGGCCGCGCCATCTTGGAAACACAGGGCCGCGCCATCTTGGCGCGTGGTTGGCGCCATCTTGGCTTTTGGTCGGGCGACTCGTCGCCGCGCGCGTGTGCGGCCGGCGTCGGTGCGGCGGGGTGCCGGATCGTTCGCGACGGGGAATCCCCTGGGGAATAAGATTTAAAAGTGAGATTTAAAAGAAACGGACGTTACCGATAAACGCGTAATCGCTTTTCGATTGCCTGTCGATGTCTGCGGGCCTTTTTGCGTGAACTATTGCGTTATTTTTGCATTGTCCTTGCCCAGAGTTCGGGCCGAAGCCTTCCCGAAATCGTACTACCGTAACTCGGTCACCAAATTGTTGGCTGTTTGCGATTAAGCGGCGGCTACATGCGTTACGCGAAGCCTTCGCAAATTGATTGTACCCGCCTTGCTTGCGCGGTGGCCGAGTTGGTGCCGAGTTTGTTTTTTCGCGATTGGGCGGCCCCGTCACGTGTTATTTGAGCTGGTGCCCCGATTTATACTTCCTTGGTTATTGCGGAGTAAACATAATACCAGTTGAGCGCCGGCTTCGAATTCGTGCGCGTCTACCCTGTTTCAGTCACAGCTTGGGAACGTTAAAAAATGATTTATTCCTTTCGTGTTGCCTTTTGGGCAAATTTCTTTACTTCACATTGTCGATACTTAAATATTACAACATTATGTGTCTAAAAACACTCCGAAACATATCGCTATTGCCTCAATTTCAACTTTGATCCCGCACAAATGTCGCGAAATTGTAGGGCGATGGTGGATATGAATATGCAAATTAGAAACGTGACTGCATTACGTCAGTTGAGGGCGCACTGTCAGATGGCCGGCCTGTTGGGTTTTTTAATCAGGATTTTCACGATGATGTAAACTCAGAAATCCCAAAGTGGTTCGTATTGTTTCCCGTACGATTCCTGTTAAAAAATAACGAGACGCAGGCAGCATGCAAGCGAAGATGGACTGCCTATTGAGTATTATTAGTTCGAAAGTCGGGAAGTATTTTTACAAAGATTGTTTGTTATTCAGACTCGATGGTATTCTACGGAGCCCCTAAGGGGACATATGACGAATAAAAATCACCGTTACGAAATAATTTGAGTATTTTATTTCGTGCACTCAAAATAACTTATTTCGTGAGCTCGAAATGTTGTCGTGGCCACGAAATGACTTCTTGCGCTCCAAGAATATCTGTTCGTGAGCTCGAAATAATTTCGTGCGCTCGAAATACTTTCTAGCTGGTACTCTACTCGCTAAGTTTCGCGATTTGTTTGTCATACAATCCATTATGTTTTTAAGACGTCAACAAGGGGTGCGTTCCACTTACGCGAACTGTTTGCGCGAACGTTCGCCAACGTTTTGAGTTGGCGTTAGGGGGAGTGGAACGATATTTTAAAAACTACGTTTTCAAAATGGCGGCGCCTGGTGAAAGTGACATTGTTTGGTTCGCTGCTTTTTGTCCAACTCATTATTTTTCTTTAAAAGATCCCGCCCTGTGACTGCTCAAAACAATCCACCGTTTATAACGAAAAGTATAAAACGTAAATAAAAACCGTGAAAAGAACCCTGCCGTCTGCTAACCGCTTCGCCATCATTAAAATACGTCACTGGCCAACAGCGAACAGCTCGGAATGTCGTTCGCCGTTTTCGCTAACGTTGGCCAACATAATTGGCGCACATTGCGTTCCACTCACGCGAACAACGCTAACGTTGGCCAACGTTGGCAACGTTCGCTGGAGTGGAACGCACCCCAGGTGTATCTATAAGTTACGATTTCACCCAGCTAGCAGGTGCCGCGCGAAGCGCGGCATCCTGCTAGTCTATACTATAAAAGATGACAAATTCGCCATCTTGTCCCTGGGCGCCGCCATCTTGGAAACACAGGGCCGCGCCATCTTGGCGCGTGGTTGGCGCCATGTTGGCTTTTGGTCGGGCGACTCGTCGCCGCGCGCGTGTGCCGCCGGCGTCGGTGCGGCGGGGTGCCGGACCGTTCGCGACGGGGAATCCCCCGGGGAATCCCCCGGGGAATAAGATTTTTAAAAAAATCGTATTCGTCCCGTGGTGAGATTTAAAAGAAACGGACGTTACCGATAAACGCGTAATCGCTTTTCGATTGCCTGTCGATGTCTGTGGGCCTTTTTGCGTGAACTATTGCGTTATTTTTGCATTGTCCTTGCCCGGAGTTCGGGCCGAAGCCTTCCCGAAATCGTACTACAGTAACTCGGTTGCCGAATTGTTGGCTGTTTGCGATTAAGCGGCGGCTGCATGCGTTACGCGAAGCCTTCGCAAATTGATTGTATCCGCCTTGCTTGCGCGGTGGCCGAGTTGGTGCCGAGTTTGTTTTTCGCGATTGGGCGACCCCGTCACGTGTTATTTGAGCTGGTGCCCCGATTTATACTTTCTTGGTTTACTGCGGAGTAAACATAGTACCAGTTGAGCGCCGGCTTCGTTTTCGGGTGCGAATTCGTGCGCGTCTACCACGTTTCAGTCACAGGTTGGGAACGTTAACAAATGATTTATTCCTTTCGTGTTGCTTTTTGGGCAAATTTCTTTGCTTCACATCGTCGATACTTAAATATTACAACATTATCTGTCTCAAAACACTCCGAAACATATCGCTATTGCCTCAATTTCAACTTTGATCGCGCAAAAATGTCGCGAAATTGTATGGCGATGGTGGATATGAATATGCAAATTTAGAAACGTGAGCTCCGGCTTCGTTTTCGGGTTCGAATTCTTGCGCGTCTACCACGTTTCAGTCACAGGTTGGGAACGTTAACAAATGATTTATTCCTTTTGTGTTGTTTTGGGGGCAAATTTCTTTGCTTCACATCGTCGATACTTAAATATTACAACATTATCTGTCTCAAAACACTCCGAAACATATCGCTATTGCCTCAATTTCAACTTTGATCGCCCAAAAATGTCGCGAAATTGTAGGGCGATGGTGGATATGAATATGCAAATTAGAAACGTGACTGCATTACGTCAGTTGAGGGCGCACTGTCAGATGGCCGGCCTGTTGGGTTTTTTAATCAGGATTTTCACGATGATGTAAACTCAGAAATCCCAAAGTGGTTCGTATTGTTTCCCGTACGATTCCTGTTAAAAAATAACGAGACGCAGGCAGCATGCAAGCGAAGATGGACTGCCTATTGAGTATTATTAGTTCGAAAGTCGGGAAGTATTTTTACAAAGATTGTTTGTTATTCAGACTCGATGGTATTCTACGGAGCCCCTAAGGGGACATATGACGAATAAAAATCACCGTTACGAAATAATTTGAGTATTTTATTTCGTGCACTCAAAATAACTTATTTCGTGAGCTCGAAATGTTGTCGTGGCCACGAAATGACTTCTTGCGCTCCAAGAATATCTGTTCGTGAGCTCGAAATAATTTCGTGCGCTCGAAATACTTTCTAGCTGGTACTCTACTCGCTAAGTTTCGCGATTTGTTTGTCATACAATCCATTATGTTTTTAAGACGTCAACAAGGGGTGCGTTCCACTTACGCGAACTGTTTGCGCGAACGTTCGCCAACGTTTTGAGTTGGCGTTAGGGGGAGTGGAACGATATTTTAAAAACTACGTTTTCAAAATGGCGGCGCCTGGTGAAAGTGACATTGTTTGGTTCGCTGCTTTTTGTCCAACTCATTATTTTTCTTTAAAAGATCCCGCCCTGTGACTGCTCAAAACAATCCACCGTTTATAACGAAAAGTATAAAACGTAAATAAAAACCGTGAAAAGAACCCTGCCGTCTGCTAACCGCTTCGCCATCATTAAAATACGTCACTGGCCAACAGCGAACAGCTCGGAATGTCGTTCGCCGTTTTCGCTAACGTTGGCCAACATAATTGGCGCACATTGCGTTCCACTCACGCGAACAACGCTAACGTTGGCCAACGTTGGCAACGTTCGCTGGAGTGGAACGCACCCCAGGTGTATCTATAAGTTACGATTTCACCCAGCTAGCAGGTGCCGCGCGAAGCGCGGCATCCTGCTAGTCTATACTATAAAAGATGACAAATTCGCCATCTTGTCCCTGGGCGCCGCCATCTTGGAAACACAGGGCCGCGCCATCTTGGCGCGTGGTTGGCGCCATGTTGGCTTTTGGTCGGGCGACTCGTCGCCGCGCGCGTGTGCCGCCGGCGTCGGTGCGGCGGGGTGCCGGACCGTTCGCGACGGGGAATCCCCCGGGGAATCCCCCGGGGAATAAGATTTTTAAAAAAATCGTATTCGTCCCGTGGTGAGATTTAAAAGAAACGGACGTTACCGATAAACGCGTAATCGCTTTTCGATTGCCTGTCGATGTCTGTGGGCCTTTTTGCGTGAACTATTGCGTTATTTTTGCATTGTCCTTGCCCGGAGTTCGGGCCGAAGCCTTCCCGAAATCGTACTACAGTAACTCGGTTGCCGAATTGTTGGCTGTTTGCGATTAAGCGGCGGCTGCATGCGTTACGCGAAGCCTTCGCAAATTGATTGTATCCGCCTTGCTTGCGCGGTGGCCGAGTTGGTGCCGAGTTTGTTTTTCGCGATTGGGCGACCCCGTCACGTGTTATTTGAGCTGGTGCCCCGATTTATACTTTCTTGGTTTACTGCGGAGTAAACATAGTACCAGTTGAGCGCCGGCTTCGTTTTCGGGTGCGAATTCGTGCGCGTCTACCACGTTTCAGTCACAGGTTGGGAACGTTAACAAATGATTTATTCCTTTCGTGTTGCTTTTTGGGCAAATTTCTTTGCTTCACATCGTCGATACTTAAATATTACAACATTATCTGTCTCAAAACACTCCGAAACATATCGCTATTGCCTCAATTTCAACTTTGATCGCGCAAAAATGTCGCGAAATTGTATGGCGATGGTGGATATGAATATGCAAATTTAGAAACGTGAGCTCCGGCTTCGTTTTCGGGTTCGAATTCTTGCGCGTCTACCACGTTTCAGTCACAGGTTGGGAACGTTAACAAATGATTTATTCCTTTTGTGTTGTTTTGGGGGCAAATTTCTTTGCTTCACATCGTCGATACTTAACCCTAACCCTCCCAAATCCTCCAAATTCCTCATTGCAAACTGCAGGATTTTGCAGGATTGAGGTCACTTGGAGTTTGATGCATTGCAGGATTTTGCAGGATTGAGGTTACTTGGGGTTTTACCCCTGCAGGAATATGGAGGATTCAGGTTATCAGGCTGAATGTGACACACAAGGATTTTGCAGGATTGAGGTCACTTGGAGTTTGATGCATCGCAGGATTTTGCAGGATTGAGGTTACTTGGGTTTTTACTGACTGCAGCCAGGGCAAGACTGCAGGATTTTGCAGGATACAGGCTGTATGGTCACCAGTGACCAATATTGGAGGATTTTGCAGGATTCAGGTTACTTGGAGTTTTAACAATTTAGGAATTGGAGGATTTTGCAGGATTCAGGTTATGTGTAAGTAAAAATGGGTAGGGAGTTAGGGTTAAATATTACAACATTATCTGTCTCAAAACACTCCGAAACATATCGCTATTGCCTCAATTTCAACTTTGATCGCCCAAAAATGTCGCGAAATTGTATGGCGATGGTGGATATGAATATGCAAATTTAGAAACGTGACTGCATTACGTCAGTTGAGGGCGCACTGTCAGATGGCCGGCCTGTTGGGTTTTTTAATCACGATTTTCACGATGATGTAAATCAGAAATCCCGAAGTGGTTCGTATTGTTTCCCGTACGATTCCTGTTAAAAAATCACGAGACGCAGGCAGCATGCAAGCGAAGATGGACTGCCTATTGAGTATTATTAGTTCGGAAGTCGGGAAGTATTTTTACAAAGATTGTTTGTTATTCAGAGTCGATGGTATTCTACGGAGCCCCTAAAGGGACATATGACGAATACAAATCACCGTTACGAAATAATTTGAGTATTTTATTTCGTGCACTCAAAATAACTTATTTCGTGAGCTCGAAATGTTTTCGTGGCCACGAAATGACTTCGTGCGCTCCAAGAATATCTGTTCGTGAGCTCGAAATAATTTCGTGCGCTCGAAATACTTTCTAGCTGGTACTCTACTCGCTAAGTTTCGCGATTTGTTTGTCATACAATCCATTATGTTTTTAAGACGTCAACAAGGTGTATCTATATAAGTTACGATTTCACCCAGCTAGCAGGTGCCGCGCGAAGCGCGGCATCCTGCTAGTCTATACTACAAAAGATGACAAATGCGCCATCTTGTCCCTGGGCGCCGCCATCTTGGAACGCAGGGCCGCGCCATCTTGGAAACACAGGGCCGCGCCATCTTGGCGCGTGGTTGGCGCCATCTTGGCTTTTGGTCGGGCGACTCGTCGCCGCGCGCGTGTGCGGCCGGCGTCGGTGCGGCGGGGTGCCGGATCGTTCGCGACGGGGAATCCCCCGGGGAATAAGATTTTAAAAAAAATCGTATTCGTCCGAAGTGAGATTTAAAAGAAACGGACGTTACCGATAAACGCGTAATCGCTTTTCGATTGCCTGTCGATGTCTGCGGGCCTTTTTGCGTGAACTATTGCGTTATTTTTGCATTGTCCTTGCCCGGAGTTCGGGCCGAAGCCTTCCCGAAATCGTACTACCGTAACTCGGTTGCCAAATTGTTGGCTGTTTGCGATTAAGCGGCGGCTACATGCGTTACGCGAAGCCTTCGCAAATTGATTGTATCTGCCTTGCTTGCGCGGTGGCCGAGTTGGTGCCGAGTTTGTTATTCGCCATTGGGCGGCCCCGTCACGTGTTATTTGAGCTTTATACTCCCTTGGTTATTGCGGAGTTTGAGCGACAGCTTCGTTTTCGGCTTCGAATTTCGTGCGCGTCGACCACATTGCAGTCACAGGCTTGGAACGTTAAAAAATGATTTATTCCTTTTGTGTTGCCTTTTGGGCAAATTTCTTTGCTTCACATTGTCGAAACTTAAATATTACAACATTATCTGTCTCAAAACACTCCGAAACATATCGCTATTGCCTCAATTTCAACTTGATCGTGCAAAAAAGTCGCGAAATTGTATGGCGATGGTGGATATGAATATGCAATTTAGAAACATGACTGCATTACGTCAGTTGAGGGCGCACTGTCAGACGGCCGGTCTGTTTTTTTTTTTAATCGTGATGATGTAAATCAGAAATCCCGGTGGTTTGTATTGTTTCCCGTACGATTCCTGTTAAAAAATCACGAGACGCAGGCAGCATGCAAGCGAAGATGGACTGCCTATTGAGTATTATTAGTTCGGAAGTCAAGAAGTAATTGTACAAAGATTGTTTGTTATTCAGAGTCGATGGTCTTCTACGGAGCCCCTAAAGGGACATATGACGAATAAAAATCACCGTTACGAAATAATTTGAGTATTTTTTTTCGTGCACTCAAAATAACTTATTTCGTGAGCTCGAAATGTTGTCGTGGCCACGAAATGACTTCTTGCGCTCCAAGAATATCTGTTCGTGAACTCGAAATAATTTCGTGCGCTCGAAATACTTTCTAGCTGGTACTCTACTCGCTAAGTTTCGCGATTTGTTTGTCATACAATCCATTATGTTTTTAAGACGTCAACAAGGTGTATCTATATTAAGTTACGATTTCACCCAGCTAGCAGGTGCCGCGCGAAGCGCGGCATCCTGCTAGTCTATACTATAAAAGATGACAAATGCGCCATCTTGTCCCTGGGCGCCGCCATCTTGGAACGCAGGGCGCCGCCATCTTGGAACACAGGGCCGCGCCATCTTGGCGCGTGGTTGGCGCCATGTTGGCTTTTGGTCGGGCGACTTGTCGCCGCGCGCGTGTGCCGCCGGCGTCGGTGCGGCGGGGTGCCGGACCGTTCGCGACGGGGAATCCCCCGGGGAATTCCCCGGGGAATAAGATTTAAAAAAAATCGTATTCGTCCGTGGTGAGATTTAAAAGAAACGGACGTTACCGATAAACGCGTAATCGCTTTTCGATTGCCTGTCGATGTCTGCGGGCCTTTTTGCGCGAACTATTGCGTTATTTTTGCATTGTCCTTGACCGGAGTTCGGGCCGAAGCCTTCCCGAAATCGTACTGCCGTAACTCGGTTGCCGAATTGTTGGCCGTTTGCGATTAAGCGGCGGCTACATGCGTTACGCGAAGCCTTCGCAAATTAATTGTATCCGCCTTGCTTGCGCGGTGGCCGAGTTGGCCCCGTCACGTGTTATTTGAGCTTTATACTCCCTTGGTTATTGCGGAGTTTGAGCGCCAGCTTCGTTTTCGGCTTCGAATTTCGTGCGCGTCGACCACATTGCAGTCACAGGCTTGGAACGTTAAAAAATGATTTATTCCTTTCGTGTTGCCTTTAGGGCAAATATCTTTGCTTCACATTGTCGATACTTAAATATTACAACATTATCTGTCTCAAAACACTCCGAAACATATCGCTATTGCCTCAATTTCAACTTTGATCGTGCACAAATGTCGCGAAATTGTATGGCGATGGTGAATATGAATATGCAATTTAGAAACGTGACTGCATTACGTCTGTTGAGGGCGCACTGTCAGACGGCCGGTCTGTTGGTTTTTTTAATCGTGATGATGTAAATCAGAAATCCCGAAGTGGTTTGTATTGTTTCCCGTACGATTCCTGTTAAAAATCACGAGACGCAGGCAGCATGCAAGCGAAGATGGACTGCCTATTGAGTATTATTAGTTCGGAAGTCGGGAGTATTTTTACAAAGATTGTTTTTATTCAGAGTCGATGGTATTCTACGGAGCCCCTAAAGGGACATATGACGAATAAAAATCACCGTTACGAAATAATTTTAGTTTTTTTCGTGCACTCAAAATAACTTATTTCGTGAGCTCGAAATGTTTTCGTAGCCACGAAATGACTTCGTGCGCTCAATTTTTTTTTTCGTGAGCTCGAAATAATTTCGTGCGCTCGAAATAATTTCGTGCGCTCGAAATACTTTCTAGCTGGTACTCTACTCGCTAAGTTTCGCGGTTTGTTTGTCATCGCTATTGCCTCAATGCTCTGATCGTGCAAAAATGTCGCGAAATTGTATGGCGATCGTGGATATGAATATGCAATTCAGAAACGTGACTACGTTTCGGCTTCGGCTTTGCCTTCGAATTCCTGCCCGTCGACCATTTTGTAGTCGCAGTTTTGGAACGTAAAAACAATGATTTATTCCTTTCGTGTTGCCTTCTGGGAAAATTTCTTCCTTTCACATTGTCAATACTTAAATATTACAACATTATCTCTCTAAAAACACTCCGAAACATATCGCTATTGCCTCAATCTTAACTTTTATCGTGGAAAAATGTCGCGAAATTGTATGGCCTATCGTGGATATGAATATTCAATTTAGAAACGTGACGGCCTTACGTCAGTTGAGGGCGCACTGTCAGACGGCCGGTCTGTTGGTTTTTTCAATCGTGACGAAGTAAATCAGAAATCCCGAAGTGGTTCGTATTGTTTCCCGTACAATTCCTGTTAAAAAATCACGAGACGCAGGCATGCAAGCGAAGATGGACTGCCTATTGAGTATTATTAGTTCGAAAGTCGGGAAGTATTTTTACAAAGATTACGGAGCCCCTAAAGGGACATGACGAATAAAAATCACCGTTACGAAATAATTTGAGTATTTTATTTCGTGCACTCAAAATAACTTATTTCGTGAGCTCGAAATGTTGTCGTGGCCACGAAATGACTTTGTGCGCTCCAAGAATATCTGTTCGTGAGCTCGAAATAATTTCGTGCGCTCGAAATACTTTCTAGCTGGTACTCTACTCGCTAAGTTTCGCGATTTGTTTGTCATACAATCCATTATGTTTTTAAGACGTCAACAAGGTGTATCTATAAGTTACGATTTCACCCAGCTAGCAGGTGCCGCGCGAAGCGCGGCATCCTGCTAGTCTTCTATACTATTAATCCTGAAGATGGGGTATGGTTGGCGCCATCTTGTGGACGGTTCCCCGTGTGCCGTGTACCTGTTTGCGCGCGGAGGGTGGGAGGGAGCCCGTCTATCTGGCCGCGCCATTTTGGGTCTGGTGTCCTGTTTGCCCGCCGCGGTATAGTGTGGGGTAGCGGATGTGGGGGCCCGTCTTTTGCACGGGCCTCCCGTCGGAATTGCGCGGTGGCTGCGCCGGTCCCGCGCCAGTTTGCGGTGGCGACGCAGAGTATGGAAAGGAGCCTGTCTATACTGTCGTGCTGGATGATATCGCGTTCACGTACTCTATAAACACCATAAACACGTACGTGCATGCAGTATACCACACTCACTGATGACGGCCGTTTCTGACGCGTGGCTGCTTCTTTCGAACTTTGTGAATCGACCCTTCTGCTGCAGAATTACTGCTTAAGACTGACAAAAGTAAGTACATTTCCAATAAACATTTTGCTGTTGTTAGATTATTTTTTGCTACAACATTAGACTTATAAACATTTTCCTACAACATTAGATTTATGAGAACAAACGGCAACTTAACAAACGGCTGTGAGATTGTCAGTATTCTTTCTAATTCCCCTCCAGCGCAAGTTTTTTCTTTTTAATTTTTTTTTAAGAAAGAAACATCTGAATCTAAGCATTCCTCCATGATTCTAAGTATAGTCAGGGATGTTAGGGCACTATAGGGGCTGTTTGGTTCAAATTCTTCCAAAAGCACCAAATTTGGCCCAGATGCTGCCCATACCATACCTTTCCGATTTTTGCCGGCCGCCAAGATGGGCGCCCTCTGGGGCGGCCATATTGGACAAATCCAATATGGCCGACATCTGGGTCAGAGGTCAATCGCAGTGAAGAAATTAAAAGAGCCAGAATCATAAATGATACATTTTTTTAGGGGTTTTCGGGGTTGGAGAATCTGATTCTGATGTTATTTTAATGATTTGAGGTCAACTTTATCCCACAAAGTCATCGTAAAGGTCATTATGAGGTCAAACCTGTTGTTTCTGGTACGCATCATCCCAGATCCCTAAAAAAACCTTTCCCTTATATTTGCTGTATGTTGGGTGATGCAGAGCCCCTCCCAGTACAAAGTTTTAAGAATTGGTCACACCCCCCTTAAAAATGGTATTGGCCACCCCCCTTAAAAAAATGGTATTGGCCATTATTGTTACATACATGTAGGTAGTTCCCATCATTTTGTTTCAGCTGTTCACTTTATCATGTTTATTGGGAAGCAGCGTAATCATACATGTCACTCAAGTTTTTTTTTTAATTTTTAGAACGATTCTGGGTCACCTGGGAAGGACATTAATGTGAAGGACGTGTAATATTGGGTTTTGTGGAATTCTCTTTCTTTTTCTGTGAGGCTATTATACTTCTAATGGAGTGCTTTTGCAAGAAGGTATAGCACAGAGAAACCGGTTTATGCAGGCATACTTCAAGGAATGATCAGTTAATTTGTTTTGTCTTTTTTGTTATCAATTCTAGAGTTAGCTGCAGTGAATCAGAACTCAATTTATGTGGGAAGGGGAGGGTGTTTATGGGAGTTGTCACAAGTCAGAACTTTTTCTCATCGTTTTCGTTATTTTGGAGATGCTGAAACAGTTCTGCTGCGTGAAGTATCATTGGATTTTAGGTTGTGGCTTGGTCTGCAGAGATAAATCTGTATAATTTATGATGTGCTGGTATGCCAGCAGTGTGGTTGCGTAACTATCCCGCCCAGAGCGTAATTCTTAATTTAAGTTTTTTTTCTAGTGATATACGCTTCATGGGAGGTCAGTTCAGGCCACATTTATTTCTGCGAGATTGCAGTCTGTAGGAATTTTTTTTTTTTTGGGGGGGGGGGTTTCGTTTACAAGTTTCAAAAGAACCCCTCCGTGCTTTTCGTTATTTTTTTGAAACGCGGAAAAGGTTCTGCTGACAAGTATCATATGGATTGTATTTGTGACTGAACTGCCGAGATAAATCTGTAATTGTATGTTAACTAGTGGGTATGCTAGAAAGTGGCCGTTTGACTGGTCTCTCCAGAGCGTAATTCTTAACTCTTTTTTTCCTTTTTTGTGTAAGACACGCATCTGGGGGTCAGTTTTAGCCACATTATCTCTGCTAGATGACAGTCCGTGGTTGGAGTTCGTGGACGGGCAAATACATCAAACGTCTGCAGGCCAATTGGGTTAGACATTCCCTAAAAGCGGGAGTTTCAAACCCTGTCTCTGGTTTTGGCGATGCGATGACTGGTTTGTGTATTGCCACAGTGGTCCCTTTGTTTTTAGTTCACACAGTGATTGATTATTACCGGTGATAATTTGCCGTCCCCTCTTTTTTTCACCTTTTTTGGAAGGGGAGCAGGGCATATTTTCTGTGCTATATCATGCACGTCATCAGTCACCCTCTTATAACATTCATTTGCCTTTCCTTGTTTTTATTTGTGTGTCGGTTTATATGACGCGTGGCAAGGACAAGGGGCCCCCCCCCCCTTGTGGGGGGGGGGGGGGTTGACTTATTTATTTTGTTTTAGTCTTGAGATCCATTTCTTTGATCATTGTTTTGTTCTTTCAGTAGTTCCAATAAAATTTGCAGATTCTCCTCATCAAGATTTCGTTCCTCTTAGTTGGATTGGGGAGATGCTTTAGTCCTAGATCGAACAAGTTTATCGTTTATGTTTTTGTGCCGTATGTATGCCAGGATAGGTTGGGTATCAAATAGCCTATTCAGATATTCGTTTTCCCTAATCAAGGGCCAGTGTTTGAGGATAGCCCGTTTCAGGGCTGGGTGCGCGACATGTGGGTAGTATGGTAGGACGAACACCAGTGGGATATTATTTTTGTTTTTTTCACGCTTAGGGTCCGCGGGAGTCTTGCCCCTTTGAGAAAGGAGGGCTAGGTCTTCGTTTGTGTATCCGCGCTTTTGAAGTTTGTCTTTGAAGAATTCAACCCTCTCCTCAAAGTCTTTTGAATGGGTACATATACGTTTGTATCTGGTCACTTCGCCCTTGATTATTCCGCCAAATACCGACTTAGGGTGTGCTGACTCTCGAGCTAGGTACTGAAATGTATCAGTTTTTTTGGTAGCGACCCGAGTATCCAATATCCCTTCATGTATGAATCGTTCACCTTTGTAGATAATAACGTCGAGAAAAGTGACTTGGCGGTGCGAGACCTCAGACGTGATTTCAGAGTAGGATGAATTGTATTAAGTGATTGCACTAGGTCAGCAGCCTGCTTTTCATTTCCGTTAAAGATTATAAGAACATCGTCTCTATATCTCATGTAGCTCACAATTGAGGGATTGTGAGGGAGGATTTTGTCTTGTTCGTATTTGAATAGGTTATGTCACAAATCTCCGGACTGCATTCGCTGCCCATGGCCACGCAAATTTTTTGTCTGAAAAACTTGCCATTGAATTCAAACGTGTTTCGACGCATAATGAGTTCAAGGAGACGTCGCGCGTGGTCTGTCGTGGGCTTGGGTATTGCGTATAGTCTGTCGTCGGCCATTGCAAGTGCGTCACAAACTGATTCAATTGCCTCATCTTGTGGGCAGTTAGTGTACATGGATACTATATCCAGTGTTATCAATAAGTTGTCTTGCTCCAATGTCAGGTTATTTAGTTTTTCAAGCACATGTCCAGAATCGCGTGTGTACGTGCTTTGCTGTTTGACAATTGGGAGCAAGAAATAGTCTATGTATTTGGATATGGATTGAGTCGGTCCTCCGCAACCACTAATGATTGGCCTCCCCATGAACCGTGTTCCTTCTGGTACTTTTTTGTGAACTTTCGGTAGGAGGTAAAGGCAAGGTGTTTTAATGTCGTGGTTGCGGGGGTTAAGAAACTCAGATATGTCTTTCGATACGAGTCCGTCCACGTAGAGTTGGCGTATGGCTTGAGAGACTAATTCCGCGGTTTCATCGGTCAGGTCCCTGTTAATTTCTTCATAGTGGGGGCCGGCCTGTTAATTATCGTGTCCCTTCACGTAGTCTTGTTTGTTAAGGACGCACACATCGCGGCCTTTGTCGAATTGTTTGATGATAATATCCTGTCTTTTCTTAAGGCCAGATAGCGCAACACGTTCTGCTTTTGTTATATTTAGTTTGACATTTTGAATTTTCAGTCTGGACAGTTCCTCATAGTGCCTTCAATATATGACTCTAGGTTTAGATTGAAGGTAGGTTGGGGAGTCCAAGTTGAAGGTAGTTTGAACGGGTGTGAGCTTATAGGTCTGACTCTCCCTGCCATTCTTAACCGTAATCTCATCTTTCTGAAGAAGGATCGGGAATGGCGAAGGATGGTCGACCTTTTTGGTTTTTTGGGGGTCGGGATGAAGTTAAGGCCCCTGCCCAATGCCACCAGTTCAATGTTGGAGAGTTGAGCGTCTGATAGCATAAGGCATATCAAAATGATAAGATACAATACAGTTTATAAATTTTGTAGGTGGGATTTGGGATCGCGCACCTAAAACACTGGATTTGACCCCAACATTTAATTTTCGGTAATTTTGAGGGGTCAACGTGCCCTCAAATCATTGAAATAACGTCAGAATCAGATTCCCCAACCCCTAAAACCCCTAAAAAAATGTATCATATATGATTCTGGCTCTTTTAATTTCTTCACTGCGATTGACCTCTGACCCAGATGTCGGCCATATTGGATTTGTCCAATATGGCCGCCCCAGAGGGCGCCCATCTTGGCGGCCGGCAAAAATCGGAAAGGTATGGTATGGGCAGCATCTGGGCCAAATTTGGTGCTTTTGGAAGAATCTGAACCAAAATATCCCTAACACCCCTGACTAGTAACCATTTCGCTACAGTTTCCCCCTAAAAAAGCAATATTTTTAGGCCTTTCAGAAAACGAAGTACATTTCTTATAAACATTTTGCTGTTGTTATACTAAGATTGTATTTTCTGCTTTTTCAGAAATGTTGTTGCCTTTCAGAAAACAACGTTAATTTTTTTAAAGAAAGAAACATCTAAAGTAATTATTTTGATGCACACACCATACATTTCTTTTATCAGATAGTGCAGACAATAAAAAGCTTTAGACTGCTATGCATACAAATTTTTCTTTCTCTTTGTGCTTAAATTTTCCCCATGAAACGGGGTTTTTTTGCAGTGAATTTTAATAGCAGTGAATTATAAATAATTGTACATTTTGCTCTGTATGTTTCTTTCATAGATCGTTCAGAGTCATTCTCACTTGAATCTGCCACCTACAACATTAGATTTATGAGAACAAACGGCATGTTGTTTTGTTTTGTTTTTGTGTTTATTGGGAAGTAGCGTAATCATACATGTCACTCAAGGTTTTTTAATTTTTAGAGCGATTCTCGGTCACCTGGGAAGGACATTAACGTGAAGGACGTGTAACACTGGGTTTTGTGGAATTTTCTTTCTTTTTCTGTGAGGCTATTAGGTTTTTAAATTCTAATGGAGTGCTTTTGCAAGAGGGTATAGCACAGAGAAGCCGGTTTATGCACGCATACTTCAAGGAATGATCAGTTAATCTTTTTGTGTTTTTTTTGATCAATTCCAGAGTTAGCTGCAGTGAATCAGAACTCATTCTATTTGGGTAGGAGAGGGTGTTTTATGGGAGTTTTCACAAGTCAGAACTTTTTCTCATCGTTTTCGTTATTTTTTTTGGAGATGCTGAAGCAGTTCTGCTGCGTAAGGTATCATTGGTTTTTAGGTAGTTTTTGGTCTACAGAGATAAATCTGCATGATTTATTGTGTGCTGGTATTCCAGCAGTGTGGTTGCGTAACTATCCCGCCCAGAGCGTAATTCCTAATTTAAGTTTGTTTTCCAGTGATATACGCTTCATGGGAGGTCAGTTCAGGCCACTTTTTTCTGAGAGATTGCAGTCTGTAGGAATGGGGGGGGGGGGGGGGGGGGGGTGTTTCGTGTACAAGTTTCAACAGAACCCCTCCGTGCTTTTCGTTATTTTTTTTGAGACGCGGAAAAGGTTTTGCTGATAAGTATCATATGGATTGTATTTGTGACTGTTCTGCCGAAGATAAATCTGTAATTGTACGTTAACTAGTGGGTATGCTAGAGAGTGGCTGTTTGACTGGTCTCTCCAGAGCGTGATTTTTAACTCTTTTTTTCCCTTTTTTTTCCGTAAGACACGCTTCTGGGGGTCAGTTTTTAGCCACCTTATCTCTGCTAGATGACAGTCCGTGGTTGGAGTTCGTGGACGGGCAAATACATCAAACGTCTGCAGGCCAATTGGGTTAGACATTCCCTAAAAGCGGGAGTTTCAAACCCTGTCTCTGGTTTTGGCGACGCGATGACTGGTTTGTGTATTGCAACAGTGGTCCCTTTGTTTTTGGTTCACACAGTGATTGATTTTTACCGGTGATAATATGCCGTCCCCTCTTTTTTCTCCTTTTTTGGAAGGGGAGCAGGGCATATTTTCTGTGCTATATCATGCACGTCATCAGTCACCCTCTTAATCTTATAGTTCATTTCCCCTTCCTTGATTTTATGTGTGTGTCGGTTTATTATGACGCGTGGCAAGGACGAGGGGGGGGGGGGGGGGGGGGGGTTGACTTATTTATTTTGTTTTAGTCTTGAGATCCATTTCTTTGATCATTGTTTTGTTCTTTCAATAGTTCCAATAGAATTTGCAGATTCTCCTCATCAAGATTTTGTTCCTCTTGGTTGGATTGTGGAGACGCTTTAGTCCTAGATCGAACAAGTTCATCTTTTATATTTTTGTGCCGTTTGTATGCCAGGATGGGTTGGGTATCAAATAGCCTATTCAGATATTCGTTTTCGCTAATCAAGGGCCAGTGTTTGAGGATAGCCCGTTTCAGGGCTGGGTGCGCGACATGTGGGTAGTATGGTAGGACGAACACCAGTGGGATATTGTTTTTGTTTTTTTCACGCTTAGGGTCCGCGGGAGTCTTTCCCCTTTGAGAAAGGAGAGCTAGGTCTTCGTTTGTGTATCCGCGCTTTTGAAGTTTGTCTTTGAAGAATTCAACCCTCTCCTCAAAGTCTTTTGAATGGGTACATATACGTTTGTATCTGGTCACTTCGCCCTTGATTAATCCGCCAAATACCGACTTAGGGTGTGCTGAATCTCGAGCTAGGTACTGAAATGTATCAGTTTTTTTGGTAGCGACTCGAGTATCCAATATCCCTTCATGTATGAATCGTTCGCCTTTGTAGATAATAAGGTCGAGAAAAGTGACTTGGCGGTGCGAGATCTCAGACGTGAACTTCAGCGTGGGGTGAATTTTATTAAGTGATTGCACTAGGTCAGCAGCCTGCTTTTCATTTCCGTTAAAGATTATAAGAACATCGTCTCTATATCTCATGTAGCTCACAATTGAGGGATTGTTAGGGAGGATTTTGTCTTGTTCGTATTTGAATAGAGTTATGTCACAAATCTCCGGACTGCATTCGCTGCCCATGGCCACGCCGATTTTTTGTCTGAAAAACTTGCCATTAAATTCAAACGTGTTTCGACGCAAAATGAGTTCAAGGAGACGTCGCGCGTGGTCTGTCGTGGGCTTGGGTATTGCGTATAGTCTGTCATCGGCCATTGCAAGTGCGTCACAAACTGATTCAATTGCCTCATCTTGTGGGCAGTTAGTGTACATGGATACTATATCTAGTGTTATCAATAAGTTATCTTTCTCCAATGTCAGGTTATTTAGTTTTTCAAGCACATGCCCAGAATCGCGTGTGTATGTGCTTTGCTGTTTGACAATTGGGAGCAAGAAATAGTCTATGTATTTGGATATGGATTGAGTCGGTCCTCCGCAACCACTAATGATTGGCCTCCCCACGAACCGTGTTCCTTCTGGTACTTTTTTGTGAACTTTCAGAAAACAACGTTAATTTTTTTAAAGAAAGAAACATCTAAAGTAATTATTTTGATGCACACACCATACATTTCTTTTATCAGATAGTGCAGACAATAAAAAGCTTTAGACTGCTATGCATACAAATTTTTCTTTCTCTTTGTGCTTAAATTTTCCCCATGAAACGGGGTTTTTTTGCAGTGAATTTTAATAGCAGTGAATTATAAATAATTGTACATTTTGCTCTGTATGTTTCTTTCATAGATCGTTCAGAGTCATTCTCACTTGAATCTGCCACATCAGAAATTCCTGCACCCCCGTAACAGGTACATATAGTATAGAAGTTAGTGTTTTGATCATCGAGTGACCTGGTCTGTTGACCCCGTCAGGAGACCAGGTCAACATACCAATTGCACAATGATGTCTAACATCTGCAAGCCATTAAATTACACGTACATTTCCAATAAACATTTTGCTGTTGTTAGATTATTTTTTGCTACAACATTAGACTTATAAACATTTTCCTACAACATTAGATTTATGAGAACAAACGGCAACTTAACAAACGGCTGTGAGATACGGTCAGTATTCTTTTTAATTCCCCTCCAGCGCAAGTTTTTTCTTTTAAATTTTTTTTAAAGAAAGAAACATCTGAATCTAAGCATTCCTCCATGATCTAAGTAACCATTTCGCTACAGTTTCCCCCTAAAAAAGCAATATTTTTAGGCCTTTCAGAAAACGAAGTACATTTCTTATAAACATTTTGCTGTTGTTATACTAAGATTGTATTTTCTGCCTTTTCAGAAATGTTGTTGCCTTTCAGAAAACAACGTTAATTTTTTTAAAGAAAGAAACATCTAAAGTAATTATTTTGATGCACACACCACACATTTCTTTTATCAGATAGTGCAGACAATAAAAAGCTTTAGACTGCTATGCATACAAATTTTTCTTTCTCTTTGTGCTTAAATTTTCCCCATGAAACGGGGTTTTTTGCAGTGAATTTTAATAGCAGTGAATTCTAAATAATTGTACATTTTGCTCTGTATGTTTCTTTCATAGATCGTTCAGAGTCATTATGACGAACTTGGAGCGCCGAGGGCGCCCTCTCTCCGACAAGTTAACCTCTGACTAATACAGGATTTTGAACTTTAACTGCTTTATTCTCATTCCTGTGTCGTGGGTGGACCACATGAGGTAAAACTGAAAAACAAGAAATACAAGGAAAATACACTAAATAACCAAAGACATACAAATATTAATGAAATACTTAAAGCTCAAAAAGTAATGACAAACGGATGCATGTACATGTATAAGAACCATCGCAAAGGTAAGTGCATAACATTATCTCAAAACAATCCAAGGGATTGTAAATTCACATTAGACAATCTATAAAAATTAACCTACAAAACTGTGCTCTCCAAAGGATGAAGTGTCCTCAAACTGCTTATGGGTCTGGAATACTGAAATCAGCAACCTAAAACAAAGAAAAAAGCAAGGTTCCTAAATACACCGTTAAACCCTGCAGCACTACCGCAAATTCCAAATAAGGATACGCTAATGCCAAATATAGAATCCAGCTCATGAATATTCATAACACGTGGAAAAATGGCGAGTACATGTTCTTAGGCAGGCCACGTATGCACACAAAAACTAAGTTATTAACCTTATATAACCTTTAAAATCATCGACATAAAGACATAAAATGACCAAACACCCAGTGTTTCCTGACCAGAAAACAGTACTGATCATTACAATCATGTCCCCTAAGAAACCGGCCTCGATATTAAGGTAAATTCTAAGGCACAAAAACAAGGAAAGAGTATTCGCAAGGCACAAGAAAATTATCGATGCGATACAGAAAATCATGGTGGCAAAATGTGACCGAAAATTACGATACAATTGCTCATTAAATAACGATCAATAATCACTAAAACAAGTATAATTATAATCTTAAACTCACCAGTGATCTTCTGGTGTGAGGCTATCGGAATAGAGTGGTTCCAAAAGGATGGAAACACGGGCACTAAAACGAACTAAAACTTGGCGTGACTGAATAATTGTGCAACTTCTGCGAAAAACACACGATCACCACGAGAGGGCGCAATACTACATTCAATGGCAACTCGCACTGCCAGGGGTAAACATAACACTCCCCCCGTGGTGATACCTCATCACAAAGTGCATACAATACAAATACATCTAATAAGGTTACACTAAAACAGTAAAAACGGTTTATAACAAGCAGAACCGTAAATTTGGAAACAGCGCGTAAACACTTGATAAGTGTCTAAGCAGCATCTGGTATAGTCCAAGCTTCATGAGTTCCGCTGGACCACGGTGATCAGTCAATCTGAGGGAATCAGAAGAACCAAGTCGCTTATTGGCCGCAACATTGTCTTCTTCGTCAACTCCCGGGCTGGTCGTAGAAACAGGCTCTTCTGGTCCGCGGCTACCATCTCCACGCTGGCTTTCCTGATGTGTCCGTCTCCACTTGCTTCAACACCAACAACCTTGCCCAGAGGCCAGTCGTTTCGTCTGGAGTCGCATTTCACGATGACAACATCCCCTTCCTTCAGGTCTCTCTTTGGCTGCTGCCACTTCGCTCTAGTCTGTAGCAGAGGTAGGTAGTCCTTCCGCCACTTGTCCCAGAACATATTGGATAGGTGCTGGACGCGTCTCCACTGGCTCCTCATGAGATCTTTGAGATCAAATGGTCCTTCTGGGGCTGTCACCTGTGATGGCTTCATCGTGAGCAGCATATTGGGCGACAGGTTCAAGGGTAGCTCTGGGGTGTCGCTGTCTGGCAGTAACGGTCGGTAGTTGATTATGGCAGCGACTTCTGCCATAAGGGTTGCGAAAACTTCATGGGTGAGCTGGCTAGGCTTGACATCTCGCAGGATACCTTCTAGGATGCGGCGGGAAATGCCGATCATTCGCTCCCAAGCTCCACCCATATTCGATGCGTGGGGAGGGTTGAAAACCCACTCGCAGCCACGGGTGAGTAGATACCTCTTGATAGGTTCTTTGTCCTGGAGCTGTTGTCCAATTTCATTACAGGCACCAACAAAATTTGTGCCGCAGTCTGAACGAATCTGCCTGGCTGGACCTCTGATGGAGAAAAAACGTCTCAGGGCATTGATGAAACACGAGCTATCCATCGCTTCCAGGATCTCGATGTGCACACCCCGAGATACCATGCAAGTGAATAGGGCAGCCCATCTCTTTGCACGACTGGTGCAGGCTCTGGTCTTTCTGCTGTTGACTTCAAATGGGCCAAAAACGTCTACACCGACGAAAGTGAACGGCGGTGCTTCTGTGACTCTCTCTTCGGGGAGGTCCGCCATGATCTGGTCTTGACGCTTACCTCTCAGCCTCTTGCATGTCACGCAGTCTTGGATCACCTTGGATATCTGCCTCTGGCCACCAAGAACCCAGTAGCCTTCGTTCCTTATCGTACCCAAGGTAATGTGTCGACCTTGGTGGCTGCACTGTTGATGGAAGTGCTTGATGATGAGCTTTGTGACATGGTGGTTCTTTGGTAGTACAGCTGGGTGTGTTGCTCTTTCCGACAGTTGAGCTTTCTGCAATCTGCCTCCGACTCGGAGTACCCCGTTGCTGTCAAGGTAGGGGTTGAACGAAGCCAGCTTGTTCTTCTTGGTTAACTTTCCCCTTCTAAATTCGGCTAACTCGACAGCAAAGGCTTCACTCTGCACACTCTTTATTATGACGGTCTCAGCTTTGAGACGCTCTCCGATGGACTTCGCCTTCTTACAGACATGCCAACCCCTGCAGTCCAATTCTGCTCTGAATGAGTTGGCGATGTGGATCAAGTTGGTAGTGGCTCTCATTGCTGAATCCCAACTTGAAAATCTGGTGAACCTCTCACTGCCGAGGAATGCATCGGTCAAGACGACCTTGTTGCAGCTTATCTTCTCTGGAGACACTTCTGGGTCATCCCGAAGAATTTCTATCTCTTTCTGCTCGCAGCTCGAGGGCAGGTTCTTTAGCCTCAGGAACTCTGGTCCGGCAATCCACGTGGAACCACCTAACTCTGTTGCCAGAATGGATCTTGAAGCCAGGTCAGCTGGGTTTCTCTCCGACGGGACATACGCCCACTGTTCAGGCTCAGAGGTTTTGAGTAACCGGTTTACTCGGTTGCACACGTAAGTGCGGAAGCGACGTTTTCTGTTGGTGATGTATCCCAGGACTACTTTACTATCAGTGTAAAACTTTGACTCAACAACTTTAATCTGTAGTTCCTGGGTGACGTAGTCTTCCATTTCTGTGGCCAGAACTGATGCGCAAAGCTCAAGGCGTGGGATTGTGACGGCTGCTTTAGGTGCGAGCTTTGCTTTACCCATCACTAACTGGACATGGACTTCATCGTTGCTGCCAACAGTTCTCAGGTAGCAGACTGCACCTATGGCCTTGTTCGATGCGTCTCCGAAAGTATGCAGCTCTCTTCTCACTACTTCTGTGGTTGAGAATGGTGCAAATGCGCGAGGAACTCGCACGTCGGTCAAAGCGTTCAGGGACTTTCTCCACATTGCCCAGTGTTGCAGCAGGTCCTTTGGGAGTGGATCATCCCAGCCACCGCCATCTTGAGTCATCTCTCGCAGCAGCATCTTCCCTTTGATGATCACAGGTGCTGCCAACCCAATCGGGTCAAAAACTCCATTGATTTCCGACAACACTGTCCTCTTGGTGCATGCGTTGGTATTCGGTTCTGCTATTTGGAAGGTAAAAGAGTCTGCCTTTAGGTCCCAGGATACTCCCAAAGTACGTTGTATGGCGCTTTTATCTTCGTTGGAGAAGTCAATTTCAGCCATGCTCGGGGCCAACTCGCTAGGCTCGAATGCTGCAAGGACACCAGCATCACTGGAAGTGAACTTGTGCAGACGGATATTCGCAGTGGACAAGAGATCCTTCGTTCTCTTCAGCACGTCGACTGCCTCTTCCTTGGTTGGAAAAGACTTCAGTAGGTCGTCCATGTAGAAATTTCTTTCTATCAGCTGCTTCACATCGGTGCCAAACTCTGCTTCACCTTCTTCGCCGGTCTTTCTTAGGCCACTGATGGCCACAGCTGGGGATGGCTTGTTGCCAAAGACGTGCACTGTCATGCAGTAAGTGACAATAGCTGCATTCGGGTTGTTGTCCTCATACCACAGAAAGCGTAGGAATCTTGTGTGGTCTTCTCGGACTCTGAAAGCGTAAAACATCTGCTCGATGTCAGCGGTGACTGCAACTGGCTCCTCTCGGAACCTGATGAGGACGCCCAGGAGCTGGTTCATCAGGTCAGGTCCACTTAACAGGGCATCATTCAGCGAAACACCTGAGAAGACGGCACTTGAGTCGAACACCACCCTCACCTTGTCCGGCTTCTGGGGGTGGTATACTCCGAAGTGTGGGAGGTACCAAACTTCTTCACCAGCAGTAGTTGCCTCATCCAGAACCTGCTTAGCAATTCCCTTCTCCAGAATCTTTCTCATGAACTCGATGTAGTGCTGCTTTTTCTTTTCGTCCTTAGCCAGGGAGTTGGCCAAGGTTTTCATTCTGGACACCGCTTGGGCCTTGTTGTTTGGCAGTCTTCTTCTATTTTTTCTGAGGGGCAAAGGTGCGGACCAGTTGCCATCTCGATCTTTCTTCATCTCGCCAGCGATCAGCTCCATGAACTCCCTGTCGTCGGAAGACGGCCCAAATCGTTCATCAGCACTGGTGCTGATGAACACTTCTTCCCCCAATTCAGCTGCTCTAGGCATGGTGTGAAAGACCTTTACTGCCTTGTCACATGGCTGGAATTGGGCGGAATGGCGACCGTTTTTCAAGACCTGCGTAAAGTAGGTGCTGATTACGTCTTGCTGCAGGTGGGAGATGTCTGTCCGGATGTGGGCACCGTTCAAACAAACCTCACCGACAACGACCCAGCCTAGATCGAGACGGTGCGCCCATGGCTGGTCATCTTTGCCGTTGATCACCTCTCTTACTTTATGGAACCGCGGAGCATCTCTGCCAAGTAGCACTGCTATTTCGGCATCTTTGTTCAGTTGTGGTATCATCGGGGCAATCGGCTTTAAGTGATCAAAGGCTGCTGCCACTTCCGGTGTGGGTATCTCCGCCACATCTCCCGGAATGTTGTTGCACTCGAACAGTGTAGGCGTAGGAGCAGAAACTGTGCCGTCCATACTCTCGATGACTAGGCCAGAAAGTTTCCGACCGTGGACTTCCTGGAGGCCATTAACCGTCTTGACAGCATACGTTGACTTGTTCTGCTTGACTCCTAATCTACCGAGCAAATTTTTGCTGATGAGGGAGCCATTGCTTTGGTCGTCGATGATGACGTATGTGGTGATAACATGGTCCGGCTTTTCTTCTAGGTAGGCTTTTACCAAACAAATTTTGGCGCATGACCGGCCTTCTTTACCACTACCACATACTCTGGTGCATTTAGGTGTGACGATAACCTGGGGCCGGTTGTCGTACTTCGTGGTAGGGGTTTTTTTATTTGACGCTGGTGGAACTTCTTCACTGGGTGCAGGCCTGTGCATGACTGTGACATGGGACCTGCCACAGACGTCGCATCTCACTCGGATCTTGCAGTTCTTAATGATGTGGTTGGCCCTTAAACACCGGAAACACAGGCGATTCTCTTTCACAAATGATATCTTCTCGTCTATGGATTTCTGTAGGAAGACCCGGCAATCCTGCAGCTTGTGTGCCGTGTTGTGTACCGGGCAACGGGATATCTCTTTTTCTGCATACCCTTCCTCCACCCCAGTCTTTCTTACGGTGAAAGAAGGCCTTGACGAAGAGCGTTCAGCCACACTCTTGACAGCATCCGAAAACTGGAAGCTCGGGTCGCTTTGCACTCTGGCATGGTGCTGAATGAGCTTAACAAATTCCTCAAAAGGCGGGAATAGGACTGCATGCTTCTTCTTATATTCAGACCCCTTCTCTCGCCACTTGTTCTGTAGCCACTCTGGCAATTTCTGCACTAGGGGCTGCAATCCCCTCGAGGAATCTAACGCCAGCAACCCTGGAAACTTCTCCGACTCCTTCAGGTATTGGACCTCAAGGAGAAGATATCCGAACTCTTCTAGCTTGGTGCTGCCTTTCGGCGGGATCTTTTGGAACTGCTCTAGTCGGCCTGTGATATCTCGTTCCACTGCCTCTGGGGAGCCATGTTTTTGCTCCAGATACTCCCAGGTTCGCTTGAGGCCCTCTTCTGGTCTGTCAATGTGGATGGCATAGATCCTTTGGACGAACGATTCTGTCTCGCCCTCAAGGGAAACCAGGACTAGGTTTAACTCCTCACATGGCTTCAGCTCCAGGTCCTTTGTTGCTTGTTGGAAGCTGCACTTCCAGGCCCGGTAATTGCCCGCACCGCCTTTGAATTTTCTGATTCCACTCTTTACCAGCTCTTTCTTTACCAACATGTTACTGATGGAGTTGAGACTCTCCTTAATGGGTGGGCTAGGGGGCTCCGGTAGCTTGCCATCTTTGGGGATAGACTGTGATGGCAGTGCAGGCTTGGTTTCAGCATTATCCTTTTTGTCTCGTATGACAGGATAAAATTCTGGTGGGGACTTTTCTTCAATCCCGATTGCTGGTTTTTCTTTCTCAGGCAATTCTGTCTCAGGTTCCCTGAAGTGGTGGGATATATAGTCGCTGGTGCGGACAGCGGAGTCAACGACTGGCAACTGTAAATCTTCTTGGATACTGACGGAACCTTCCTTCAAGGCGACCGACTCTAAAAATTCTGCTTCTGCTTCTGCCATTGCATACTCCTTTTCTGCGCCCAATAGAAGAAGAGAATTGGCGACTTCTTGTTCTTGCCGCCGAAGCTCTGCTTCTTTCTGGGTGAATTCCACCTTTGTTTTCAAAGACATGGCTTTAGCACGAGCCAGAATGGCTGCTGAGCTCGTGTTTGACTTCAAGGAACTTCTGCTGGTTTTGCGTGATGCCGGTGTTCGCTGAGAACTGGCGCTGGTTGCTTCGTCTGAGTCGAGTACTTCGATCATCTTGAAAAGTTTTTTTTACTATGACGAACTTGGAGCGCCGAGGGCGCCCTCTCTCCGACAAGTTAACCTCTGACTAATACAGGATTTTGAACTTTAACTGCTTTATTCTCATTCCTGTGTCGTGGGTGGACCACATGAGGTAAAACTGAAAAACAAGAAATACAAGGAAAATACACTAAATAACCAAAGACATACAAATATTAATGAAATACTTAAAGCTCAAAAAGTAATGACAAACGGATGCATGTACATGTATAAGAACCATCGCAAAGGTAAGTGCATAACATTATCTCAAAACAATCCAAGGGATTGTAAATTCACATTAGACAATCTATAAAAATTAACCTACAAAACTGTGCTCTCCAAAGGATGAAGTGTCCTCAAACTGCTTATGGGTCTGGAATACTGAAATCAGCAACCTAAAACAAAGAAAAAAGCAAGGTTCCTAAATACACCGTTAAACCCTGCAGCACTACCGCAAATTCCAAATAAGGATACGCTAATGCCAAATATAGAATCCAGCTCATGAATATTCATAACACGTGGAAAAATGGCGAGTACATGTTCTTAGGCAGGCCACGTATGCACACAAAAACTAAGTTATTAACCTTATATAACCTTTAAAATCATCGACATAAAGACATAAAATGACCAAACACCCAGTGTTTCCTGACCAGAAAACAGTACTGATCATTACAATCATGTCCCCTAAGAAACCGGCCTCGATATTGAGGTAAATTCTAAGGCACAAAAACAAGGAAAGAGTATTCGCAAGGCACAAGAAAATTATCGATGCGATACAGAAAATCATGGTGGCAAAATGTGACCGAAAATTACGATACAATTGCTCATTAAATAACGATCAATAATCACTAAAACAAGTATAATTATAATCTTAAACTCACCAGTGATCTTCTGGTGTGAGGCTATCGGAATAGAGTGGTTCCAAAAGGATGGAAATACGGGCACTAAAACGAACTAAAACTTGGCGTGACTGAATAATTGTGCAACTTCTGCGAAAAACACACGATCACCACGAGAGGGCGCAATACTACATTCAATGGCAACTCGCACTGCCAGGGGTAAACATAACAGTCATTCTCACTTGAATCTGCCACATCAGAAATTCCTGCACCCCCGTACGCGTAACAGGTACATATAGTATAGAAGTTAGTGTTTTGATCATCGAGTGACCTGGTCTGTTGACCCCGTCAGGAGACCAGGTCAACATACCAATTGCACAATGATGTCTAACATCTGCAAGCCATTAAATTACACGTATATACAATCCTTTGACAGCTATGCATACAACTTTTTTCTTTCTCTTTGTTTTTCAATTTTCCCCATGAAACAGGGGTTTTTTTGCAGTGAATTTAGCACTAGCAGTGAATTCTAAATAATTGTACATTTTGCTTTTTATGTTTCTTTCATAGTCAAAGTCGGTCATTCTCATTTGAAACTGCCACATCAGAAATTCCTGCACCCCTGTTACAGGTATGTGTTATGTTTAGGAATCTGACAGTCAACATTGCATTTTTACCTATAAGAGGATTTTTCAACATTCTCCACGCATTCACCAAAACCCATCTTTTTCAGCTTTCCCTCTTTTACCTATTTAGTTTCCAATCACAAGTCAACCTTTTTCAGTGCATCTCAACCTACTTATACCGTTTCCCTATAGAATCTTTACCTACCTATCCATATTTTTCTTGACTCTTTGGACAGCACTACCAGACGCCACTTTTACCGAGAAAGACAACGAGCCAACCCCCCCCCCCCCCCCCCCCCCCCCTGAGGATGACATCTCTGCTGCTTCACAACTAGCCATTATCGAGGAATTTCCCAACCTTGCACTTACCAGCCTTTTACATTCTCTTTCTGGATTGATTCAGCCTTTCAAATCAAATCTACACACAGTACATTACCGTTCTCCAGTATTAACTACACATACCACAAGGTTTTATTTTAAGTACATGTACTCTTAATTTCACACTATTTTATTTTTATACTATACTAATCAATTTTTAGCCAGACCCAGTTGTCTTCTGCACAATGCAGCTAACAAATATTTTGGATGTAGTGGCACGTCACGCCATACCAGTAAGGTACATACTACATGTATAAACATCATAGACAACATAAATGCATCCTCTCATGGGATTTCACTGATTTGTATTAAGGTACTCCATATGTGTGTATAAACTAATCAGTTTCAAAAGCTATCATGTAACACAGAGCCGTATTGTATAAATTTACTATTTATTTGGTGTTTATTTGCAATTTGTTTGGGTGAATGGGGTTCCAGTAAATTTAAAACAAAATTTAAAATTGTTGGGTCGGGAGCCCAAAAATAGGGTCGGTCGGGAATGAGAACCACATAAAAAGGACCGTCCTAATAAACCCACCCTGCGAGAGCTAAATAATTTTCCAAAGGCCTATTCGATTTTATATCTAAATGATTTAACAACAAAGGACATAATGATCCTATAAAATTCCTATAAAATTCCTAAAAAATTTTCAATACCTTTATAACCTAATTTGGTATTACAATTTAATTACTAAAATCTGGAAAGTCATGCATGGTCATGGTTAGTCGTAACATTTATGCAACTGTTTTTATTTTCTATTTTGTAATAAAGATACGTTTCACAACATTTAATGTTTTAGATTGTCCCAGTTGTATCTTTTCCTTAGCTGTTATGAATACTGGTATTAGTTTTTAGCCGATAGCGGGCTATTCTATTTCCATTTACAACTGCATGCGTCGTCGGGGAACTACATATTTTCGCCATTTTCCAACTATAGATTTTACAATATGTCTAATGCATTCGCGAGTGGTAACATTTTTTTCACTAAACGGTTCTTTTCTGCATCTATTGAAATATTATTGGCGTACATCCCGGAGGCTGCCTGTCCGGTCGGCATGACTTTGCACTGTATGCAGTGGCCCATGGTCTATTTAAAGAAAATAGCAAGGTTTTTATTTGAGCAAGTTATACTTTTAATTGAAATCTTTCTGATTGAATGGTGTACAACTGAACTATTTAAAACATGAAACAAATCATTACGACACATCTAGGGTGACGCGGGAGCGTCACGCCCAACGGGTTCGCCCGGCTGGAAGTGGCAGCGCCGCGGCACCCTTACTTTGCCAGTGCACCGATTTTGCGTTAATTTTATTCTTTCTTTCTTCTTCAGTCCGACTGGAATAACTCGCGATCGCTCCACGGAATCGAAAAGAACCCAATAACGAAAATGATCAGGAGATCAAGGGCATGAGTTCTATTGGGACAGAATTTTGATTTTCGACTTCTCAGAGGGGGTTGTCATACGAATCTGACCATCTGACAATGACAAAAAAAAATGTGAAAATGAATTTCCTCAGTTCGACGACAGAGGGGGTTGTCATACGAATCTGACCATCTGACCAACTGACATGTGAATGAATTTCCTCAGTTCGACGACAGAGGGGGTTGTCATACGAATCTGACCATCTGACATGTGAGGGGGTTCGCCCGGCTGGGAGTGGCAGCGCCGCGGCACCCTTACTTTGCCAGTGAACCGATTTTACGTTAATTTTCTTCTTCTTTCTTTCTTCTTCAGTTCGACTGGAATAACTCGCGATCGCTCCACGGAATCGAAAAGAACCCATATAACGAAAATGATCAGGAGATCAAGGGCATGAGTTCTATTGGGACAGAATTTTGATTTTCGACTTCTCAGAGGGGGTTGTCATACGAATCTGACCATCTGACATGTGAATTTCCTCAGTTCGACGAAAACGGCACTAAAAGCATATGTGAATGAATGCATTCCTAAGTGAAACTCGGTGCAAGAATGTGTGATATTTCTTGCGTTTTTGTGAGTTTCGGGCGTTTTAGCATTTGCTAGTGTACAGTGCGCATATACTGCGCAATTGTGCGGCGTTGTTTGCAAGTGTGCGCTGCGCAAATGCCGCCAAAACGCTTGCGCACACAACCACAAATTTCAGCTCTGGTAATAATTTTCGCTGTCTGAATCGCTTCAAATTATCGGCAATTTCGGTCAATTCTGTGTTTCTGTCTAACTTTCTTGCTTCTGCCGCAATTTTGTTTCATTTCCTGCTGAAAATTGTCAAACTATTTCGCTTTTTTTGCAGCAGTCACAGTGTGCCCTTTGTAGTGAAGCACAACGGCAACTTGACGCTGGGCAATATCATCACAATCGCAGACGTTCGCCGATGACAACGACGACGCCGACTCGCAGGAGGGGGGGGGGGGGGGGGGGGGGGGGGGGAGGTTAAAATAAGTAACAAAACATCCGAAATAACGAAGCTAAAACGTATTTTGGCTTCAAAAGTGACCAATTTAGACAATTAAGACAGAAACAACGAAGTAGCAGCTGCTATTGACTAGTGCTATCTCCTCACAGGGTAGGAGCTAATGGGTATACGGAGAACAATGTAATGGTGTACAGTACTATATAGTATATACATACTAGTAGCCCGTAGGTCTGTGGCAAGACGCAACACCGTAGGTCTGACGGCAAAGTAGGCTGATTGGTTTATTTAGAGTCGGGTAGGTTAGTGGCTCGACTAACTGTAACGGGTGGTTCTGTTCTGTGTGGGAACAACGTGTACCGAGGTGTCAACTTGCATCTATACTCAACAACCGTTTGCTGTTTGGTCGCACATCGGCAAACTTACATCATTTGTGTTTTTTTGCAGGTTTCCTTCGCTCAAACAAAACACAAAACTAAAAAAAATAATGGCGCGCAGTGCGGCCGACAAGCGACGGCCACCCAAGGCGTCGCCGCGTCGCCGACTGCGTCGCAAACCCTACGGGGCGCGGGAGAGTGAGCTGCCACTCGTCGACAGCAGCCAGTCGCAGTACACTAGCGACGCGCACGAGATACAAGCGCACATGCCCAAGTCGCCCTGCGGCGACAACACCGGGCCGCAGGCGGCGCATCGCGCGCGGGCGCACTCGTGCTCGCGCGATAGGGCGCATAAGATCAATCGGCGTCGGCGCAGTCACTCCGCGCAGCCACGCGATGACACGCGTCCGGCCCAGCACGTGCAGCTGCTCGATCTACACGCAGTTCATGCACATATGGCTGGACGCGCGTCGCGACCGCATGGCGCGCATTCCGCATCGAAAGCGACGCCCCAAGTTCCATGCGCCGGCGCCGCTCACCATTACCAAGCGAGAGAGTGAGCTGACACTCTGCAACAACAGCCCGCCGCAGTACAAGGGCACCTCACTGCCGCACAAACAGAAGTGTGCCGGCAAGTGCAGCCAGCTGCCCTCCGAGTAGACTTGATCCAAGTCGGGATTATGTGGTAACATTGCTCATGGTCATCCACACTGTGCGCCTCGCGTCACGTCCACGCTTATCAGTAGCGCGCCCTCATGCGCCACCCATGCTCATGTGTGGTTCAGAAATCCCGACTTGACGGATCTGCCACACGTTTGTACACAACCTATGGGCTCATCTACCGAAAACGGTAGCGGCCAATCAAATTGCAGAATTGTATAAATTAGCATATATCTGTAATAATATGAACTTTGACCCAGTTGTGTGACGGACATACGTGGACATTGTGATGTACAATGTACATACACATGTGCATAGTGTACATTATGTGTAAATGTACAAACGGTTTAATAGTCTTGCTATCGTGTACATTGTCCGGCCGTTAAGTTTGCACTATACCATACTCTAACTAAATAAACGAAGTATGGACGCAGTTATTTAATTTGAAAAAAGGCATCTAGTGACAGTACTGCCTACCATTCCTCCATAGTCCGTTAGCGGTCTAGCGAGTCCGTACCGATTGGGGGACTTATTTGGCATACATCGCATAACCATGTGATGCGTATGCAAATAATTTATGAATAACTACATATCACCGCGGGGGGTTTGATTGGCCGATCCGTCAAGTCGGATTTACTGCACTGACATGATGACATCGCGTTGATGCCGATAGCGGAACGACAACCAGATGACGGCGCCTTTTTTCTAAGGCCAACAAAGCACATAACTATTCGGCCGGATTGACGAAAGCAAATTGGTAGTCTTAACTCCATGGTAAGTCTGACTTGGGTCAAGTCTACCCTCCGAGTACATTTGCGCGCGCCTCTACGCGGCATACGAGAAAATGCGCCGACTGCGCACGCACAAGCGGCGTATCGCCCGCCTCTTCAAAGAGGATGCGCAGTGGTGGGCGCACACGGGCGTCAAAGCGCATGCTGCCGCCGTCGCCGGCCACCATCATCGAGCTCCTCTTCAAAGAGGATGCGCAGTGGTGGGCGCAAACGGGCGCAAAAGCGCTGCTGGCGCCGCCCGTGACGGTCGAGCAGACGTCGCTCCCAACGCCTGCCATGCAAATCGTACAGTCGCCCGGCGCCGACATGACGATGCTCGGTCACGTCGCTGGCGCTCGTACGGCGAAAGCCAAAAAGAAGCGCGCGAGCGTTGCAGTGAAAAATCTGCCCAAGCGCGCCGCCACCAGCACATCCGCGCAGCCAAGCAGCGCAGCGCCGCCACCGCAAAAGCGGGCGCAACCGAAGCGCAAAGAGCAGCGCGAGCGTCTGCGGCAGTTGCTGTCGGCCGCTGTCGACGCCGAGTTTGCCGCTTACGACAGTCGCGCCGACAACCGTGACGCGCTCGAAGCGCGCTTGCGTGAGCTTGTTGCCCTGGCGGCGGACGGTGACTGCATTCTGTCGGCGCGCGAAAAACTTCTTACTGTTCAAACACAAGCTACTAAATAAAAGGAAGTGGACAAGTCAAAGGTAAAATGCTCTGAGAGCATAATAAAAGGGCCAACGGGTTTCCAGTTAAAGTAAAATGCTGTGCGAGCATTCCAGCTAAAGTAAAATGCTGTCTCAGCACTGCACTCGCGTCAAAAAGAAAGTGGACAAGAGAATGCCAACGGGTTTTACCTCTTACCCCCCCAACAAGCGCAGACCGAGCGAAAGGTCAGCAGGTGTGGGCCACTAGTTCGGTGTGGGCGGGTCGAAACCGTTGCCCTCCCACCGAGCAGTAGATGTTAACTGGTTAGCACCGTACCGTAATCACTGCATTTATTTGCATACACTAATGCTGGTGGGTCATCGTAAGATAGCCATTACGGCTTGGTCGGAGTTCAATTTTGGTTTTGCGTAGCTATAAAGAGTACTATCACCAATGTTCGATATACGCTGCGCGCTCTCCTGCACTGACGACACTGTCTGAGAGGTCCTAGGTGCCGCTATGCACGCTCTTCTACTCTGGCGCATACTAGCTACGCCCATAATTCTAACCTACACCCTCCAGCTAGCCCAAGACACTTGACAGCCTTCGCTCCGCTTTGCATGCACATCTGCGCCGGCGTACTTTCAGCATCTGTCACTACACCTAATGCATGAGCGCCTGTGCCTGCATAGGGTTGCACTTCATACACTGCAACAGGTCATCACGTCAGTTGACAATGACAATTCTACTTAGCACCGCCTTCTTTCTCCGCCTTTAGACCACCGTACGTAGCTGTGCATTGCGCGCATTTGTCTCACAAACGCTCGCAAATACACAGCGAACGCACGCTTTCTCTAATTCATCCGACACGTGTGCCGGATTAAAAAAAAAACGATGTCACCTTGCTTCAATACTTAACAACTTTTGCACGGAAACATGTGAGCGCCAACAGCAGCATACTTACTACTTGATACACAGCGCGCACAGAGCGGGTAAGAAGTGAACTTCACCGTGGGCCCACAGCGCGCGTCGAGATTATCCGTTAATAAGCCCATTATAAGCTTATTTATAAGCTCGTGCTCATCCGCCCTATTGCGCGAGCACGAGTTATTGTTTACGCGCCGTCCATTTCGTGCCAGTTATTTAGCTACGTGACCACCGACCGCGTTACATAGCCGGTGATCGCCTTCCCACTCTCTTGCGTTGCGGCCTTCTCTCTCTCGCAGAGAGTGCAGCGCTTTCCCCTCCAATGCGTGTGTCTCTCTCTCATTGGCTCATTGAGTCGGTGCTTTAGACTACCCGATTGTGAGTCCATGCTGCTATGGGAGGAGGGGGCGAGGTGGGAGGGCAACGGTTTCGACCCGCCCACACCGAACTAGTGGCCCACACCTGCTGACCTTTCGCTCGGTCTGCGCTTGTTGGGGGGGTAAGAGGTAAAACCCGTTGGCATTCTCTTGTCCACTTCCTTTTTGACGCGAGTGCAGTGCTGAGACAGCATTTTACTTTAGCTGGAAACCCGTTGGCCCTTTTATTATGCTCTCAGAGCATTTTACCTTTGACTTGTTTGAAAAGCATTATGGGATGACAAACAAGCAAGTTTATATACACACATCTAGCTGTTACTCTACTCCCTAAGTTTTGCGGTTTGTTTGTCATACAATTCATTATGTTTTTCGGACGTCAGCGAGGTGATCTATAAGTTACAATTCCACCCAGCTAGCGGGTGCCGCGCGAAGCGCGGCATCCCGCTAGTCTATACTATTAATCCTGAAGATGGGGTATGGTTGGCGCCATCTTGTGGACGGTTCCCCGTGTGCCGTGTACCTGTTTGCGCGCGGAGGGTGGGAGGGAGCCCGTCTATCTGGCCGCGCCATTTTGGGTCTGGTGTCCTGTTTGCCCGCCGCGGTATAGTGTGGGGTAGCGGATGTGGGGACCCGTCTTTTGCACGGGCCTCCCGTCGGAATTGCGCGGTGGCTGCGCCGGTCCCGCGCTGCAGTTTGCGGTGGCGACGCAGAGTATGGAAAGGAGCCTGTCTACTGTCGTGCTGGATGATATCGCGTTAGCGTACGTGTATGCAGTATAGTACCGGTTATACCACACTCACTGACGGCCGCAGTGAGCACAGACAGTACAACCATGGTACAACCAATATTGCTCTCCCTCTGCCATCCTTTTCCAGGTATGTACTACTAAATTCCTTGATTTTGAATAACTATATGTGTATATTAAATCTAGAAGTAGGCCAATGACCTTTTGAGTTGACATTATTGTACATATCTAGGCTGTCGTTTAAAAAAGTTCTAGACATAGTCAACTGTCAATGTCATATACACTGGGTGTATTAAACCACAGCACAAGCTGAATTGTTTAGTTTGAAACACGAAACGTTTTATACATTATAGATTGATATGTACATGTAATAGTCAAAGGATTTATTATATCCCATGATAATTTAGAACTTTCACTTGGTCAGTGGTAAGCGAAGTAATTACATTTTAACTTGGAATCAGAACTTGGATTGCATTTAGATTCAGGCAATAGGGAATGTAAGTATATTTTCTGCTTTTGTCTTACCAATATTATATTGTAGGAGATAGTTTTGTTGACTAAGTTTACCCCCAATATAATAATTAATATACACTGTGCATGTGCATGTGTGCTATGATGGGACTAGCATAAAGGCACAGCATAGAGAAAGGAATAGAAGTTAGAACTGTTCCTTTCTCTCTATGGGCACAGCCAGAGCCCAGTCCTGACATTCCGGTAACAGGTGTCAATTCATTTAGCAGGACCCTGGGGTTTAGCCAGTGGCCCTTTTATGACCTAGCCTGGGTTAATGTCTTTGAATCGACTTTTGCTGCAGAAATACTGCTTCAGACCTGGGAGGCTATTCCTCCATGTTTAGACTGACAAAATTAAGTACATTTCCTATAAACATTTTGCTATATTTGTTTTTAAAGAAATAAACATCTGAATCTAAGTAACCATTTCGAGTAACAATTTCGCTACAGTTTCCCTCTAAAAAACAATATTTGTAGGCCTTTCAGTTCCTATAAACATTTTGCTGTTGTTAGATTGTATTTTGCTGCCTTTCAGAAATGTTGCTGCCTTTCAGAAAGTGCAGTCACGGTGACAGTATTCTCTTTAATTCCCCTTCAGCGCAATGTGTTTTTGTGTAGTTTTTTTTAAAGAAAAAAACATCTGAGTCTAACTTTCCTCCCTAAAAAAAACAATCTGTAGGCCTTTCAGAAAACGAAGAGCATTTCCTATAAACATTTCCTATAAGCTGTTGTTCCAATAAACATCCTATTTCTTCTCCCTTCAGACATCTCGCACAACAACAATGCTGTTCTGGCTGCAGCAGGCTGGTCCGACCGACATCAAAGGTATCTCTGCATCTCTCCACTTTTAAATGTTTTACTTTACACAGATTCTAGATCTTGCCCATCAAATAATAGAATTGATGATTCATTATGTACAATCATGAATTTACCCCTAAACCTTTTCCAGTTCTTTACACTACCACACACATTCCACGTATACACCAAAACCCCAGCTTCTTCAGCTTTCCCTCTATTTTGTTTCCAATCACAAGTCCACCTTTTTCAGTGCATCTCAACCTACCTATACCATTCCCCTATAGAATCTTTACCTACCTATCCATATTTTTCTTGACTCTTTGGACAGCACTACCAGATGCCACTTTTACCAAGGAAGACAACGCGCAAACCCCCCAGGCTACTACCAAACCTGCAAGAGGATGACATCTATGCTGCTTCACAACTAGCCATCATCGAGTAATTTCCCAACCTTACACTAGGCATTTCAGCGTCACGAAACCTGTTGACTTTGCACACACGGCTCAACACGCAATGTTCAGAACAAACTTTTTTTGTATTAATGATAACTCCGCGGTTCCTTACATCTGACGATCCTGTACATTGATAAGTTCACTTTAATTGTGCAAAACATTGAATGAGGTAATAATATACTTTCGTAGTAATTTGTTCTCATTATTTATGCAAATGGCTGTGTATGAGTTGATCTTTAGAATCACTGTTCAGTGTATTTGAGAATAACATGTACCTTTTAGAGACAAAATCCTTACATTTTTCATTATTTTGGTAATTCATTATGCAAATTAGTAATCAAACATTCAGTTTTTGTTTGAAATTGTAGTAAATGGTAAATAAGGGCATACATAATGTATGTACACAATTTAAATGATAACAAATAAATAATTAATCATTTATGACAGAAAAATGCTCCGATGTTTGCATTTTCTTGGTGCCATTGCCTGTATAAAGAAAAACATAAGAATAGGGCAAATGTCAACATCAATTTTTTCTCCAGTAATTTGCTTAAATTGAATTGACATATCTTAAGAACCGCTCTGCCAATTTTGAAAATAAATTCATTTTTAGAATGCTGAAGACATGCTCTTTCGCCTCATCTATGTATTGAAGCTCTGTGTAATATATTTCAAGATCACCTGAAATACTTACCAGCCTTTTACATTCTCTTTCTGGATTGATTCAGCCTTCCAAATCAAATCTACACACATTACCCTACTCCAGTATTAACCACTACCAAAAGGTTTTATTTTAAGTACATTTACTCTTAATTTCACACTATATACTATTAATTTCGGTTCTTTTCATTACCTACCATTTTGGTTCACCTTTCCTTTCCAGAACAGCCACTACCCCAGATCCTCTCAAAACAAAAATTACCTAGCACCCCCAACCGCGCGGCCGACCCACCTACACAACTTCATCTTCATCATTAACACCTCCCCCCACCCCCCTTCTTTGACAAACACAGTTCCAATCAAAACTCCTACCAGTACAGTCCACGTAGCCATATCTCCATTTTCTATTTATACTTTTCACCGTATTTGCATACTACTCTATACGGTCCACTCACTAGCGGGTGCCGCGCAGTTACTTCCAATCGAAAACTTTCTGATTTATGTACAACTTTTCAAAACATGAAACAGACATTTTCGTAAGATTTGAAAAGCATCATGGAATGACAATCAAGCAAGTTTATACACACATCTAGCTGGTACTCTACTCGCTATGTTTCGCGGTTTGTTTGTCATACAATCCATTATGTTTTTAGGACGTCAACAAGGTTTATCTGTAAGTTACAATTTCACCCAGCTAGCGGGTGCCGCGCGAAGCGCGGCATCCCGCTAGTGTGTTATGGTATACGAAGACTACGCACGTGGTGCAGTGTACTGTACGTACAATGTACATGTATACATTGTGAATATGCATTGTAAATGTGCATCTAACGTATGATTGGCTTAACTAGATTGTGTACATGTACACGTACGTCAACAAGGTTGGTCGGGTTTATTATGGTGGCCCTGAAGGGACATCAAAGACGCGAATTTCATTTACGACATCACATAATTTTGTTTACGACATCACATATTTTTTTACGACATCACATATATTTTTTTACGACATCACATATTTTTTTACGACATCACATATGTTTTTTTACGACATCACATATTTTTTTACGACATCACAAGGACATCACATATGTTTTTTTTACGACATCACATGTTAAATTTACAACATCACAAACTTGTATGTACGACATAACGTATTTATTTACGACATCACATATTGCATTTACGACATCACATATTGCATTTACGACATCACATACTGCATTTACGACATCACATACTGCATTTACGACATCACATACTGCATTTACGACATCACACAATTCGTTCACGACTTTTTATTCACGACATGCATGCAAGTCGTGAATTTTTTTGTCGCGAATTGTTTAGTAGTAGCTTAGGGCGTCGCAGCTGACCCTGCGGCCTCGGTGTTTGCTTGCGCTAGTAAATTGCATTACTTTCCTCTTCTGAGAGTGTAAGCACAACCGCGGTGAGTATGGGGCTTGTAGTGACGACCCACGTTCAAAAGTAAGTTACTTTTGTTTTGTTTTGAATGGTTGGCTACAAATTAAATAACATCTTTATTTCTTCATTAAATCTTGTCAGTGTACCACTTATTCCCGTTACAAATCTTCGTCCCTTTTCTTCAGCAGATCGAAGACATCCTTCGGGGGATGGGATTGAAAGTTTTGATTCCAAATTTTAAGAAGGAGGAGGTACATCAAACTTTCATTTGTGTTTAAAGTATACTTTGGACGTTATTGCAATTGGTTTTTAGTTTTTTGTATTGCGATGGTTTAACCTTTGTGTAGTTATTTTATATCGGGAGATATAGCCCGCTACACACCTCTCCGCTTTTCGGCCGTCCGGAGTACGGAACGATCAGCCCGATGTTTACCATGTTAATACCCCGGAAATGTGCGATCTTATATAGCTGCACACCTCTCCGCCTTTCGGCCGTCCGGTTTACGGAACGATCAGCCCGACGGATGTTTACCATGTTTTATTACCCTGGAAATGTGCGATCTGTTTTGTTATTGAGTATGAGATTATTACCCCGAAATACATCTGTAGTCAAACCAACAAAATCCCCTTTCTGTTTGCTGACTTTAGCCTGACGTATGAACTCAGTTTCTGTAAGATATTGCTTTTTATTATATGACCCAATTCGCGGGATAGTTACTAGATGGTGTACTCAAGTTGAGTACAAGTGAAGAGTGGTCAGTCGACCTGATTTGCCGACCTGAAAAAAAGTACAAACTTCAGAAAACAAAAATGTTAACCAAAATAACTATATATGTGGCAGAAACTCAAATGTGGATTTTGTAATTATTAAGACCTTCCACACAAATAACTAATATAATATAATATACGCTATATACATAATTCACCATGTTAATTTAGCGCAAGTGAATTTTCCAATCACAGACTACTATACATGTAGCAATATTGCGAACATTGTTAATGGACCTTTTCCCTAACAAAACCACGCATGTGGGTTTTGGAATCAAACAGTCCATTGAAAATATACACAGGGACCAAATATCTGTCATCATTTTCTCTTTGTTTCTCGGAGGTTTTTTTTCACGAAACGCTATTCATGATGCTGTTTTAGGGATTTTGTTGGTTTGTTAATCTTATACTCAAAGAACGAAACAGATCGCACATTTCCGGGGTATTAAAACATGGTAAACATCGGGCTGATCGTTCCGTACTCCAGACGGCCGAAAAGCGGAGAGGTGTGTAGCGGGCTATATCTCCCGATATAAAATAACTACACAAAGGTTAAACCATCGCAATACAAAAAACTAAGAACCAATTGCAATAACGTCCAAAGTATACTTTAAACACAAATGAAAGTTTGATGTACCTCCTCCTTCTTAAAATTTGGAATCAAAACTTTCAATCCCATCCCCCGAAGGATGTCTTCGATCTGCTGAAAAAAAGGGACGCAGATTTGTAACGGGAATACTGGTACACTGACAAGATTTAATGAGATAACGATGTTATTTAATTTGTAGCCAACCATTCAAAACAACTTACTTTTGAACGTGGGTCGTCACTACAAGCCCCATACTCACCGCGGTTGTGCTTACACTCTCAGAAGAGGAAAGGAATGCAATTTACTAGCGCAAGCAAACACCGAGGCCGCAGGGTCAGCTGCGACGCCCTAAGCTACTACTAAAAAATTCGCGACAAAAAAATTCACGACTTGCATGCATGTCGTGAATAAAAAGTCGTGAACGAATTGTGTGATGTCGTAAATGCAGTATGTGATGTCGTAAATGCAGTATGTGATGTCGTAAATGCAGTATGTGATGTCGTAAATGCAGTATGTGATGTCGTAAATGCAATATGTGATGTCGTAAATGCAATATGTGATGTTGTAAATAAATACGTTATACCGTACATACAAGTTTGTGATGTTGTAAATTTAATATGTGATGTCGTAAAAAACTGTGATGTCGTAAAAAAACATATGTGATGTCGTAAAAAAATATGTGATGTCGTAAAAAAAAATATGTGATGTCGTAAACAAAATTATGTGATGTCGTGAAACAGTATGTGATGTCGTAAATGAAATTCGCGTCTTTGATGTCCCTTCAGGGCCACCATATGCAAGCATATAGCGCATATGCGCGTGCAATAGCCTCTGTCATGAAATGACGAAAATCAACCGAAGAGGGCGTTTCGCGGAAATTTGTCAATATGGCGTCCAAGCTCTCGTGCAGATGTACCGGCCATTTATAACATAGCCAGGAAAGTAAGTTTTTCTCAACAAATGGCAGCATTTTTGGTTATCAGTTAACGTTTGATGAAAATATGTGTTGTCCAGTGTATCACCATGTGTAAATTTGTACTGGCAAACTTGCAGTTAAGTTGCTTGCAGCAATGCCGCGATTACTACTCACTTTATTATGCGGTTAGAATTAGCACCGTATCGTACCTGAGTCCATTGGGGTATAACCTCGGATCTTATGGAAAAAAATATGATTGATGTTAATGATTGCTACTGATCTCACTGCACTGTACTGCTACTGGTTGCCATTTTTAGGTCTAGACATCTAACGAATAACGTTGATGAAAAAATAGGGGAGTACTTCCAGCAGGGCTGTAATAAACGGTTATAACAAGAGCCATTTAATGTGGGGCTAACTAACTGTTGCGTGCCTTGAATTTGAAAGCATGTGCCACATGGCCACTTGAAGTCTCAATTTTTTTTAATTGTTCCCAACTTAGGAATTGCCTCTTGTTTTATTGAAGACTACATTTATTAGATTGCAGGGTAAAATTAGGCCCTGTTTGTTTTCATAATTCTGATTTATCAGTCAGGAGGATTTTTTTTGAGGAAAAAGTCTGATATTCCATTGGGGCTGATTACGATTTCGTAAATACAAAATCTCAATAAAAATGACAGCGTGAAACCAGACAAAAGATATGTCATGGTCAAAGTTTTCAAAAGTCTCTTTGATAGATAGTACAAATATTAAATGTAATTCCATTTGTTTACAGAATGCTGGAACCCGACCTTAAGTGCCATTGGAACTGCTGTCAGGCTTTGTGTACAAACAACTACTGCAGCAAGCCACCAGTTAAGCCCTATCGAGTGCCGGCGGACATCCACATCCAGAAGAAATATGATGCTGCTCTACATACGGATGGAGTTAACTGGAGCAGAGCTTATGTGTGTGCATCACACTGGAGTGGTGGGCAAAGATTGTCACAAGATCACATTCCTGACATTGCTGTACCAGACGATATTATACAAAACTTGGAACTCAGTTTAGCTAAGGCATCCAGAAAAGACCGGAAGAGAAAAATTGAAGAGAAGCTCCAAAAAGCAAAACAAATACAAACAAGTGAATGTAGTGCTTCAGCCAGACAGCCACCAACTGATCGAACTGAAAGACCAACTGTTAAACCAGTGAAATGTAAAACAAGACTGGAACAAAAACTTCACAAGGAAAATGAAAAAATTAAGCAAACATTTAGTGAGTTAGAGCAAAAGCTCAAGGAAAAAGAGCATCACCAAGGAGAAGTAGAGATGAAGAATGAGGTAAAACAGGACAAAGAAAGTAATGTTTCTGAGGCCATCAGAGAAGAGCACAATTCTGAACCGCCAAACATTTCTTATAAGAGTCTGTCTCTAAACAATGAAAAGTTTTCAGAATTGACTGGTTTGTCTGTACATGAATTCGGCACTTTTTTCAAAGTGCTTGAGCCATATTTTGGTGCTCTTAAATACCCAGGATGTTCTATGAAAGGTTCATTTTCAAATCGTAAGCTTACTAAGCAAAATGAATTGTTGTGTGTGCTAGTAATTTGGAGACAGGCTATGAAGCAAAATGTTGCTGCTTACTTATTTGGCGTCTCGGAAAAAACAGTCAGTCGTTTTGTGGAAGCATGGACATTATTTATTCCAGCAGTGTTGGAACAGATAGACTTATGCCCATCAAAGGACTTCATCATAAGTCAGATGCCAAAAGTATTCAGAGGTGCAGGTTATGGAGATACATCACTCATACTAGACTGTACTGAATTTAAACATGAGAACTTCACCGATTATCAGTTGAATGGGATGAATTTTTCCGACTACAAAAATGCAGCTACATGCAAATCCCTTGTTGCCATTACAGCCTATGGGTCAGGCTATTTTATAAGCAAGTGTTACCCAGGTTCAATTACAGACTCTGCTTTGACTGAAGAAGTTGAGCATGACCTGATGAGGCCTGTTTATGAAGGTAGCACAGTATTAACCGACAAGGGCTTTAACATTTTTGATATTTGCATAAAAAAGGGTGCTACTGTCAACAAACCTCCTCTGAACTCTTCACATCAGTTTGACCCATTTGAGTGCCATCAGAATTTTGACATTGCTTCTCTACGAATTCATGTAGAGCGTTTTATTGGTCAAGTGAGGTGTTGGGAAATACTTAATCAAAAATGGCCAATTATAAAACTAGATTTGCTTTCCTGCCCTTGGAAAGCCATCTGCCTTATGTTTATGCTCCTTAGAAAACCAGTTGGGCCTAAAGTTTAAACCCGAGTGCTTCATATACATGTAATGATAATAACTGTTTCAAAAAAGCATAAGAGCAACAGATAATGTATTTGGCAGTTGGCACTGAACTGCAGCTTTATTTGAATGGGTCCATTGTCAATAAATTATGCAAATGTGGTACAAGCAATACATTTTGTGCATTTCTTTTCTACTACATGTATAGATCTACAATGGTCCCTCCATGCCGTTAACAGCAATCATGTAAATTTGGGGCTTATGCAGACGAGCATAAAAGTGTTTTTTTTTTGTTGATACATGTATATATGTATTGTTGTAACGGGTTTATTTCGGGCCGGCTTTCCCTTTACATATTTCTTATGCACACTTCTTTCCCTTTACATACACCATTTGCAGATATCGAAAATATTTACTACTGAATTATTAAGAAATACCTTACTCAATTGAAAGTAAATAATGATTCTAGGCATTCAGCAAAAGGATTGCGCTAGATATCCTGTAATTATTCGAAAAAAAATAATTTTATAAAGAAAAATTCGCTCTCGCCGGACGGCGAGAGCGAAAAAACAAAGATAACATAAGAATAACTGGTCGACCCTGGTTGAAAACAAACGCTGTTTTTCGTGCTTTTCTCGGCATCCATGATTGTAAAACTTCGGAAAAGTCAGTTAAACGATATTTACCATGAAATACAACCCCCCAAATCTACCCATTCATGATAATTAAAGCAATTACCAATGGACTACCTTTAAGCATATTTTTGCTACTTATCCTTATGAGAAATTTACTGGGCCACATAGAACACCGCTGTGACATACATACAGTTTAAATATTGTACTTGCATATAATAAAGGTAATCTACAACATTTGCAAACATTAATATGAAAAATGTTTCTTGACAGGAAATTGCTCTGTTTTGTCTGAAGTACATGTACATGCAGTGTCGGAAACCAGGCTACAAAACAAAAACACAATTTATTGGTTTTTCCCAGGAACAGGTAACGCAGAATTTAACAGGCCAGGATAACAATGTTTGCTATAAAATACAACCCTACTACCCAATTCTGAAAATTAAAGGAAAGCAAATGTTGTAAATTACCTTCAAAGGGATTTATACAATCTTCACTAGGTTGATCTTGCGTCCAATTTCATTTGTCCACGTTCTAAACAGTTTGCAGTTGTCAAATTCTGCCCAACCAGGGCTGACCCTATTTTCCTAAGTGTTTCATTCTCGCGAATGTCCCAATTGTCTATGGCCGTGCTGTTTACCATACTCGTGAGGATAATTTGTGCCGACTTCCACCAAGTGTAATCACGCTCAATATAGAAATAGTTTGCAGTGTGCATTTCTGGAAGGTACGACATAACTATTGCTTTTTTTAGCATCAGTACAATACAGCTGCGCTTGCACTTGAGCAAAATGTGAGCCGTCTAGCTTTTCCAGTGGACCCTCACTGCCTTCTGTTCTTGTCTTTATCTCCAGCAGCCACTTTCCTGGCAGCAATCGGTCTGGACTTGCACCAAACTTGTCTCCTTGACATTTAAAAATCCCAACTCTGCGTGCAGGAATACCTACAATTTATGAAAAATATAAAAATGAACTGTTACACTACATTTGAATTTGTGTTTACTTTTGAAATAATTATGGTTGCTGGTGGATCAATAAAGGTTGCTTTTGTAAAATAAATATTTGTTTTATAGTGTTCAAACTACATTTTGTTTGAAGAAACACCTAGGACAGTTTACTCATTTCTAGTGATGCCTCAAACTCCCAAAAAGGGGATTTTAGTAAAACTGTGCGAGGTACAGTCAAACCTTGATATAGCGGCCATCGACGGTGCCGGTTTTTGTGGCCACTATACGCAAGTGGCCACTATAGCAAGATGTACACATGTACACACACCCATACATGTACATGTATGAAGTCCAGGAACCAAACAACAGGGGAGATTTCAAAGTCAACAGAGGGCGCACTTCATTTCTGCGGCCGGAGTACACAGGTTTCACGGCAATGTAATTGTACACATTTTATTTGCTGTGGGCTATTATGGGTTGGCCACTGGCCGCGTTACGCAGTGGCCGCATTAGCAGAAATGGTTATAGTATGTTTATGCAAGAATCAAACTGGGACCAAGCAAAGGTGGCCAGTTAAGCCAGGTGGCCGCTGTATCAAGGTGGCCGCAATGGCAGGTTTGACTGTACTATAAAAATAGCTAGAGGGGTGTTTCACAAAACGAAGTAAAACAAAACCATTGCAAAAGCATATTTTTTGTTTACTTGTTTTTATTTTTTACCGATAGGTGCTTGGGTGCTAACTCAATATGGAAAGTATCCCCTTCCCCAGGCCACTGTAAAAGACCCTCTGTATCTTTACCTGTCTCCTTAGAAAAATGTTGGGCTGCTTCATCCTCATACCGATGTCCTCGCCTGATGCTTGGGAGATATGCCATCCTTGACGTCTTCTTCTTGTCTTCTTCAGTTTCCTGACCAGTTGTTTCTCTGAGCATCTCCTTTTGACGCTTAGAACCTTGGAGCCCAAGGAGTGCTGGCACTTTACTGGCTGTGATGCAGTTTTTCCTTAAGTGGTGCCATTGTTCACTGTTTTGTTGGCATTGATGGTGTCTTTCTTCAGACCAATGGATGGTACCATCCTTTGGAATTGTAGCAAGCTCAATACCTGTTGCTTTTTGTTCGACTGTACAAGATGATGCATTGGCACATGTAGATGGTGATTTGGGTCCAAGGTGTGTGGAGGGTGATTTGGGTCCAAGGTGTGTGGAGTGTGAGAATGTATGCTTGTTTCCATCAAGTGGCACCTGGTAACTATGCTCATTAGCATCAGCTACACCTTCAGAAAAAGAAAAATCAGAAAACTAAATTAATCCTAATCACTCATCTGAGATATGCCTTCGCCTCGGGTATTATCAACCCCCCCCCCCCCCCCCCCCCCCGCCCCCCCCTCTGTTTTAAACATACAATGTACTTTAAAACCAGCCAGCAAATACCGGTATTCTACTGTCTTCAAACAATCACACATTTTTTTATACTACCACTTTGCCAGGCTTTGCAAAATAAATTTAAACGATCTTAATGTAGTGATGTGAAAATTAACTATGATTATAAATGTGCCATGAACAGGTGCATACATTGGTGTGCACATACGTGCATACGTTGGCCATTCAAAAAATAAAATTATGGACAAGAATTTGAATGGTGCTTAAGGTTTACCTTTGTGTTCGTGTCGAGAAATAAAGAGGATTTTTAGCGGTGGAGGGAAGATGTGTATGTGTACGATTGGGAGCAGTTGAATAAAGTTTAACGTCAGACTCGGATTTTGCAATGCAAAGACAATTTGTCTGAACAGTGTCTCATTTTAGGCTTCGTAACGTTACTGAAATTTGCCTCCATACGAAGTATTCCCGCGCCTCTTGGCCGTACTCTCATAGAGCTGTTTTCTCTACATTAATTAAGAGGTAATACCTTAATATAGGGAAATGAACAAGTGCAAACTCAATTCAAATTATTGTATAAATACCAACACATGAATCCAAATAATTTACTTTAAACACGAATAATAAAAAAACAAATGCTCCAAACAATTTAAAATCAATACATTTCCAAAAAAGGCAAGAAAATCCACAACACAAACAACTTTGATGATGCTGTATGAATGGAAACAGCATGCAGTAAATCCAAAATCAAAGCTTGATTTTAGATTATACTTATAGCTACCACAACTGGAAGAAGCATAGTCGTGATCTTGAGGTATCTTGCTCCAGTGTCTATGCATAAGTAATCGACAGATCTGGCTTTCTCTACAAGAGGACTGGGAGAGGACGTTTAATGCATGTACTTCAACACTAGTGTTTTTCTGAGCAAGTTTTTGCACATTTCTAAGTGTTTGCTGAAAATCACTGAAGGTATTTCGTTTTCCTTCTCTCTTTCTGTTCTGTCTCGGTGCCTTCAGAGGTACATGTAGCTTCTCTATGGGTTTCATTTGATGAGAGGGAAACTTTGCATTTGCACATTTGCCTTTTTTGTGCCACTGCTGGAGCTGGCTGGTGCATACTATCTCTAGCAGCATGGGTTTCTGTAGTGTGACATCTCGTAGCAGAAACAATGTGCAAATGACATGACAACAAATGCCCGAAACTCCTACAGGGCAAGTGCATTTTGCTCTTATATCATTAGCTAGACGAGAAAGGGAAAAAAAATATGTACCCGAGCTTCTCCTCGGTAGCTTCTCCTGACTTGGCTACGGACATATGTTCCTTCATAGGGGCCGCTCTCTGCTTCCAGCGTTTTGGGGGGACACAAGACTTTTTTAGAGTAGTACATGTGATATCCTTTACGTCGCTGTGCTTTTATACCACGGAAATTCATCAGGTGGTTCTTAATTGTTTCATCAGAAACTCTTACATCTGGGGTTTTGTCAAAATCAAGTGTCTGCCAGTTTTCGTTTGCGTTAGGTACTGTCCAATTCAGCGAAGGAAAAGATATCCCAGTCCCACTGGCACTACTTTCACCATGTTCACTTTGTTTCTTTCTCGTTCTTCTTAATTTGTTGGCCAGTATTTGACGGTTTTGGATGGTTTTTAGCCTTACCGACAATTCTTCTTTAGTTCCAGTTGTTGGAGCTCCAGGCCCCAAGGGCATCCTTGACTTCTGACACCGACGACTGTACTGTCAGCAGCGCTTCGTTGTTGTTGTTAATATTAGGCGCCGCCATTTTGACAATTTTGAAAGGTCATGACAGAGGCTAATGGAGGAAGGAAAACAGATATTTAGTGAAGTGCGGGGAAATACTTAAAGGTAGTATACACCATTGGTAATTTGTTGAATTATCAGGAATGGGTGGATTTGGGGGGTTGTATTTTATAGTAAATATCGTTTAACTGACCTGTCCAAATTTTTACATTCATGGATGCCGAGAAAAGCATGAAAAACAGCGTTTGTTTTCCACCGGCGTCGAGCAGTTATTCTTATGTTATCTTTGTTTTTTCGCGCTCGCCGGACGGCGAGAATGAATTTTGGTTTATACAATTCAATTTTTCGGAACAATTACAGGATATCTAGGGCCCTCATTTTGCTGGATGCCTACAATCATTATTTACTTTCAAATGAGTAAAATATTTCTTAATAATTCGGTAATAATTTTTTTTGATATCTGCAAATGGTGTATACTACCTTTAATGGAAATACTTAATGAAAAAATGGCCAATCATAAAACTAGATTTGCTTTTCTGCACTTGAAGTGTATTTATCTTCCTCAGAAAACCGGTAATTAGGCCTAACATTTTAAAGGTAGGATACACCATTGGCAGATATCGAAAATATTTACTACCGAATTATTAAGAAATATCTTACTCATTTGAAAGTAAATAATGATTCTAGGCATCCAGCAAAATTATTGCGCTAGATATCCTGTAATTATTGAGAAAAATTTAATTTTATAAAACAAAATTCGCGATCGCCGGACGGCGATCGCGAAAAAACAAAAATAACATAAGAATAATTGCTCGACGCCGGTTGAAAACAAACGCTGTTTTTCGTGCTTTTCTCGGCATCCATGATTGTAAAACTTCGGACAGGTCAGTTAAACGATATTTACTATAAAACGCAACCCCCCAAATCCACCCATTCATGATAATTCAAGCAATGACCAATGGTGTATTCTACCTTTAACTAATTAGTGCCTACAATTTTTTTTTTTCAGTGGCACTGAACTGAAGCTTATTTGAATGCCATACAGTAAATATTTTTTGGGGCCAATTCATACAAGCAATATTCTTTTTGCATTTTGCATTTTGTTTTTGGACATCAAATGTAAATTTGGGGACACACAAGCACTTTGTTCACATAATTACTATATGGCCGTTAAACCTCAACATTCCCGAATCCTGCAATGTTAATTAAAAAACCAACCAGTTTTAAACACTTTTTATAGTGTCACAATACTGGACGCCTGTGAAATCTAGTATCTTTCACTCTTTATTGACTGTAACCTCACATTGGTCATGAATGACATTTACTATTAAAAGAAGTTCGTAAATATTAGACTTGGATTTTCCAAGAATTGTTCAATTGCGCCACGACTTAGGGAACACTCGGTCGATTGTGTGCCAAATTTCTGGACGCCACCGTTTTTGGTTTTTTTCAGACTAAATTTACACCTAAATTGTTAACAGAGGGTAAACAGCAAGCATTCATAATATTAACATGGTAAAGGTACAATCATGGAGGTAGATATGTTTCCTACCTCCATGGTACAATGAACTGGCAGTTTGTCAACAAAGAAGTTTGGCAACATTGCATGAGGAAAGTCGGCCCAACATTAATAAGGGAATAAATGTGTGTTCGAGAGGTTTTAATCACTCTGTTTAATACCGCTTGGAGTCTGGGTGCTGATAATTACCCAAGCCGAAGGCGAGGGTAATTAACAGCACCCAGACTCCAAGCGGTATTAAAGGTAGGATACACCATTTGCAGATATCGAAAATATTTACTACCGAATTATTAAGAAATATCTTACTCAATTGAAAGTAAATAATGATTCTAGGCATTCAGCAAAAGGATTACGCTAGATATCCTGTAAATATTCCAAAAAATAGAATTTTATAAAGAAAAATTCGCGATCGCCGGACGGCGATCGCGAAAAAACAAAGATAACATAAGAATAACTACTCGACCCCGGTTAAAAACAAACGTTGTTTTTCGTGCTTTTCTCGGCATCCATGATTGTAAAACTTCGGGAAAAGTCAGTTAAACGATATTTACTATGAAATACAACCCCCCAAATCTACCCATTCATGACAATTCAAGCAATTACCAATGGTGTATACTACCTTTAAACAGAGTGATTAATACCGACCGAACACACATTTATTCCCATTCATAAATACCTTTTTTGTAAAATTCAGCCTAAAAAGCCCCCCAAATCCCGGAAAATTGTCGCAAGTAAATTTTGGTGCTTCGCCATCACTGACCTCTATACATGGACAGATCCTCCATTGTTTCATTTTGAAGTCGGCATGCAGAGAAGTGCAACATGGCGTCACTGCTGTGAGCCAATGAAATGTCCAGGTGTAGAGTTCAGTTGGTTGGTAAATCCACTGACCTCTACAACTGGGCCCAATTTCTTGGCTCTGCTAACCACATAATTCCTCGCTTACGGTCACCATTTTCCGCTAACCGCGCTAGCAGAAAAATTATTTGCTCACCCGGTAAGCACAGAATCCTTAGTTACGGGTTGTACGCATGCTCAGAGACCAAAATTCCTCGCTAACGCGTGAAATACGTTTACCGTAAGCACCGAATTTTCTGCTATAGTAAGCAAGGATTTTTCGCTAACGGTAAGCAGAGCCAAGAAATTGGGCCCAGGACATTTCATTGGCTCACAGCAGTGACGCCATGTTGCACTTCCAGTTCGCGCCGACTTCAAGTGTTAGCACAGCAGAATATGGACAATGATCTGTCCAGGGCCCAATTTCATGGCTCTGTTAACCACAGAATTCCTTGCTTACGGTCACCATTTTTCGCTAACCGCGCTAGCAGAAAAATTATTTGCTCACCGGGTAAGCACAGAATCCTTAGTTACGGGATGTACGCATGCTCAGAGACCAAAATTCCGCGCTAACGCGTGAAATACGTTTACCGTAAGCACCGAATTTTCTGCTATAGTAAGCAGGGATTCTTCGCTAACGGTAAGCAGAGCCAAGAAATTGGGCCCAGGTGTTGAGGTCAGTGTTCGCCATTCTGTCTGTGTCAAATGACATGTTTCCGCCTCTGTCGCTCTCTACACAATACATGCAATAAAGCGTATTTACTGTGAACCAGACTATTACTGCCATTTGCAACCTCGTTCCCAAGGTGCCGAGCTGTACGCGCCCAACACTACCCGCTCTTATTATTGGAGACGAGGTACGGTTCAGGGTTGGAAATAAAGTGAGCCCTGGGGACGGAATGTTGTTTCCGGCTATGTTTAAACACTTCCAGCCATGTCTTTATCGTCCGTTTAATACCGGCCATGTGACGGGCTCTCGACCAATAGGAATGCCTAAACTGTCCCAGGTATTTATGAATAACTGTTTACAATGTAAACGTCGAAGTATACGCACGTACGTATAGCGCAGCACACTTTCACCAACTGGTCATTTTTTCAGTCACTGTTTCTTTCTCTTTCATAATTTTACGGTTTTGGATGACATTCAGCCTTATGGTTATGCCTACCGTTTATTCTTTCGAAATAGCCACAGCCTTTGAAGCTCCGTCGTAAGCCGTAAAGTTATGACATCGACGACACACGTGTTGCTGTTGGTAAGCGCCGCCATTTTGACAATTTTCCTCGCGTTGACCTTTTAGAAAGGTCATGACAGAGGCTACATTTTCCGGTTATGTTGACCTCTTTGCCAATACAAGCGCGAGAGGGCAGTACGTTAAAATGTGATATACACACAGACCGGCGTGAAGTTGGTTACTTATTCCTCGTTCGACGTTCGACATTGAACGAGTAACGGTTACTTATTCGACATTCGCCGGTGCACTATGTGGAAACGGTTCAGACTTCAAAAACGCGCCCCTTCACCCACATAAAGCTATGGAGCGCCAAATGTGAAAATTTAACGATGTTTTATAATGTTTCTACACATAATCTCCGCCCTCAAATAATGGCGGTTTGAGATCTTGGGTGCACTACCCTAATTGAAGGGAGAATTTCTCCGCGGTCTCATTAGCATGAAATGTGCCCCCACAATTTATTTTGAAAAAGGAGTCCGTTTGGTAAAAGAAATGGTGGGATTGTGTAAATTTAGCATGGGATCAACTCCCTGGTTTCTGAGCTTCAATCTGAAGGCAGACTTGACAAAATTACGGTTGAAAAATGGGTCCTAATTGCCCCTAAACGTGGAGGGATGCCATTTGTAAAATGGCTGCGTGCAGGCTGGGAAAGTATCACTTTTCGGGAGGTGAGTTTTTTTGGTGTGAATATTAAAAAATGTAATTGGCTAACCCACCCAAAATTGAAAAGAAATGGAAAGATAAAGACCAAGACAATAATATGATTGTTGTTTGATAAACCCCAGTGATGTTGGTTTGCATGAAACTTGGCCCTAAACTTTGTTGATTTTAGACTGTTTTCAATGGGGCTAGAATTAGGATATTGCACCCCCGATACGGAAGGAAAACGTGGGTGCACGTGAGAGAAGATAGAGGGGGTATCCGGGAATGACAAACCCAGGACATGGGTTTCTAGTATATTATTTTGATTTATGTGTGTTAGGTTTAGGTTTGTGCACACAATCCCCGCCCACAAATAAGGGCGGTTTAGGGCATGAAGGAAAGCATGCCGGCGGGCAGGGTTAAGTGTGAGGAGATAGAGGGGGCCTCCAGGAATGGAAAAAATAATAATTTGACCCGGGGCATGCTTTTTTAGTATTTTATTTCGATTTTCTTAAAAGTTTAACGTTAACACACGCGTTTCACATTCGCCATAGGTTTGTGCACACAATCCCCGCCCACAAATAAGGGCGGTTTAGGGCATGAAGGAAAGCATGCCCCGGGCAGGGCTAAGTGTGAGGAGATAGAGGGGGCCTCCAGGAATGGAAAAAATAATAATTTGACCCGGGGCATGCTTTTTTAGTATTTTGGGCACCGTCCGCTCGTGGGTTGGCTACCCACGGACTCGGGGCACTGCAGGCACCGTCAGCTGGTGGGTCGGCTACCCACGAATGTCTGGCCGACGCACGCTCGCAGGGCAGTCCTCGTACAATTCGAGAGACCGTCGAAGTGCCGGCCAACTCCGCAACAAATCTTACCCCGTCCGACAGGCAATACCGAGCTGGCCCGTCTCGACTCGGCCGGGCATTGCCATCGAAACGTGTACAAAACGCCCGGGGCGAGCGACGCCGGTGGGCTTGCGGGGACAAATTCGGTCCGATCCACCCCCGCACCTCGCTGCCTCTGACTCTGCCCCGGACTGCTCCAGAACATGTGTGACCAGCCAGACGTATGCTGCCAGGTCCCGACATTATTTCTGTGTTGTACAGTACAGTATGTATATTTGTTTGTATACATTACATGGCGCGCGTGTGGCAAAGCTTGCGAAACAGCGCCGCCAGCGGTTTGTAATAAGCTTGTTAAACAGCGCCACCAGCGTAGTTCTAATTAGTTGCGTAACTTTTAGCGGGCGCTTTAAAAATTCTTGTTTGGGGCGTTGACATGCCGGACATTCTTTTTAAATATTCTCGTTCGTTCAAGGAAGTGTAAACGAACACTTCTCTCTCGACGATTGCCGAGAGAACACCTTAGCTTAATTACGGCTAATATTATCCTTATTGCCGATCATCTGTCATCAGGCAAACGGAGGCAAAGGTGTAGAGCACACAGCTTTTCCGGTAAGTGCTTTGACTGTAACAACATTTTATTTTTTTATTCGTATAGTTTACTTCTATGGAATAAATCTAATGTTGTAAAACAATGACTGTGCTAAAATCTGGCTGTTATACAAACAAATAATTATAATATAACAGTAAATTGTTTCTTTCCAAATTACATTCTTAATTAATAACAAACTCAAACGTATCTATCGCCGATATTTATTGTAAATACGTGTATTTCTATATTGCAGCAACCTGTACTTGTCATACGAGTGACCGTGCTCTCTTCTTTTGAGCCGTATATGGCCGGCAACGTAACATTGGGTACGTCATTCACCTATAGTTCGTATCTGTTTTATTTTAAGCGGTAGATTGTTTTGTTAATATTATTATAAGGCGCAAATGAAGCTACATTGGCTTCACATCAGTTTTAATGTTTAAAGGGATGCACTGTTGATCCCTAAATATAAATTGAATAATGTACAATAATTGTAAAGTTATTAAAATTCATTGTACAAATATTTAATTATATGTATTTAATTCTATTTTTCAGAATTCACCACCATCAATGACTGTCGTTTTTTCGAGTTTAATTAACTTTTTAATTCACCTCTCAACCAAAGACAATAAAACCCGGATTATCTCACAAATCATAAACACTCTCCTGACTCCTTAATCGTCACTGACCCGTGTGTCCTAATGGGCCAGTCACAAATCAGTTGCGATGCGTCGGCGATGGGTAAAACCGGGAAATTTGAACAAAATCTTGAGACGGATCTCACGATTTTGCACCCGTCGGAGGCGCTCTCCGGACGCCTGCGGCTTGTCGCAGATTTTTTTGGCATCGCCACACCCGTCGCGGTCCCCAACTTTGAACTTAAAATTTTAAGATTGCTCGCAAGATTTTTCACCCATTTTAGGCATCCCAGACACAATCTCCGACGACCTACGATGCCCTCCGATTAATCGGAGGCGTCCTCCGAATAATCTGAGACTAGTCGCAAGATTCTGTGTGGGATTGGAAATTCAGGTTGAGATTCAATGTCTGCGAGTGGTCTCCGGCGCCCTCCGACTGAATCGGAGGCGCCCTGCGACGATTCGTACGCTTTCTGTGATCGTCTCCGACGAATCGTACGGTGGAATCGTAGTAAATCGCCGTGTATATAAGGCTGCCTCCCACATATACCCAGGGGGGGGGGGGGGGGAATTAAAAGAAAAGATGCTCGCAGATATCGTCTCCGATGCAATCGGAGGCGATCGGAGGCTAATCCCACGATTTTTCGACAAAACCGGGTCAAAATCCTTGAAAAAATCTCAGACAATGTGACTGCTCCACTTTTATTAGAATTATTGCTAGGATTGTTCAAGGATTCTTTATTTTCTACGACGACCCCCGGCCAAAACTAATCCCCGACAGATCGCCGACATTGTGACTGGGCCATAACCGGAAACAACTCGGTTACACATGCAACAACCACCTTCCGCCGTGATCAGGCGCCTCGCGCCTCGCGCCCGGCACCATCTTTTACCGAGTCGCCCGACTTCCCGACGCGCTCTCCTACCTCTTTGTCTGTCCGACTTTTTGTCTCTCTCAGTCGACCGAAAGTTTCGCCCGTCTGCGGCGCGGGCAAATCCCTCGGATCGAAGGTTTAGTTTCAGCAGATCGCAGCGAAGCGGCTGCTTACTACTGGGCACGACACCCCGATCCATACCCAAGTCGTCTGCAAGTGATTTGGTATCCCTCTCGAAACGGCGGACGGGATTCCGCTCCAAATCGTTGCCGCCGGCAGATCGGCCCGGTCCCCCATACTGTACTGACGCGGGCCGCCCTCGGGCGTCGCCGCGCACCGGCAGAGATTCCGACTTAAGCTAGGGTCACATTACCCAAAGGTAACCTGCTAGGCGGCCGAGCGGCGAGTTTTTAACCAATTCTGCCCGGCCACCGAGCGGCGGCCGCCCAGGCACCGCTCGTTTTTAGGGCATCGCTCGGTCGCCGCTGACGTTTTAGCGCGGAGTTAAAATTTGGGCGGCGCCTGCTCACTTTCACTCGCCGCCCAAAAAACGCTCGGTGCCAGGGCGGTCGCTGCCCGGGCACCGACCTAATCGAGCGTTCGCCGCTGAGCGATTTAAGTCAAAAATCGAAGCCGCTAGGTCAGAGGTTGCCGAGCGGTCGCCGCCCGGTCGCCGCTGGGAGATCAATCGGTCACTGGGAGGCGAGTTCAAAATCGGTCGGCGTCCAGCAGCGCCAGCTCTATTCACCGCGACGTCTAGCCGATAATGGCTGACAATTACAATGACAATGGCAATGACAAAGCAAAAGCGGTTTTGATGATGACCAGTCTGGGGAAGTCACATCCCAGGTTGCCCGTGAGAAATTTTCGGCAGAGCCTGGTGGGCCGCCGCCAGTACGCCTACGAGACACCCGCCGATGCCCCGTCGATTACCGGCCGGCCGCCGGGCAATTTCTTTAAAATCAGCCGGTGGCTGGTGGGAGACCGCCCGGCAATCGGAGGGTCACCGGTCGGTCACTGCCGGGACACCGCGCGAAAAAGCTCCGATTTCGCCCAGTTTTGACGACCGACAGGAAATCGACAGGTCACCGCCCAGGCATCGCTGGGGCTCTACAGCCTGCTCGACTTCTCCAAAAATCGCTGGGCGATGCCTAAATTCCAGCAGCGACCGAGCAGGCTACTGATCGGTCGGTCGCTGCTCTGATTTGTGACCTTAGCTTTAGAGGCGTTCAGCGGTAATCCCTTAGATGGTAGCATCGCACCACCGGCCTCTCGACCGAGTGCGTGAACCCACGGTCCGAAACTGCGGTTCCTCTCGTACTGAGCAAGATTGCCGTAGCGGCGACCTTTCATCAGTAGGGTAAAACTAACCTGTCTCACGACGGTATAAACCCAGCTGACGTTCCCTAGTTGGTTGGTGAACAATCGAACGCTTGGCGAATTCTGCTTCGCAATGATAATAATAATAATAATAATAATAACAGGCATTTATACTGCGCTTTTCCAAAACATGATCAAAGCGCATAACACTGAAAGAAAGGATAAATTAAAACAAACTAGAACAAAACTTAAATCTACTATTTAGGAAAAAGATAAGTTTTAAGTTTACTCTTAAATGTAACAACACAAGTAGAGTCACGGACACTAATTGGGAGACTGTTCCAAAGTTCAGCAGCAGAGTGTGAGAAGGCATGTTTGCCATAATAAACTTGAGTTGTGAGTGTTAAGCCGAGTTCTATCGGAAGAAGAACGGAGTCCTTGACGATTGCTTTGGTGAAGATGAAACATATCAGAGAGATAAGGTGGGGCAATGTCCTTCAAACATTTAAAAACATATAGAAGAGTTTTTAACTGGATGCGTTTCTCCATGGGTAGCCAGTGTAGTTTAGCAAGTAAGGGGGATCCATGAGCTCTCCAACAGTTAACAGTGAGAACAAGTTTGGCAGCTCTGTATTGGATACTGGTGAGGCGTTTGAGATGTGCTTTGGTGATTCCAGATAACAGGGAGTTACAATAGTCGAGACGAGAAGTGACAAGACAGCGAACCACATGGTGACAAGTATCATGATCAATGTATTTTCGAATCCTTGCAATGTTGCGCAGATGGAAGTTAGTAGAGCTACATACTGAATTAACTTGAGATGACATTGACATGACAGGGTCAAACATGACACCCAAATTCCGAATATTAGTTGAGGGGGTTACCGTAGAATTTCCAATGTTAAGAGAAACATCTTTAAAATGTGACAAGTTGTTCTTAGAGGCAGCAACAAAGAACTCTGTTTTCTCAGCATTCAGTTTTAATTTGTTTGTGTGCATCCAGACTATGATGTCATCTATGCATGACGTTAGTTTATCCAAGGCTTTCTCTTTTTCACCTGGCACGGTTGGATTGAAGTCAACATACAATTGTGTGTCATCGGCATACATGTGGTAATTGACATTGTGCCGACGAATAACTTTGCCAACAGGATGAGTGTAAAGTGAAAACCCCATAGGTCCAATGACTGAACCTTGGGGTAGTCCGTAATCCTATATGTACACAAGAATACGATCCAGAGACTACGACACGATTTCGTCGACCTTGGAGATATGAGGAGAACCAATTGAGGGCCGTATCCTTGATGCAAAAAGTGTCCGAAAGACGATTTAAGAAAATCTTATAATCAACAGTGTCAAAAGCTGCACTAAGGTCAAGGAGTACAACGAACACAGCTCTCCTTTGATCCAAAGCACACATAATGTCATTCTTAACTTTAAGCAAAGCTGTCTCTGTACTATGATGGACGCGATAAGCAGACTGGAAAGTCTCATTCAGATGATTGTCAGCAAGGTGATCATTTAGACGTGAAGCGATGACTTTTTCAATGATTTTAGACCACATAGGTATATTAGAAACTGGTCTGTAGTTTTTCAATTGATTAATATCCAAAGATGGTTTCTTGAGGGTGGGTTTGATGATTGCCTGCTTTAGAACATCCGGAAATACACCAGTTGATAAAGACAAGTTAACAATATAAGTCAGCTTTGGTACAATGATGTTGATGCATTGCTTGACCAACCATGTTGGCAAGACGTCCAAAGAACAAGACTTGTTTGGCGATCGGGAGATAATTTTGCAAATCTCATTTTCATCAACTGGTTCAAAGTTATTCAGAATAGTTATAGCATGAACAGTTTCAGACTCGTTATCAATTGGATTGGAGTCTGCAATATCAGTGTTATTATCAAGATCGTTACGAATCTTGACAATTTTGTTCTCAAAGAAGTCAGCAAATTTGTTGGACAGGTGCTCATTTGAATCACACACAGGCAGAGATTTGTTAGTCTTATTTTTGTTCAGCAAAGTATTAGTGATTTGAAACACCTTTTTCATATCAGCTGATTGCAGTTCGTTCTTGAAGAACTCCTGCTTCGCTTTCTGAATCAAGTTAATGACATGTTTGTGATGAGAAAGATAGCACTGACGATTTTCCTCATTGGTGTGTTTATTAAGGGTAATTCGCTCAAGTCGACGCCGTTGCCGGCGAGCTTCATGAATTTCATCATTGTACCATTGATGTCTGGGTCGAAGCGTGCGGGTTTTAGTTTCAGCAGGAGCATGTTTGTCTACCACTCCTTTGATAGCATTGTTGAAGGCAAGAATGGCATCATTGACATCGTGTAGATCTGATGTAATTGATCTATCAAACTCAATTGCAAGCTCATTACGAAAAGCATCCATGTCAATGTTGGTAAAATTGCGGACAGTTGAAGTTGTCTTTTGGTGATCCAGTTTCCGTTGGTTTAAGTTAAAACTATAACTACATAGTGATCAGATTCAAGAATTCGTTGAACTAAACAGTCGTGTATAAGATCAAGATCACTTATGAGCGTGTAATTACTAAATCCAAAACATGACCATACCTATGAGTAGATTCATGAACATGTTGATGCAAATTAACTGAAGTAAGTGTTCATAAAGTGAGTTACATCAGGTTTATCTGGAGTGTCAATGTGCAAGTTGAAATCTCCCAGCGCAACAATATCCATTGATAAAAGGTTGAGATCAATGAGAAATGAATTCATTTCTTCCAGAAAATCCTTTGTTTTGAGTCCATTAGCAGGTGAGGGGGGAGGCCGATAGATAACAGCAAATGTTGTACTGTTATTACCATTCTTGATGCAAACATATTCAAAAGTTCCAGCTATAAAATCCATTGGTTTGACACAAAGCTTAAGCGAAGCCTTGAACAAAATGCCAATTCCTCCATGGTTAGATTCACGGCGTGGGCGGTTGAGAAAGGAATATCCAATGGGAGTGAGTTCCCCAATGATAACAGAGTCATCATGAGCAAGCCATGTTTCTGTGATAAATAAAATATCTACATCATGATCGATAACAAAATCAGCAATTGAGGTTGTTTTGTTGCGCACTGAATGGGCATTCCAGAGTTTAATACTGAGACGTGAGAAGTCTTTGCGTGGTATTGGCCGTAACTTACTGAGGTCAGCTGATCTAGGAAATGTCTTGTTTCTGTTGGGAGAGTGATGATGAGACGTGATGACTGTGATTGGATTATTAGAACCTCGGTTCAAATTACCATTACATTCACCGTTGATAGAAATGATATGATAGAAAGAGCTGACATCAATGATAGAAAGAGCTGACATCGAAGGATCAAAAAGCAACGTCGCTATGAACGCTTAATTGGCTGCCACAAGCCAGTTATCCCTGTGGTAACTTTTCTGACACCTCAAATAAAACGAGCTTTTGCCCTTTTGCTCCACGCGAGGTTTCCGTCCTCGCTGAGCTCGCCTTAGGACACCTGCGTTACTATTTGACAGATGTACCGCCCAATTCAAACTCCCCGCCTGACGCTGTCGTCGGAGCGGGTCGCGCTCGACGCGCCGCGAGGCGCGCTTAGCGCCAGAAGACTGGGCCCGCGCGGGGCCCGCTTCCCGCCTTACCGAATAAGAGGCATTTGGCTATAAAACATGTAGACTTTCACGACATAATGCCTCGTGTAGGCAAAGAACGAGTGCTACTGCTAAACCGCCCCAGCGATTGTACCCATGACGGGGCCCCTCCAAGAGCAGCAGCCGGACCAAACCGTACGGCCGCGATCCCGTCGAATGAAGCGAGCAGACATACTTTTCAGGTATATGCAACACCCCCCCCCCCCCCCCCCCCCCCCGGGGCTAACAAGCTTACCTCTGGAAGGTGCCGTCAGTAACCTTATTTCCGCATAAAACAGTTAAAAACAAACATGGAACCTTTAATGGCATTTTGCGACAGAATGCCGAGTTGGTTCTCGCTCAGCTTCAACCCACAATACGAAGATTTACAGGACAGAATCAGCTAGATAGGAATGCCTCCAACTGAGGTGGAAGATACACCAAAACGCCTCTTAATAGCTGTCGAAATCGGACCAATATTGTATTTAGTACATTTGCTGGTCTCTGAAGTGTATTTGTCTCTGAGTGTATTTGTGAGCCTCGTAGGGAACCGCTATGTCAGCGACGAACGCGTGGTTTTTCCCTTTATCGATAATCACAAAGTCGGGCCTATAGTTACCAGTGTTGGTAGAGACCAGAGGTTCGGTATACACCGAGTCTTCACCATACCGCCTGGTCATATAACGGGCCACCTGTTTACGGACTTCAATGTGCCTGCCCATCCGTGCTTGGAGCACTGACGGACACCGCTGGAGGATATGAGATGTTGTTTCGATCGCAATGTCTGCAAGAGGTAATTGGACCCCCTGTATATGCCAGGTTGTTGCGGCAGGGAAGAGTTTTTGCCCTGAGAGCAACAGCTTTGATATACAGGTCGCTTTGCAATATTGTGGGGTTGTCCACCCATGATGAGGCCGCAGGATAGTAAAAAGCAAGCACGCCTTGACCCTGTTTGGTCTTCGCATGATCTCCAAGCTTCCGCATGGTGGAGTCGTGAATATGGTGTTTAATCTGAGTCTTGTTAGCCTCTATATTCGCAAGCCCAAGAGCCCGACTAGGACCCCCAAGTTATTTTTGGATGGATCTGGGGGCATAGAGATGTCGGATAACCTCATCTTTAGACTTGGCCAGTCTAGTCAAAGCTCCATGCAGGAGTCTTTTGGCCAAACAAACAATGTCAGGGAGACCGAGACCACCCAAAGATGTAGGAGTGATAAGATATTGAGTGCTGGCTGAGTTAGGGAGATGCACTATCGATCGCTTATTAGTACATTAGCCTTTAGGGCACAAGCGGGATATGTATTCATCCCAAAATGATAAATGAGCCTAGGAACAATGTACGATTTGATCATAGTATAAGCTTCTGTTGAGGCTTAAGGTAGGCGCCCGAGATCGCTACGAGCCAACGGTCAAGCGGTTCAATGAGGTCATATTTAGATTTCCCGAGAATACCGAATTTCCAGCCAAGATATTTGGTAGTGCCCGTTGCAGGTACAACTGGAATAAATGCGCCCTGCGTTTGCCATTCGGGATCGCTCAAGGGAATAAGCTTCGATATAATTAAGGCGACCATCAATACGGTGAACCGTATAGTCGTAAAAATCACTCAGTCTGCCTACTGATGAAAGGTCACCGCTACGGCAATCCTGCTCAGTACGAGAGGAACCGAGGGCGGCTCGCGTCAGCATGGGGGACCGGGCCGATCCCGCCGACTCCGCGGCCGGCCGCCCCAGCCGGCGGCCGGCGGCCGGCGGCCGGCGGCAACGATTTGGAGCGGAATCCCGTCCGCCGTTTCGAGAGGGATACCAAATCACTTGCAGACGACTTGGGTATGGATCGGGGTGTCGTGCCCAGTAGAGCAGCCGCTTCGCTGCGATCTGCTGAAACTAAACCTTCGATCCGAGGGATTTGCCCGCGCCGCAGACCGGCGACACTTTCGGTCGACTGAGAGAGACAAAAAGTCGGACAGACAAAGAGGTAGGAGAGCGCGTCGGGAAGTCGGGCGACTCGGTAAAAGGTGGTGCCGGGCGCGAGGCGCTTGATCACGGCGGAAGGTGGTGGTTGCATGTTCTGGAGCAGTCCGGGGCTAGTCAGAGGCAGCGAGGTGCGGGGGTGGATCGGACCGAATTTGTCCCCGCGAGCCCACCGGCGTCGCTCGCCCCAGGCGTTTTGTACACGTTTCGATGGCAATGCCCGGCCGAGTCGAGACTGGCCAGCTCGGTATTGCCTGTCGGACGGGGTAAGATTTCTAGCGGAGTTGGCCGGCACTCCCCCGGTCTCTCGAATTGTACGAGGACTGCCCTGCGAGCGTGCGTCGGCCAGACATTCGTGGGTAGCCGACCCACCAGCTGACGGTGCCTGCAGTGCGCCGAGTACGTGGGTAGCCAACCCACGAGCGGACGGCGCCCAGAGAAAATAAAATACTAAAAAAACATGCCCCGGGTCAAATTGTTAATTTTGCAATTCCTGGGTACCCCCCCCCCTCTATCTCCTCACACCCAGCCCTGCCCGGGGCATGCTTTCCTTCATGCCTTAAACCGCCCTTGTTTGTGGGTGGGGATTGTGTGCACAAACGTATGGCGAATGTAAAACGCGTGTGTTAACGTTAAACATTTAAGAAAATCTAAATAAAATACTAAATAAGCATGCCCCGGGTCAAATTGTTAATGTTGCCATTCCTGGAGGCCCCCTCTATCTCCGCACACTTAGCCCTGCCCGGGTGATGCTTTCCTTCATGCCCTAAACCGCCCTTATTTGTGGGCGGGGATTGTGTGCACAAACCTATGGCGAATGTGAAACGCGTGTGTTAACGTTAAACTTTTAAGAAAATCGAAATAAAATACTAAAAAAGCATGCCCCGGGTCAAATTGTTAATTTTGCCATTCCTGGAGGCCCCTCTATCTCCTCACACTTAGCCCTGCCCGGGGCATGCTTTCCTTCATACCTTAAACCACCCTTATTTGTGGGCGGGGATTATGTGCACAAACCTATGGCGAATGTGAAACGCGTGTGTTAACGTAACTTTTAAGAAAATCGAAATAATATACTAAAAAAACATGCCCCGGGTCAAATTATTAATTTTGCCATTCCTGGAGGCCCCTCTATCTCCTCACACTTAGCCCTGCCCGGGGCATGCTTTCCTTCATTCCTTAAACCACCCTTATTTGTGGGCGGGGATTGTGTGCACAAACCTATGGCGAATGTGAAACGCGTGTGTTAACGTAACTTTTAAGAAAATCGAAATAATATACTAAAAAAACATGCCCCGGGTCAAATTATTAATTTTGCCATTCCTGGAGGCCCCTCTATCTCCTCACACTTAGCCCTGCCCGGGGCATGCTTTCCTTCATTCCTTAAACCACCCTTATTTGTGGGCGGGGATTGTGTGCACAAACCTATGGCGAATGTGAAACGCGTGTGTTAACGTAACTTTTAAGAAAATCGAAATAATATACTAAAAAAACATTCCCCGGGTCAAATTATTAATTTTGCCATTCCTGGAGGCCCCTCTATCTCTTCACACTTAGCCCTGCCCGGGGCATGCTTTTCTTCATACCTTAAACCACCCTTATTTGTGGGCGGGGATTGTGTGTACAAACCTATGGCGAATGTGAAACGCGTGTGTTAACGTAACTTTTGAGAAAATCGAAATAATATACTAGAAAACCCTGCCCCGGGTCAAATTATTATTTTAACATTCCTGGAGACCCCTTCTATCTCCTTACACCTAGCCCTGCCCGGGGCATGCTTTCCTTCATACCTTAAAGCGCCCTTATTTGTGGGCAGATATTCATCATATTGTGTGTACAAATTCATGGCGAACGTGAAATCTACGTTTTAACACACATAAATCAAAATAATATACTAGAAAGTTTAGAAACCCATGCCCGGGTTTGCCATTCCTGGATACCCCCTCTATCTTCTCGCACTTACGTTTTCCTTCATATTGAGATCTCAAACTGCCGTCATTATAAAACATCGTTAAATGTTCACATTTTGCGCTCCATAGCTTTATGCGGGTGAAGGGGCGCGTTTGTGCAGTCTGAACCGTATGCACATAGTGCACTGGCGAATGTCGAATAAGTAACCGTTACTCGTTCAATGTCGAACGTCGAACGAGGAATAAGTAACCAACTTCACGCCGGTCAAAATAAGAAGGAGACATGGGTTGGGATACGCGGCCTGGATATCGACCGATCAACCTCGCGGTACGGATATATCTGCACATGTGCGTGGTGCGTGGAAAATTTCGCGTTCCAAATTTACTGGTTGGTGTTACTTGAAAATGCTGAAAGAGTGTTTCATTGATGTGCATGCTTTGAACTGTTTTTACCAAACTACAGCGTCACTTTTGGCAGTACCGTCAACCGTGCGAACACGTCATGCACGTGGTCCGAGCTCACCAATTCACCACGCCACGGCCACGTGTTCAAGATCGAGGGGCGCGCAGGGTTCCTTTCTCTATGGTGAGACTTCGCGAAGTCTGGAATTAGCAAGTGCTCTAAGCATGTTCCAAACTTCTTATTCCTCCATGCAAACATAAAGTAATAATGTCATTAGCTTGCGACCCTGGCTGTCGAGGGTTGAGGGTTATGGAGAGTTGGGGGTTTATGGAGACAGTTTGGCGGCAGGAGTAGCTTCCCCCCTGGCCCTGCTAAGTGTAACACAGCTGTTTGTTTGTGAGTGTTGTTGTTGTTGTTGTTGTTGTTGTTGTTGTTTTATAGTAGTGTGTCCCCCTTGTCTGGCACAACAGTTTCCCCAGTGACAGTGTGTAATTTGACCTTTGGAGGACAAATACAATGGGCCCTTTGATTGGATTAGGTCATGTGCTTGGCTGGCCCTGCATGCATGCTTGAGACACCCCACTCATTCACTCAGATGATCAGATTGCAGGCTGACATATCAGGAGGAGGAACACCAATGTACCCAGCTCTCCACTATACACATCCAGCTCCAATACCTCTGCTTATTATCGAAGTTTTGACTGCATTTGATTTTGGTAAGTACAACTTCTAATTCTATGTAAATCTAAACCCATTTTGTTGTCCTTAATCCATTTTTGTGTGTATAATATATCATGGAGGAATAAGAAAAGTGGTGTTTGAATTTGTGTTCATTGCCAAAGTGTCAGAAGCTAGGAATAGGATCTGTTCTGTTGCTCTACAGAGTCTATGCTAGGCGCAGGTGGGACACCATTTTCCATACATGTATGTACAGTACACACTACCGTACATGCTTTTGCTGTAATGTTCGAAAATGGATGGTTTTGGGAGTTCATATTCAATATTCATTTATAGTAAATGCTGTGTCGCTGACCTGTTTTTAAAGTTGTGTTTATAGATGCAGGTAAAACCAAGAATTTTAAGGCTGTTTTTGTCTGCTTCCTTGACTTCCTTGGTCGAAAATGACCGAACCCAGGCTGTATGTTGTTTATTCATATCCACACTTCATGACATGAACAAGAAACTCAAGATGGCCGTCCACACGTTCGAACGATACTTGTTAAAAAAAATGGCCTAGAAACACAATTTTTCTAAGATGATTTCAGGTTTTACAAACCTACTCACTGTGACCTAGTGCTTCTAACACTGTGTTAGTAACAGTAAGGGTCAACTCGTTCGATCGCGACCCGCACGCAAGTCAGCCAGCCCGGGCCGGCTCGCACACAGGCCGACAACTTTTTTTCTGCTAAGCTGTACCTCAATTTTATTGTTATTGTCTATTTTTATTTAATTTGTAGTGTTTCTGGGTTTTGTTTTTTCTGATTACAGATCGGGTCAAGTTTGGCCAGTCTTTCAGATGTTGCTGTGCCTGGCCAGTTCCTATTCTAATGAAGCAGCTTTCTTTCTAGCACGGACTTTGTTCAGGTTTGCTAACTGTAACTCCGCCCAATCCCCCTGTTTTACTTTCAAGATGGGTAAGTATTGCTTTTCATTTTTATGAACTTGGTAATCTTACATTGATAAGTTTTGAATTGTAAGATTTCTAGTTGTAAAGCTAGGCATGGTGTTGTTTAGCTTTTCTGTTGAGATGCTGATGCCATTTGTGTCCGTCCACGACGAAAAGGCTGTAAAGTAGGCATCTTGACGTTTTGAGATATTTAGAGAAATTAAATCTACAAGAAATAAGCTTTAAAATGATGTATTACAAGGAATAGTTGGTAATGGTATTTATGGTTAGCTACAACAAGTAACACTGAGTATATGAAAATTAGTTTTTTATTGTTTTTCACATATTTTAATGGTCTTTTTCTCAAAATTAGCTCTGGCGACTTTACAGCCCTTTTGTCGTGAGTGATCTCATATAAAACTAATGTACACGGCAGTCAAAAGTAAACAAATAATTGGCTGCAAAATTATTAATGAAAAGTGAAAAAAAGCCATATGTTTTGTTAATCCTACATACCTGAATCAATCAAAATCTATTCCTTGTTTTGGAGGAGTTCGGCAGATTCAGGATATCTTCATATTGAACAAGCTAGGAGATTTTGATGGATTCAGGATTTTTAGCCTAGCAGTACTGCAGGATTGTGCAGTACTGCAAAATGGATTTTGAGGTGATAAATGTTGAAGGCTCGATGGAGGAATGCTGCAAAATATTGTTATGCCAGCATGGTATCTCGAATCCGTCAGAATCCATCATACTCTTGCTCGGGGATTGTTGATGGATTTAGGATATCTCCAGAATATACTGGTGAATTCTGATGGACTCGGGACAAATTTGACAAATTTGATAGATTTTGGTGAATTCAGGACACTTTTTAGTAAAAGCACTAAAGGGCAGGGTTCTACATGTAGTCACGGTGGGCAGTGCCGGGTGGTACCGCCCGGCACTGCAAATTTCCGCCCGGCTCTTGGGTTCAAATTGGCTGTGCCGCCCGGCACATTTTTTTTTCAGTCAAATTATGGGCACTAAAGAAAGAGGAGATACAAAGTCACGTTAATCATGTTCATGTAGTAATTTATTTTATTAACTTAGCTAGACTTTCGGTTTTGTTGCGGCTTGATCCGCCTCACACCTTTTTGGTGGATCTTGATCCATCAATTTCGAGATCAAGTGGGAACAAGGTCTCAATGGCTGTGTACACAAAACAAACATATACATTTGTGTAGGGCAACATGCAGCATGATGCACATCATACCTGGCAGGAGAAACACAAAAGAAAAGTCATGTACAGAGTTCTGTGGGAACAACAAAAGGAGGATTAGGCTGAAGGGTTAAAGAGAAAGGTCAGTGTGGGTAGGATCAAAGAAATAACTAACAAAGGTTAATAGGAGAAATGTGAAGGGGGGGTTACAGAGACTAGAGTTGACAAATTTGCAGTAAGCCTACATCATGTACTGATCACACTTTGTATGTGCACTTTCTTATGAGGCTAGGAAACCGTCTTTATAGTTTGCGCGCGAAGTTTAAAAACTGCACGCCCTGCAATGTAAAATGCGCTCGCGTGTTTCTGGTTAATACAGAACCGTACTTATATATAGGAAATTACGAAAACAAAAATCCCGGCCTACTAATTCGCTAGTCATGTTGACATTGTTTCATCGTGGTTTCATGTGTCCACCAGTTTTATTATTTTTCTTCATTACAATACACTGTACAAGTTTTATTGTTACATTACCATTAATGTACAGGGTAAGAAAAGGGTGTAAGGGCATGTTCAGACGGTGGCGTAAGTTAATCTAATCCAAAAATACTAAGTTATTCCGTTTTTAATCCAAAACATGCTTGCGTTCAAACGAGAAAGTTACGCCATTTCCAAGGCGGAAAAGTGGGTCAAGTTACGCCATCGTGGTTATGCAACGCAAACACCACTTTCTCAGCCTTCCGGCTAAAGCGCGCGCGCGGGAAAACAAGGACAGTGTTGTAATGTCCACAGAATATACAGTATACATTAGAGCGCAAGCGTACTGCCGTTTTCCAAACTCCAGCCTCTTCGCAATATCGGCTTTGTTTATGCAGTTTGGCTATAATAATGGAGCGCAGTGACCGACTGGCCTAAGCTAGGGTTTGTAAAACGGTCTGGTAAATAAACCGTGTACGTCATGTACCAGGGTTTCCCCTTAACTTTTTTTGTCACTAGCCGGCCGGACCAGTAATGTTGATTTTTTACTAGCCCGCCAGCATTTTCACTGGTCCGCATGTTTTTTTCAACTTTAAGGTTACTTTTTTGGTAACCTTTACGTTCATTACAATGTAAATAACGTATACACCGACGTCGTGATAATGGTAAATTAGACAGTGACTGAATGATGTTAATATTATTTATTATTAATAACAGGGACAAAGAATAGGCCTTTAAATGGGGAATAATTTGTATTTCCAATCAAAGAGAACGATTTGAAAAAAAGGCTCCTGGACAAGGTAAACAGTTTTCGCAATACTGTACTGTAGGCTGATTTATTTTCCTTCAGAATTGTGATAAAAAAGTTCCACAAAATGTTACACAAGTTATTTACTGGTTCGATTTATATTTTATTTGTCTTTCAATGAAGTGAAGTGGCAAGATGAGTGCCCCGGCTTTAAAATCTCTTAATAATCTGAGTCAGACGAAACACTATCAGGGTCGTAAATTTCTTCCTCTGGCTCTTCCTCTGGCTCTTCCTTCAATCTACTGAAGCCACGCTCTGCATCAGCTGAACTTGCTGGGATGGTGAGCATGAAATCCACCAAGCAGCAGATGTTTGGCAGCTCATCTTTGAGGGCTCCGATGATCTCATGCCACTTGGCATCGGTGATTGCCTTGTACCTGTAGCCAGGGACGAAAAAATACATACATGTAGATTTTATACGTATCTATGAAACCTGAAATTAAGAAAATATCTTTAACCTATAAATGCTCATACTTGGCATATACTCTTGGCTTCAGCAGGTCCCACTCTACAGCAACGTCATCAGTAGCAACATCTGCCTCCTTTAAAATTGGCTGGAAATGCTTCACAAGCATAGCCACGTAGTCATCACCAAAGTCTACAAAGAAAAATATTTTCAGGGTCAAATAGTTGTTACAAATGAATAACAATAATATAGGAACTCTCTAAATATAATTATAAACCAACTTTGTTTTGAAAATGCTTTATCATTTTACCTCCTGATGAATCCTGCTCACTCGGCCAATACTTAAAGCTGGCGATCCTCATTGCAGACAGCACACCCGCATTAAAATCAGAGAATCTCCCTTCAAGACTGGTTTCAAGCCGAGCCAGTACACAAGCCATCGCCGTGCTGATGTCACTAACCCTGGTCAGCTCCTCACCTTGAAAGATGCCATGATCTTCCCCAAACTCCTGCAATTTCGGCGTCCTCTTTCTAAAATACCAAATAGAAACAAAATTATAAAAGTAAAAGTACAACAATTTAGTTTGTACTTTGTTTAAGAAAATGAAAATGTTTAAAGAAATGCAAGAATAACTGCTCGACGCCGGTTGAAAACAAACGCTGTATTTCATGCTTTTCTCGGCATCCATGATTGTAAAACTTCGAACAGGTCATTTAAACGATATTTACTATCAAATACAACCCCTCAAATCCACCTATTCATGATAATTCAAGCAATTACCAATGGTGTATCCTACCTTTAAATTAAGGAGAACAAATATATAAACCAAACACAGGAATTAAAGAAGGCTGTACCAGTTGGCTAAATTCTAGTCCTGTGTTAAATTGTCTAAATTATCATCAGTATAATAACGAGAGCTGGCATTCATAGTGACCTACCTTAGGGTGAACATTGATCATTGGTATTAAAATGAAAAATGTACTTAAAAAAACCCAACATGTGGTGAACATTCGGTTCTTACTCAAACACTTTTGAAACTTGAAGACAAGGTTCTCTGCTTCCTTCCTAGAAAGGTCCATATTGATGCACTCTTGGTGGAACCACTCGGTGCATCTGCCACAGAAAATCCATTTTATGTTCAAACGGGTACATGTATTAGTTATTATTAAAAAGATATTTCCGTGCCAACAGTTTTCCGAAATGGCATTGGCTAATTCCAAACTTTGCCTGATAGTAAATGATAGTAAATGATCTAAATCAATGATTTAAATCAATGAAATAAATCAACGAATTAAACCTTGCATACAATATTTACGCCTGGGGATAAAAGTATTTAGGTCTGGTGAACTAGAGTTGGCAGGTCAGACATTCTACTTCTGCTGCTTTCTTCTTGGTAAATACCACACCCTCACACTCTTGATGGTACAACATATTGAACAGGCGACCCACTAACGACCTATATTGGAGAAATATAGTTCAGAAAAGTATAACCAAACCTGTATTGTTAACTAGCCTATGATTAGCCCGTTGCGCGCTGTATTCTGGTGCTGTTGGTATTATACAACTCGACTACAGTATGTCTTATAGGTGTGATGCAACGAAAACGCTATTGTTTCTTGTGGTTTTACCTGTTACATGGAATAGAGATAGCTGTGACCTTGTTTATCCAACCCACAGTGACCATGGCAAATGGGAGATGTGTGTGAGCCTGGCATGCTTCCCCAATGTTCATGACATTGCAGAGAAGCTCTGCCATCGAAGAGTATTCTTGATCTTCGTCATCAAAGAAAGTGATGTTGTCACTAAAGAAAAGATATGATGTGTGGATACATTAGATTACATTGAAGTAATTAATAGAATGTTCCAAACATAAGGCGAGGAGGGCGCACGGGGCGGAAGAAATTGGGGGTGGGGGGGGGGGGGGGAATTGGTAGGGATAAGGGTAGTACAGGTAGAATTGTTATTAGACATGAAAGAGGAACAATTTTCGGAAGTTTTTGTGGCTCTGAAAAGAGTCGTTGGGTTTGTTTTGCGGCTCTCAGCCGTGATGTGGGGTAGATGTCCATCTTCCGCTCAGCCGCATCGACGATAATTTAAAAGACTTGTTGGGCTTTTCACCCTGTCGTGTAGCTCAGCTTCTATCAAGCTCAAACCCGCTGTTTTTGCTTTAGCAAGCCCTGTCTTAACTGAGGCAAGCTCCGATTTGTAGCGTGTCAGAGTTATTTGACCCAATTCTAAACAACACTCCGCTACTTTTTTATTCCATGAGACGATCAACTCTGAAGAGCAGCAGATACTCACAAAAAGGGTGGGATGTTTTTTCTAACTCTGAGCCAATCGGGAACTTCACCACGGCTGAGACTTTCTTCTAACGTGCTTGCCCGTCTCCGAACCCGATTTCTCAGGCGGACGACGTCTGGCTTGGCGTGGCCGATTACGTTTCTGGCTTGAGGTTTGAGCATGATGAGCTGTTTTTCTTTTTGGTTTCTTCGACGGGGTAGGAGGGGCAGGCTGCCTTTGTCCACAATTAATTTCATCATCGCTGAACAGCATCAGGTCTTGGTCCATTTTCGCCAAAAATTAATAGCCGAAAATGTGGATTCGGTTTTTAGAGGGTGCCATTTGTAGAAAGTGAGACCTCTCCTTCTCTATCCTTACTTTAAAAGCACGGACAGAATTGGAAGACCAGTCCCTTATTGCCATGAGCAACAGAGGGCGCCCCTCCTTTTTGAAAAATGAAATAACTTGTAAACATGCGTCTTCATGCATAAACGATTCCACAAAATACGAAATTAACAATTAACAATAGTCTGATAAAGTAAGCACAATTTTATTATGCATATGATGCGCGGCTTGCGCATGGAATTTTAAAGGAGTATGCATTGAGAAGTCGGAGGGTGGGGTTTGTTGAGAAGGACTAGAATCAGAAGTCGAAGGAAAATCAGATGTGGAGGTCCTCTCTCTCTCTCTCTCTCTCAAATGCCATGCATTCAGAACACCACTTCTTCGCAGGTTGCTAATAATAGTGACTCGCTGGTTCTTTGTTCAAGTTGCTGACGCTGCTGCGAATTGAAGCAGGAATACGCCATCCAACCCCAGCTTTGTTAATTGGGTTTGTGGTAGCAGGCCCAATTCTTGTGATGGTTGTGTGTTCAGCTTTACGTGTAATCTTTATTCTCCTCATCCTATGGTATAGCGTACAGTCTGGTGTAGATTACATGTACAACGTATCGGTAGCTTTCATTAACTTATCAGCATACATTCATTAACATAGTGTAACTTAGCGTTGCGTAGCTTATCCTAGCTGGTTAACTTATTCTAGCTGCGTATGCGATTAACGACTGTGTGGGAACTCCTATTCTACAGGTTTATTGTCCGCTAAACTTCACCTTGGGCCCAATTGTTTCAACTACTACTCCATGAAACTACAAACTTGAAATGCTACGTGGCAGTCGACAGCAATCCCTAAAATACAAGCCGCTCCTTGGTCTACATACTCAGGGGTTTCCCTTAACCTTTTTTTTCACTGGCCAGCCGGGCTAGTTATGGCGAGTTTTCACTGGCCCGCAAGCATTTTCACTAGCCCACATGTATGTGCATATATGCCATATCTGTGTATTCTGAGCAAATGGATATTGTGTGATTTATACTGCACTACAACGTATCAAGGGCCTTTTTTAATTACTTGCATTACGGAATCGCCGACGTAAAAAAAAACGAAAATCAAAAATTAAAAAAAGGTTTTTTTTTTTTTTTTTTTTTAATTAAAGAGCAACTATACAGGGGTTCAATTTTTCGTGATTATGTGTTTTTCTGGCAGAATATGGATTAAATAATCGAAATAAATTAAGTTTGGGCGAGTAAGGCAAACAATTCGTTTTTTATAGAGGTTTTCTTTCTGCGCCTTCTTGGCCCGAAATCCGAAAAAACCCGAGGTCAGATTCTGTGTGCGCTTGTAAACACGTGACGTCATTCTGGGAGTCAGTTTACGGCAGGCCTGTGTGTGCACAAAATTGTTTATCTGGCCATGGTCTGGCGTACGACGACATGCACTCGAAAACTGCACAAACCTAATGTACTGTTGAACCGGTACCAGACTGCTCACGCTGCGTTCCTCTTTCTCACCAGCGATAGAACGCGACAATTTGTAGTGAAAACAACTCGGAAATATAGCTTTATATCGTGTTTATTTTAAATATTATCGCCGCTGTACTGTGAAGGATGGACTACAGAGTGATCAGTTCTTCCAGTGAAAGTGATGACGACAGTGAAACGTATTCAGACAATGACGAATTAATCGACATCGAAGACGATGGAGCGGGTCCGGCGATGGTTGCACGTGGCGCTGAGCCGTACCGGTACGAGCCACCAGCCCCGGACCGCCCGGCAGACGATGCTGGCCACGCTGCCGAGGGACACGCGGAACCGAACATTCGGTTGGGAAATACCGACTGGTAAGTTTTATTTTGAAGACAAGTTGGAAAGATTTTACTTTGCTACCTTCACCAACAAATCTGAGAAATTAACCATCCATTTATTTAGGCTCTAGTACTAGTTGTACGCAAGAATTTAGTTTTGAGAAAAATTGGCTAGAAAAGTGTGTTACTTAAGCCGCGTTCGCATTGGACTTTTTTTGGTAAAACCTACGGAGAACTTAACCAAATTAAATCCAATGCGGACAGGCGGTAACATTGTCAAATTGTCCATTTTACCCTCCGCAACAGTAAGATCTACAGGCCCAAGCTTCTAGCGGAGGATTTAACACCGTGAACTTTGACAATCACGTACCGTAACATTTGACAATATTAAGTCCAATGCGAACGCGGCTTATGTTGGTGTTTGATGTTCTTGTGCATGGTCTCTCTTACATAAAACAACATACACATCGTTATAAATGCTGAAAATTGTTCACCAATTTTGCTAACATAAATCTTGATCGAACAAGTTGTGCCATAAATTCTGAACCTGATTGAATGGTTAATTTATCAAATTGGTTGATTCTTGATAAGTTATGGCGAAGGTATCAAAGTAAAATCTTTCCAAACACTCACACTGTATGTACTTTTACATGCTTTTAGTTAGTCCTTTCGTGAACTCATGTGTGTGTGTGTACTATGTCTGCAAGTACTGGGATTTAGGACCTGTTTTATGAGACAACTAACGAAAATCCACATGGACTTTCAACTTTTTAATAGATGTCGGAACCATGTTGAATATTTCCAGGGATAATTTGGACCTTTTATACTTCCACGCTTATACTTGACCCTATTTTTGTACTGGACCTTTTTTTTGTAAATTAATTAAAAACACTAATTTGGGAGAAAAAATTGATTTGTTACCTGAAATTCCAGTAAACTCACAATCACATACGCACATTTTTCTTTTAGTTTTAGTGTTTAGTTAAATATATAAATACAATCAATTAAACTTTAAATGTGTATGTGTTTATGTAATATTAAATCCAACTTTTTTTCTTGAAGGTGTTCTTGTGGCCGATGTATCGTCGAAGAAGATGTTGTTTCCTGCAAATGCTGTGCCGAGATTCCAGAGATGGCACAAAAGTTGGAAGAAAGCAACATCGGCACAATTGTCTGTTTCACAGAGCACCCCTGGTTCGAGGCAACTTGCCTCAATCCAGGGACACTACAGACTGCATACTATGGATACAGGCAGCAGTATGGTGCCAGGGCCATTGAGGGAGAAAGAGACAAGTACGTATTGTGCTGTAATGAGATCACGACAGTCACGGTGTAGTTTTTCCACAACTTTTAGCTATATCGTTTCATATATCACCCCCACAAAACCCCAAAACACATGGGTAAAAGGTAAACAAAAATCCAGTCGATTCAGATGCTTCAGATAGAGATGACAGCAGTAGAACAGCAATCTACCCAGGTTGAAGATTTAGTTATGTGCATGAACTTATATTGCACTGCAGTAGCATGTCCATGTCCATTGTTTTTGCCCAGAAGAAAATAATTTGATAAATAGAAGGGGGAGGGGGGGGGGGGGGGGGGGGGGGGGAATGACAGCAAAATTACTCATTGTGGCGAGTTCCGTTTGTACAATTTTGTTCAATATACACACACACTAACAAATTAACGGTGGCTTATGTTTGTTCAAAATGAGAAGGGGGGGGGGGGGGGGGAATTTTCCTCCCTACCTCTCCCTACTTGAAACACCTTTCAATTATTTGTGTGTATATAATCAATGTATGAAAGTCATTTCTCTACACATTGGACTAAATTTGCTCTTCTTCACTTTCAACCCCCCCCCCCCCCCTTCCAGGAAATTCCAACATGTTGCATACAGGCAGGTGGTCCGTTGGTGTTGGGGGTTTCTCGGGAGACACAACCTTGTGCCGTTACCTTCATGTGTCATGAGAGTGGTGCGGGAAACCTACCCAGATCCGGAAGGAACTTTTAAAGGTTTCCAGTACCCTCCATTAGAAGATTTGTAAAAAGTTAAAGGGGAAACTGGTTTAATTACTGCAGGGGGAAGGGGTGTGGGTAGGGATCAGTCGATGACCATCACAACACAACAATGTTTGTAAATCACTCTTCTGTGGCCCCTCTAACTGAGAGGCCTTTGCTAATTTATTTGGAAGGCAGTTACATTTCATTGTAACATTAGCAAATTTAGCTTAGTGTAAATGTACATGTAGTTACAACTGTTTTAAATCAGAAATTATACAGTATCGTGTTAACTGATAAATATGATTTGGTAATTTAAACGAGCAGTATGATTTTTTTTCATTTTGGCTTAAAGGTAGTATACACCATTGGTAATTGCTTGAATTATCATGAATGGGTAGATTTGGGGGGTTATATTTCATGGTAAATATCGTTTAACTGACTTTTCCGAAGTTTTACAATCATGGATGCCGAGAAAAGCACGAAAAACAGCGTTTGTTTTCAACCGGGGTCCAGCAGTTATTCTTATGTTATCTTTGTTTTTTCGCTCTCGCCGTCCGGCGAGAGCGAATTTTTCTTTATAAAATTCAATTTTTTTGAATAATTACAGGATATCTAGCGCAATCCTTTTGCTGAATGCCTAGAATCGTTATTTACTTTCAATTGAGTAAGGTATTTCTTAATAATTCAGTAGTAAATATTTTCGATATCTGCAAATGGTGTATACTACCTTTAACAACAAATTTGACAACAGAATTAGTATAAATTTATTAGTTTAAATTACATTCACACTTTGTTCCCCATATTCAAAGGGTGCTTAATAACATTCCACATGATGTACTTCGTGATACAAAAGTAGTTGTCCACCTTGCCATATTTACTATTATTGCATTACAATTTTGTATGTGCTTGGTTGTCCACCTCTCATTATATTTATTATCCTTATTACATGAAGTTGGTGCTACACAAGCAGCTGTCTTCCCTCACCATTATTTATTATCCTTATTACATGTACTTGGTGCTACAGGAGCAGTTGTCCACCTTGCCATGTTTACAAAAGCAGCTGACTATTATATTTATCATTATACTTATTACATGTACTTGGTGCTACACGAGCAGTTGTCCACCTTGCCATATTTACTATTCTTTTATTACGTAGAACATGTACTTGGTGCTACACGAGCAGTTGTCCACCTTGCCATGTTTACAAAAGCAGCCGACTATTATATTTATTATTATACTTATTACATGTACTTGGCGGTACACAAGCAGTTGTCCACTTGGCCATATTATTTTATTACGTTGAACATGTACTTGGTGCTACACGAGCAATTGTCCACTTTGCCATATTTACTATTATT